>JAVKPL010014796.1:0-600000 GCA_032173675.1 Gastrolobium villosum | reverse complement strand
TGGACTAAATTATGTGTTATTGATAGCATTGGATTTCATAGGACTGAAATTGACCGGTGGTTTGTTGCTTTTGATGATATAATTATAGGCGTAAGAATTTGAAAAAGGGCAAAGTATCTCAAACTAGTACAAGCAATGTAAGTCTGTCAGGAAAGAACCAAATTGCTGAACAAAGCAGCAGAGATTTTGAAACATCAAAGGAGGTGAGTCCTAAATTCTTAGAATAATTTCTTTTTATACCGTGTGTTACACGTTACGACCAATTAAACTTTAACAATTTTAAGTTTGATAAAAAAAATAAAAATGACTCGTATGTGTAGTACCCTGATAAAATGATAACTGAGTCATTATTAATGGAATTTTTTTTACTAAATCAGCTTTTCAACAATAACAACTCATCAAGATATTGGTAGCCAAAGAAACGAGTGTGCTTTAGCAACTCCCATATATGATTTCTAGTTCATTTTCACAATCATACAGATTCAATGGTGGCATGGCATCCCTTTGCCTTCATCTTAAAGGAACTATTTTTGCTAGCTAATATTATGTAGTATCAGGCAAAGAAAATGACTTGTGCACCTTTTTGGATTTGACAGGAGAAGAGTATGGAACAAAGCTTGCAAGGTCAAGAAACGGGGAATAGTGGAAGCAGCAGATCGTCACAATTTATGAGCGAAAAGAGCATGAATGCATCTATATCCCCAGTTTTTCTCTCTAGTGGGAGAAAATCCCCCAAAACTGAGGGCCATCCTAATGCTCTTAAGAACATAAAGAACTACACCCTCTTACAGGCATCTATTGATATCATCAATCGCAACGAAGGCGATGAATCGGGCCAGTTACGTAGGTCCTTTTCTGCGTTGGATTTTAGGCTTGATCCGGAGAAGCTATCAAGTATCTACGGATCAAGCAAGAAGTTGGACCATGAAACGTGATTATCTTTACCTTATTTTGTTCCATAATTCATGTGCTCTGAAGTCCGAATATTTTAGTTCTAGTACTAGTATTTATATTTATTTGAGCCACTCTTCCCTCTTGGAAACCCGTGTGATAAAATAAATGAGTCCTTATTTTGGACATATTATATAACTTAGAGAATTTGAGCAATTGTTACTTTCTCAAGAGAGAAAGAAATAGTTAGAGCATATCTATTGGGAGAAATGCTGAAGTTGCAACAAATTATGTCGTGTGCTGTATTTCACTTAAATTCGACCAGGAACTATTCTTTTTGTTAAAGCACCGGCATACAAAAAATAATGAGATAGAAATCAAAAGCCCATTAAAAACATGGGAAATAGTTTTCTTATGTTGTAGGAAAAAAATTATCTCATGTAATAGAAACAAAAGTACAAGTTAGATCCACATGTAAAAGGAGAGAAAAAAAATAGAAGTGGGACCCACATATGTTTTTGTGTGTGTGTGTGTAGGAATTTGGCTTCTCTTATGTAAGATGGGATAAATATAACCCTAAAAACATTGTTAAAAGTGGCAGAGCTACCATTGAACAAAAACTTGTCAGAATTTAAGCACAATGTAATGTAAGATATATTATTATGCCATCTAATCGCTTAAAGTTGGCCAAAGCCAAAAGTGCTACCAGCAAACCTGGAATAATAGAACCCTCTGCCATATCCATGATGACCAGCATAGTTAACTTCGTAGTTTGTATATCATCATCATGATTCATTTATGGGTTTTATATTTCTCATTTAACATGAGAATTCAAACTTTCCTACACACTCTTCGATTTTCGTGTTGACATGGGTCCTACATTTAATTTTTTCTAACACATGGGTCCCACATGCTTTTTATCTCTACGACATAAAATTTGAATTCTCATTTAATAGAAATATAAAACCCTTCATTTATATGCGTTCTTATCATCATATTTTGGTTAAATTTGATGTCATTTAGAAATGATAGCCGGTACGTATTCATATGTTGACACCCTTGCTTAAACGCGGTTTACATACAACGAAAAAGCTCTTGATCATTGACGCCCAAAGAAATCAGCACCATCCTCGACATCATCAGTTTTAATGCATCCCCTTTGCGCCATCAGAATTCTATACACACGCTTTGAACAAACCTCACCTAGCCTTCTGTCACCACCAAGCAAACCTTCTGTCATCAAGTCTTTGAGTAGGAATTCCTTCTCATGCTCCTGTGGCGATAAAAGTAGTGTTATCCTTATGTTGCATCTTCTATCATTAAGAAGGACAATAAAAACTTCGGGTCATCTATTATTTTATCAGCAATTATTTGTTACTAAAGCAACTAAAAGATGTCAAACAAACTGCATTTTACTGTGTCCAATTTACTGTGGCAAATCAGGAAGGTCAAAGCAAAAAAGGCAATCTAACACGTACCGATTTATTTGGATCCATATAAACACTTAACAGGGACTTCATGGTTGGGTATTTCTTCCAAATAGCAATAGCAAATCGTGGCTGTACCTTGGGGATAGCAACCAAAGCCTTTAACCTAGTGATAGAAGCCAAAGTGAGGAACACAATGCAATGATGCAAAGCCGAACTGAATGAGATATTGCCTAAATAAAAGGCCCATTTACTCCAAAATCAAGTAGTTTGACTTAATAAGTATAAATATATAAAATTTTTAGAATATTGTTGGCTGAGTACACTGAAGACGGGAAATCCAAAAATTTCTGGTCAGCTGGATATCAAGCATTTCTACTACAGATGATAAAGTATAAAAGTATCAGAAAGGTGCATTGTAGAAACAATGAATTTCATATAAACAAAAATAAAACAGGCCACCAAGCAGTAATTTCCTTTTTTTTTGTGGAGATGAGGAAACTTTATTGATAGAAAGAGAAAAGAATCGAAAAAATGAAGGAGAACATTTATTCTTGATCTTGAATGAATAGAAAAGAAGATACAGAATCATATAGCAGGGTCTTCTGAGTAAATTTGCTATAGACTACTTCAATAATCCTTAACTAAGTTGTCTCGATATTGTTAGGACAGACCCAATTTCACCAAACACTCAACCCCATCTACATCTACCTTGTTAAACAGTAATTTCTATTATCATATCATAAAATTCATCAGATAATACATTTTAAGTAACAAAAGATGCCAGGTGTTCCTAATAATAAATAACTTTGAACACGAAATATAATGAAAAACTTCACCACGTGTCTGCAGGGTTAAGCTAAATAATCAATTGTCTTTTATGTGACAGCAGGGAGTCTAATGCAAAAGTTTGTTATGAAGTCATTACAAACAATAGCTTCCTAATTATATGTCATTGCACAAACTAGATTGGTTAAATTATTATCATGAATCAACTATCCCAAAAGTTTGAGCATAGGTGAAGATACATGAATATTTTTATATTGTATCCTTAAGAGACCCCTAACACAGGAGTCTTTTGGGCTTGAAGCATAGCCAATGCATAATCCCACTTATCTTGTTCTAAAATTCAACTTTTTATTAGAAGAATTGGAGCGTGAAGATCAAACACTAGACCACTTTGATCATATAACCTCTGGTCATGTCATGAACCAACTATTCTAAAAGTTTAAGTTGTTTGGTGAAATCGCTACATCTTTAACAATTAGCATCTTGGAAGATATAGCATTTCATATCATCTTCAATCCTTGTCAACATTTAAAAAAAATAATAATAATTGTAACTGTGGGAGTTAATTCAAGTGTCTATGATAAATTCTCGAACAAACTCTTAAACATACAATTGAAAAGGTCAAACACATATTAAGAACACAACTGGATAAGAACAAGTTACAAAAAATGAAGCAAGGTAAACAACAATTGTAACAACTAACGAGTAATAGAAATAGAGCCAGTTACTGGTTTCGAAGAGCTTATGCAATAGAAAAATTACAAATCCTCCAAACAAATCAGCCTAATAATTCTCCTAATTACCTAAGAAAAAAGCATTAAATGCTTTTGCATTGGCAAGATCTTAAATGCTTATGCATTTTCATTTAATACTTCTTGTTTTAAGTAATTAAGAGGATGTTATCATTTCTGTGCAACACAACAATGTAAAAATACTCACCACAAAGATTTCTTTATTAAATTCCGGTCAACACTGTCCTTTGGAATAAGGGATCCATTTGCATTTACAGATAATCGAGTTAACTTCTTTCTGCAGTTCAAATGAACAAATATGGTCTAACATTGAAAAAGAAGAAGATAACTTAAACAACAAATATGGAACATCTTTAGTGGTATTATGTCTTCAAAATGATACCAAAATTTAGTACATGTAAGTTGTTCTTGAAAACTGAAAAAATAAATGCTTCAATACAAATTTAAATATGCATGAAAATGGGGAAAAAAGAGAAAAAAATAAAAAGAAAACAATGGATTTAATTTTTATAACATATTGGACCCTTTCATAGATATAGCAAAGAATCAGTAGACATATCAAGTTCCATCTTTCATTAACCTATCTTTTCATGGATTTAGCATTAGTGGTTTCACATGTAGAAGTTTTGCATATAAAACTGTTTCCGGTAAAAGATTGGCAGGATTCTAATTAAATGCCAAATATAGAGGAACCAGGTACCTAAACTGACAAGATGCCAGGCTGCATGTCAAACCAACAACATGTTCAGCCAATTCAGCCTCATCTACACACTGCCTGGAATGAACTTTGGTGAAATGAGTTGTTAGTTTTGCCAGCACCTACAAGATAATTTAAAACAAAAAAGATAGAAGTAGTTAGACAAGAAGATAAAGATTAAAAACATGACTTATTCCTTGTAATTTGAATATGGAAGACCAGTTATTCAACCTCCTCAACCGGTGGACGTCTCCAACAACTATTCTTTTCAGGGTTCTTGTATTTTTCCTGTTCCCTAACAGATCATAAAAATCAATGTTTCAAAAAAAAATATTGTGAAATGAAGAAAAAAAGTATAGGTTATCAATAGATTGGCAAAAATATCAGAAATCAATGCCAGATATTTAAATAACATAATATATGGAAGGAAAATACTAGTATGTGTGGATTTGCATGTGTCAAGAAGGTTGTTTGCACTGAGCAGCATCCTTTTGGCCATTTTTAATCACATTTGGCAACCAGGTGCAGAATGCATCCTGTGCCTTACACAGCATGAAACTTTATATTCAGCACTAGGGTTTTCTTTCTTTTGGCTGGAAGAAATACATTTTGGCATATATTGAACACGATTTTCCAAATTTCATCATTTACACTTGAAAAAAAAAACTCTACATCTATAAAACATTAAAAAAAAACTTTTACAGCATGCAACTCAATCCTGCACTTATAAAAGTATGATTTTGAAAACAAATGTTTTTTTTTTTTTGATGATTTTGAAAACAAATGTTTAGAATAGAAAATAAGATGCATGTTTAAGGTTCACACACAAGAAAGGCCAGTAAAACATGTTTCCAAATTCCAATTGCATAATATTTTACTTTTACATTCGTATAATTTTCAACAGTGGGTATGAAAATATAAAAGTTTATAGGGACATAAATGAATGTGGAGTACCTGGCCATTTACCTAATTACTCAAATGGGTGATGATTGACGAGTCGGGTTTGTGTTTATATTTAGAGCTTTACAGGTTATAAATATGGGTATGATTTTTGTAAATTTAACCTGTTTGCTCAAATACAATATAATGTAAAAAAGTTATTAAGGACTTCTAACTTTTTTCCTAATATATATTCCTTTAATTCATTTTGGGAGTTCGATTGAAACCCGATATTAAGTCATGCAGAGGTGGAGATGGATTAGCAAATCTACACACAGATATGAGCATGCACACAGATTAACAACTTAGCACAATGTACAAAAACATAAGTGTGAGCAATTGCTAGTAAATATTAAGTACTAAGAAGATTGTATTATATCACTCACCTTTTATTAATGTAAGCCAATAACCTATTGGTGAGGTAACAAACTGTATAGCCTGGATACCGACTTCGAATGGTAGAGAGTTGATCCAAAAGAGAACCATTCGTGGCAATGTTACAAAATTTGTCAGCTTCATAAATTAGTAAGACATATGGAATCTCAATTCTTTCAGTAGAAATCTGCAAATAATAAATGAAAATGATATCTGTGAAAAACAGAATCCTCCCAGACATATTCATCTAACTTGGCGATTAAAGAAATAAATGTTTTAATAAGATATTTAAGTATAATTTCTCAATAGCCATGACTTTGAAAGTTCATCACATTTACAAGACTACACCTGAGGCAAAAGAGTTATACACAGACAAACAGTTATGAGAATGTAACCAACAAAGCAAACACAGGTAGTACAGCTAGAACTCTTGTAACTAATTGCTCTTTTCCTCCTCCCTGAATTTAGCCTCTCTTTTTTCAAAACACATTCACTACTCCATAAGAATTCCAGTCACAGCACTTATCAGCTTACAATCTATTAGTGTCACAGAAAAAATTAAAAGGTTAACCATGTCAGTTAACCCAAATTTAAAACAGTACAAAAGAATAACGTACTTAGAACTTTCAAAAATAAAATCAAATAAAATAAAAATATGACACTGTATACAGCAACCAAATGACATGGATATAAATAGAACAAAAAATAAAAGAAAACAAATAATACAGCTTAAAATCAGAGAAATGCTTCATGAAATTGGTGCTTAAAGATGAACTACATGCATTTCTTACCTGTGAAATATGTTCTGGAACTTTCATAGACCATAAAATTGACCCTGTCACTGGATTAGATGTAATATGGTATGTAAGCCCTTTTTCAGCAAACCTTGTAAGCAGATGTCCTGAAGCAAAGTAATAGAAATTTCATGAGAAAACAACCACGATTAAGAAATTACATTAAAATTTATATTTTAGTTATGAATATGATTTCAGATAAGAAAGAGAATATAAGTTTTACTAGAAAATAATCATAATGTAGGGACCTAAATAGAAATTTATCATGTAGTTATGGATTCAGATATTAAAAAGCTACCTCCAATTGAACCTGATTCAACTACCTTCGCATCAATTTCTGCCACAATAGATTTTATTGCAAACTTCCCCTTTTCCCACTTCTGCTTTTCTTTTTCAATCTTCTTCAATTCTGCAGCTTCAGCCTTTAGAGCTGCTTTTTTTAACTTCTCTTGCTGAAGAAATTTTTTTCTTAAGCTATTACATTCTGAATCATGAATGATTTATAGTATAAACATTGGTCATTGCTATAAAGGGAAACATACTTCCTTCTGTAGTTTCTTTTCCTCCATAAGGCGACTTCTTTCTTCTTTCGTCATCTTTGTTTTTCCCATTGCCTTGGTTGTGCTCTTTTGAGAAACTTTGGATCTTTTCATATTTTCAACATTCTCCTCCAGCTGATTCTCTCAAATGCATGGAGCAAAATGCAATAAGCACCAGAAAATTAACACAACCCACTTTTTCATTTAAAGAAAAAAAAGATTTGAAGAAACTCATTTTATATTACCAACGAAAATCAAATAGCAAATAAATGATCAAATACATGTGCATAAACACAACATAGCAAATAATTATCAAATGACTAACCACTTGTGAAGAGGTTGGATTTGAAGGATTGTCCCCAGACATTTCAGTTTGTTCAGCATTTCCACATGAAATATGCCTCTCTGTAATTTTCAATCAAAAAAACAGATAAACAAAGCATTTCAGGCGGTGAAGAACAAGTGTAACTTGTTAACAAGCATATACCAGGAGAACTTGCAGAACCAATTGAATTTGAAGTCCATCTTGAATATCCAGCAGCGTCCAAAGACACGCCCCTTGTTTCATTCTCATTCCAATTGCCCATTCCATAATTCTCCGACTCATTATCTGATTCCAAACATATCATTTGACTAATTCCTGAACAACAATGCACATGGAGTCCAGCTAAATGTTCACCTCTCATAGAATAAAGAATATTTCAAAGGAAAAAAAATCAATTTTTTTTTTGGTGAAAAAAACAAACAAACAAACTGCGCAGAGAATAAACAGCAGCCATAAAGCATGGCAAACTCCACTACAAAACCAAGAGCTGCAGACTAGCACGGAAACAAACAAATACCCTGCCAAATACAAGTCCAATTTTATTTTTATTTAAAAAAAAACAAATTGATTTGTCATATTCGAAGCCAGCATTGTGGATCAAAACAGCACAGAAGTGTAATTCCAGTGTACCAATAAAATATGCAGTGAATATCCATTGATTAACTAGGATTGAGTAATGCTAGGGTTCCAGTGGGGGGGAAAATTGAATTATGTATGGGTTGTGAGAAAATTAACTGACCCGAGAACTTTTTAGGGTCGGAAGGCGAAACCCTGACGCTGGGATCAGAATGAGAAGAAGGTCTTGTGCACTTCACGATTGCAACGTCGGAATCCAATAATGCAGAAAATGGAGTCTCGGCAACGATAGAAGGCACTGGCGATTGAGAATGACATTGCTGCTTCTGTGGGGTTGGGTCATCGTCGACGATGAGGACCGTCCGGTTCGGGTCCGGTTCGGTTCGGCGTTTCTTGGAATGGACCGGGAATGGCGTTGAGGGGTCTTCTTCGTCGGAGAGGATTATCGGTTCCATCATTATGAGCGCCTCCGACAGTTTCCGTCTTCGAATAAGCGCGGGATCGTTTACGAGAGGACGTGTTTGGTCACCGGGATATCATATCCAGATTCCAGATTGTCTCAAACCAAACTGGGCTCAGCTTATCACTGTTTACTACTACCAAGTACAAACAATTTATCCATATTTAATTATTTTGTTTAGAAAAACTGCAGTTTATCTTTTACTTAACAAGAATGATATTTCTCCCGGAAACGTGATAAATTTATCTTATACGGGCAATGTTGTATTTACAAAAAAATTATTTACAAACTACACTATGTTTGACCAGTTATACACTCTTGATTGAAGTCTAACCAGTCGTACTTAGCATAGTTTGTAAGAAAAAAGTTTATAAATATAATATTTCTCATCTTATATATATATATATATATATATATATATATATATATAGGGTTATATTGACAAATTTTTTTTTACAAACTATACTATGTCTAATTGGCAAAACTATACTCAATAGTATCTTACTGGTCAGACATAGTTTTGTAAGAGTTTGTAAATAAAAAATTGATAAATATAACATTCCTATATATATATATATATAGGGCTTATCGTTTCTCAACAAGATATTCCCTTAGTTTTCCATATTGTTCTTTCTCACAACCTTCAATGGTTCCTTTGGCTTTTTTTCAGAGCCTTGCTTACTTTTTTCAGATTCAAGTGCGCATTGTATTCCTCCTTCATGTGCTAAAGTTTCTTTGACCTTGACATCTTGGGTTGTGTCAATATCCTCTTCTCTAATTTCCTGGTCACCTAATCTTGAGTGGCCCTTTTATTCTGGAAGACTCTACAGCATATATAAATCTCGTTAAATGTTTTTATTTGGAATGTGCTTAGTTTGGTATTCCAAGCACAATACACCATCCATTCGCAATCTTCAATACTGCATTTAGCCCTTACTCTGACCTTGTCATTCTTAACCCAGATGAAGTTCCTCCCAAGACTAAACTAATATTATAGTCTTTCATTGCACTTTTAAATTGGTCCAAATTAAGAAACTTCATGCCAAGTTCTAAATAAACATGCCCAAAAGAAGCTTGTTTATTAAATTTTTGCAATACAGGTCTAACATTTTCATCATCATCACTCTTGAAAGAGGAATCCTCACTTCCTCAGACAGATAGGTATATCCTTCTTCTTCAAATGACATTATGTCTTCCTCTTGATCAACTTCTTCATATTCAGAGTCTTCAATGGTGGCATCCTTCTTGACTGCCAGAAGAAATACTCATCGCCTATAGACTATGAAGAACCCTACGACATACAGGATAAATCCCAACCACTAAACCCTAAATCATTTATCCCCAAATTCAAACGTTCATTCTTCGATTCAATCTCCTTCTTTCAGGGTTAAGAAAATCCCTAACGCATACGACGACGTTCCTTGGATGAAATTGAAATGATTATGAGCAACGTGGATCCCCTCTCACCAGACGACGTCGTTCATGGTCTAACGTGGCGTTCAACATGTCCCTTAACGTTACACCTCAGCACCGTCAGTGACACCGTCAATTTTGGACTAACAAAAGGACTAACGTGGGTCCTGTTTGTCTTTGTTGGGGACTATCCAACGAATTTTTTTTTGTTAGGAACTAATTTGGGTACCGAATTTTTTGTCAGGGACTAATTTGGATATTTACTCTAAAAAAAGATTTATTGTTTACCAAACGCCCCTTTAAAGTATTACATATGTCTTGAGATGAGTTCCCGGGTTCAAACCATACTCGAGGAATATATAAGTCGTCTAGTGATTCACAATCTATACCTGTTAGGTTCTAGAGAACCGTATTGCTATACCGTATGGTATGCGATCAGATATATCCCAGAGATAGATATCTAGATTGTTTTATAGCCAACACTCCAATCAATGCGCACAAACAATAGGATTATATTGACCAAGACGTGGTGTGTGCACAGTATTGGCAACAATAGTAAAGTAGGTCAAAAATTATGTACTTGAGATCTTTAATCTCTTATTTATAAAGGTTACCTCTTGAGCTTGTATGGATCTCATAATTATAGTAGAATTCAACTTTCTTTCTGTTGGGATCAGAACTCTATCCTGAGTAACTTTATTGTTTAATATTGTTAGGATAATTAGATGTTTATCCTTTAACAGATTCGATAATTAAGATATGATATATATCTATAACAATTCCCTATACCATGGTTGGAACCTGACTACTGTACATGGAAGACACATTTAATATATTAAGCCCTAACATTTACTTGATTTAGATGTTCACACACAGACACTCATGATTTTCCCATCTCTTGTAAATCATCTCTCTCATTGCTCCATAGACAGGCATCCTTTCTTAGACACTTATTGTTCAATAACTTAAACAGCACATGTCCATACAAGCTTGGAGCACTCAAGTTAAAGATAATAAATAATTGGTACGTAATTGATTATGGTAGGTAATTGTCAATTAACAACATTTTCTCCGGTTCAAAATATTTGTTGTTTCAGAAAAAATGTATTTTATTTCAATTTATTTACTTCTTAAAAACTTTAAAATAGTTAATTATGTTTTTTTTTTAATTTATCAATTCAATTACATGACTAATATTGAATTTAGTCGGATTCACATAAAGGTAGGGCTCTTCCAATTTTTTTTTTTTTTTTTTATATTCCCATAATTCAAACTCGGTATATCTGATTTGCTTATTAATATCTCTTTAAAATAAATTTCCAGAGGTAGCTCAGTTGGCATCTGAGCTCCCAAGGGTTTGCATGAATCAGGGTTCAAACTCCGTCTCAAGCAAATTCTTGAAAAATCTTTGGGGGCCAAAGGATGTGACTCCCTCCTCGATTGGGGGATTAGTCTCATCCTTCCTCCGGTAACGAAACTCAATGCACCCGCTGTTCCAATGAGGGGCTAGCCTACAGGGCCATATCCCGAGGGCAAGGTGACCGGAGGAGGTTGAACGGGGATATCTCCAGGTTATAAAAAAATATATATCTCTTTAAAACAAAGAAAATGTTAATAGAGTGATAATAATTTAATTTTTTTAATAAAAATAATATAATTAAAAATAGTTACATATATTCTTAAAATTAAAGTATTTAATATATTTATAAATTTATACATCACTTCTTGAATTAGAAATAACAATACTTAACACCAAACACATGAATGAATTGGTATAAAATTATTTCAACTTAATTAATAATTTTGAAATCGAGTTTGGTATAATCAATAAACTGATACAGGAATCTTTGAAAATAAATAAGAGTACTTAATTATTAATTCATCAAGTGTCAATAATTTATTTGTCTAGTGCACTCAAGTTGGATGTTCCAAATTTAAGCAAGCATGACTTATGAATTATCATATTAATAGTACTTTTTAATATGTGCATTTTAGGAGATAAAAAAATGTGCATTTTAAATTTGTCCAATTGTTAAGTTAAAGGTGACTGACCATTTTGTTACGCTTTACCAAATTATTTACCAGACTGTCACGCGAACAGTAAAAATCCCTGGAATGTCACGCGGCATAATTCGCTACACTGTGCAACGAATTATGTTTACAAATAATTCGTTATATAGTGTAGCGAAATATGCAATGTCAGGTTGCACAGTCAGCAAAAATAACACGTTTCAAGCTGACAGTAATTCGCTACACAGTGTAGCGAATTATGCTTGTTTTGCTGCCAGCATGACACGTGTCATTTTTGTTGACTGTGCAACCTGACACTGCATATTTCGCTACACTGTGTAGCGAATTATTTGCAAACATAATTCGCTGCACAGTGTAGCGAATTATTTGCAAACATAATTCGCTGCACAGTGTAGCGATTATGCTGCGTGACATTCCGGCAATTTTTACTATTCACGTGATAATCTGGTAAATAATTTGGTGAAGCGTGACAAAATGGTCGGTGTTCCTTAAGTTAATTGGTCCATAGCATAGTACAATATTGACGTGGCGTACCTGACGAGATGAGGGCCAACAAAAGCACGTGATTTTGTGCCCTCGGTCGCTACTCCAACTACACAAAGACAAGGAAAAGCAATGACTCAGTCTCATTCATCATTGACAAAAACAATTACCGAGTCTCATTCATCATTGACGAGGCAAATAAATCCGAAACCAAAAGTGATTACTTTTTCCTAATCCTTTTAACCACATGCTAATCCACTGAGCATACCAATATCATAAAAGCAGCTGAGGAAGCACGTGACGGCCCAGAGGCTCCGAAACTCAGGTTCATCCCGGGTCACGACAAGGTTCAAGGTCCAAAGATTTGGGACCACTCCCTTTTCCAACAAATCCAATGTCTTGACATGGCTCGAGTCCACATAGTAACGGAGTACCAGTTGGGGCATTGACAGTGGTTGGTTTTAAAATGTACGTTTGAATATGAATATGAATGTTTGAATATGTATCACTTTTTATATTCAAAAAATTAAGGGGGTGTTTGGAATGAGATATATATATTTTTTTTTTATTGAAAAAAAAAAAGATGGTTGGGGATTTGATAGGAATTTTTTTAGCTTGGGTAAGTTATGAAAAACGTTTGCTTGGCCAAAATTTTGGGTTCATTTTACCGATGCTATGTTTGGTTAATAATAAAATATTGATAGGAATGTGAATCGGAAATAACAAAATACCTTTAATTTCTTGAATATGAAAAGTGATTCATATTCAAACGTTCATATTTCTAGGGCTCTGTATTAGTGGAACAAACCAAGATGTAGTGAGAACCCACAGTTTGACGGACCTACCATCCACCTACGATCCACACCACCGAGTTTGTCGCAGACGAAGACTAGGAACTCGAAAGTGACGATGGCGTGCTTCTGTGGTAAATCTATTGAACACATGCAGTCATAAATCATAAGGATGTTTTTGACTCAACATATTATATTCATAATCCAAGACATAGGCAAAAAAAAATATCAAAGGATCAATAGGATACTTATTTGCCTTTGTATAGTTGAAAAGGGAAGTACCAGGGAAAAATATTTGCTGGGATTTTTTTCACAATACCTATATCTTATGATGCACGGACATTGACACGGGACACGACACGCTGATACGTTAATTCTAAAAATTGGCATATTTCGACACGTTGGGACACGTTTTGATATTAAATAATATTTTTAATATATATAATATAATTTATATTTAATACATATAACAGTCCATAATAAGTCATATAACCAATCAAATATTTAAATTTCATAACATATATATAAAAAAATTATTTTTCGTACCTTGTTAATTTTCCATGTCAAATTTCATAACAAAAAAATTGATATATAAATGATTTTTTTTTTAATTTTAGTTAATAAAGTAAAATTAAGACTAAAAAAAACGTGTTGGAGCGTGTCGGAGCGTGTCGGAGTGTTGACCACGTATCGGAAAAAGTTGATTGCGTGTCGAAAAATGTGTCGGAAGCATGTCAGAGAGTTGACCAGTTGTCCCAAAATATTGACCACGTGTCAGAGCTTGTCATTGTCGGACACGTGTCCGACACGCACAATTCAGAAATGGAACGAGTCCATGCTTCAGAGCCTATACCAAACATGGTAATTAATTATTTCACTCCACTTCCCCATCATTCCATACCAAATGCCCATACCAAACACCCTAAGGGAAATGTTATATTTATAAATTTTTTATTTATAAACTCTTATAAATTACACTATATCTAACCGGTAATATACTTTTGAGTTGAGTATTACTCGTCAAACATAGTGTAGTTTGTAAAAAAAAAATTTGTCACTATAACCTCAGTATTTCTTTAAATATTATAGTACAGTCTTACACTAGTTAAATTCTAAAAAATGATGCAATTTTAATACTGACTAAGCTTTTTTTGCAAGGATTAAAATTATTTCGGGTCTCCACCATTGGTCCACACATTTCCATTAGATGAAAAGATGTGACCCATTGGCTCTCGGTGACGGAGCCTTGTTGTACTGTCTAATTTAGTCACGTTTCAAGCATAATTAAATAAATGTAGCAAATTATGTTTTAAAGTTTTTGAAAATTAGTCACATTTTGGACGTAGTTAAATAACCATAACACTTACTGAAATATTTTGGTGAGTACGCCGCTGTTGGCCCCTACCCCAAAACCCGGATGTAAAACTAGAAATGTTTCCAGACATAGTCACATTCTAGTGATTTTACCTCCCAACAATTTCTTAATTTAGTTAAAGGGGTAGTGGGGGCTCTCTTCCCTTGTTTGAGTTTTCTTCGCATGCAACCACAGCAGTCACTCGGATATTGTCATTTGTGTCTGACATGCCAACCAACGATGTTGAACCACATAACCCGAACTATGCTATATTATTATTATTATTATTATAATATGAAAGCTTATCGTTGTATTGTCAATATAGAACGAACTAAACAGTAAAATTCATCTAAGTATAGTAATAATCACACAAAGTATATTTTTAACTCCTCTCTTTCAACTTCAAGCAATAAACGGACAAAATTTACAAATTTACTTCAAACCGTGTTTTGTTTTCTCAGGTGTATCACTGCATTCATGCAATGATATCCTTAGCTTTGTGTGACACTGAGCACTAGCAAAGGAGAGATATTAATAATAAAGAAATAGTAGATTGTTCCAACATTGTGAAAATCGAGTTTTCATGTGCAAACGAAATGGGTGGTAGAAACATAAATCATAGAAACGATGTGAAACCTAAAGTTTCCCTTACTTAAAGTCAAGATATATATATATATATATATATATATATATATATATATATATATATATATATATATATATATAGGACAGATATTCTTATTACCAAAATCTTTTACTAGCAACTCACTACTTATCTAATCACCATTAGATCAACTTTTTCTCTTTTTTCAAAAACTTTTTAGCATTCTCTCTTTGATTCAATGGTGATTGGATAGGTAGTAAGTTAGTAGTATAAAAATTTGGTAGTAAGAATATCCTTCCTCTTATATATATATATAGGGGAGATATTCTAACTACCAAAAATATCTACTACCAACTCACTACCTCCATAATTATCATTAGATCAAAGAGAGAGAATGTTGAAAAGTTTTTGAAAAGAGAGAAAACATTATCTAATGGTGATTACGGAGGTAGTGAGTTGGTAGTAAATTTTTCTAGTAGTTAGAATATCCTCACTGATATATATATATATATATATATATAGGGTTAGGATCATTTTACACCAGTGTAAGTTACACTCTCAATCTTGTCCATTGATCTCATTTATATCTAAGAATTCAAATTTTTTAGTAATGTGAGCCATTGGATACCAGTTGATCAATGGTCAAGATTAAATGTAAGACTTCTAAATCTTACACCGGTGTAAGAATATCCTGCCCCATATATATATATATATATATATATATATATATATATATATATAATGACAGGATATTCTTACACCGGTGTAAGAGTTAGAAGTCTTACACTCAACCAATCTTGAGTCTTGATTCACTCGTATCCAATGGCTCACATTACTAAAAAATTAAAGCCCTTAGATATAAGCAGAATCAACGGACAAGATTAAGAGTATAATTTACACTGGTGTAAAATGATCCTGACCCATATATTTATATATGCATGTAAAAATAATCACATAAGTCTCTACTCAAAATTTAATGAATAACTTCATATTTAAAATATATAAGTCGAATAACTATAGAAGACATAAGTTTAAAAACACAAAAAGAGAAAATTGAGTTTAAAAAAAATAAATAGAAAAATAGGGTTTTTAAAAAATGAAATAAAATAATTGAGTTTAAGTAAGACCGTAAAAAACTTATGTTTCTACTCTTTTTATGGTTCTACGCAGCTTTTGTATCTGTTTTTACTAAGAAGTATTTTTACTTGTATTTTAACATATTTTTACATTATATTTTTACCGTTTTTACATTTTTATATTTTTAGACTAATTTTTGACAACAATAAATTGCTGGCAATGAGTTTTTCAGATTTTGTTTTTGCTCGTCTGACATAATGTTTTATTTCTTTTGACATTTTAGGGTCTGAAACTTTTGAAGTGAATAATAGAAATTCTCTTTTTCAACTCTCCACATGTAGAGTGGAGGGTTTGTCAGATTCACTCACGAAAGTTGATTCGAATTTGCTGAGCCTTTCTTTTCTGCATGTGGAGGAAATGAAGGTCAATGGAATTGTTGGTATGGGTCATATTCAGCGGAATTATTTTTTGATAGACTGGGAGGGATTTTAAATTTTTATTGTAAATACAGTACCTTGAGTAGAGGTGTTAAAATGGGTCGGTCCACCCTAACCTACCCCACCATGCAGTCATCCCACAAAAAAACGGATTGGTATGTCCCTCTTAAATGTAGTTTGAAAAGTCCAATCCATTTTGTTTTATGATAGGTTGACGAATCAACTCACCTAAAAAATAAAAAATAAATTATATTTTATAAATTTTTTAGTATTATTTATTTTTATTTCACACTTCCCTTCATTTTTTCCAATTTTCTTTTTTGGTAGTTAATTTTTTTTTTCCAATCTTAAGCCTAAATGTATGTTAATATTCTGTGGGATATTCTTTAGAAATTTAATTTTGCATCTACATAGGTATAATTTTTGTTATAAATAAAATTTTCCATCTTTATTTTTCTAGAGGAGTATTAAGATAAAAAATTGAATATTATAAAAGCTTAGTGACAAATGAAATACTACTTAATAGTGAAAAAAATAACCCGTCCGACCAGCCGTTAACCCGTTTTGACTCGCGGGTTGGTAGACTGAGATGTGTAACACAATTCGTCCCGTTTTGGTGGGCTGGCTAATTGATATGTTGTGTTGAACTCCTATTACTATATCTAGCAACAAGTGTGGTAGAAAAATATAGTTAAACTTTGCTAAATTTAATCCACATAGGTAAGGGTAAATTTGTATCTCTATTTTATCTTCCCTTCTCTATTTAACTTGTGTCTGTGATTATTCTCTGCTAACGAGCATAACCTTTGAATTTTTTTTTATTTTTTGGTAGGTTGTTTTTGTTTGTTTGTTTGTTTGGGGTGGTTTTACTCTTGTCGGTCTGTGTGGGTGGGCTATTGCAATTTAATGAACCGGACCCTCCCACATGTGGGCTCACTGAAAGGGCTGAACTTGCAATATCAGAGGGGTCCACTATTCTCCAATTGATCCACCGTTCAAAGAAACTGGCTCATAAAGCATACTGTATCTGTATTCGGGGGCATGGTGTGTCCTTTACCATCTGTGGCTCTGTGTAATGTATAATTAGTATTTGGATTCATCAATGGTACATCAATAATCTAATGCGAGAGTTTCCAAATTTCGATCATGGAAAAGCATTATCAATGATATTATTTGGTCTCATTATTGTATATATTGGTAAAATAATGATAATATTGTATGATACATTTCTTGGAAATTGCTTTTGTAAAGAACACCCAAAAACTAGCTTTAAGGGTGAGAGTGCACAAGGCCTTATAAAAGTTTATAAAGGTCACATTATAACCAATGTGAGACTATATATCTCAACACGCCCCCTCACACGAGAGCTAATTGGGTTTGAAGAGTGGATGATACAACAGACCCAACCTACTTGTGCTAAGAGAGTCCACAAAAGAAAGTGAGGGACAAGCTCTGATACCATATAAAGAACCTTGGGATATACCACCCAAAAGCTAGCTCTAAGGGTGAGAGTGACCAAGACCTTATAAAGGCCATATTACAACCAATGCGAGAATATATATCTCAACAGTTTTGGTATATCATTAGCTTTCTAATTTGTTTTTTAATTCCTAATCTTTCTTTTTCCATCTGTGTTGTATGTAATATTGAGTATTTAAGTATTTTGTATATGGGAAATTAAGGGACAAAGCAGCCCCACAATTAGATGGATCACGTGATATTTCCCCCTACACAACATTGTTCAATGCCTTATCCGAAAATGATCGAAGTCCCACAATGTCGGTTATCTATTTTCGTTCATTAATGCATGGTTTCCTTTCTTGCTTAACCAAATTAAAAGTAGGCATGATTAAGGGGGGATGATTAGGGAGGAAGATAGAATAATTAAATAAGAGGTGCTCGCTCGCCCTGGATGCTACATATCCTATGGTATTGCTTGTACGCATATCGACCACTCTGTGTATGTAGTTGGGAAAAAAGTCATGTGCATGGAAGAGACAAGAGAGTTATCCTCCCAAGTACTATGGGCAAGACGCCTAATATCAGGTTTTATAATATTGAGTGCATGAGATTTTTTCAAATTCTATATAGTTGCCTACACAGTGATGATAATATATCTTCATATACTGAAAATATATAAAGAAGAGATTAATATTTTTTGCATTACATAGGATTTTCACTAGTATCACTATTTGCGTGCATGTACACATACACACACATATGTTGAAAATTCAAGTTTCCTAATTTCTACTGGCAAGTGTTTAAATTTAATTCATATATATATTTTCACTAGTATCAGTATTTGCGTGCATGTACACATATACACACACATGTTGAAAATTCAGGTTTCCTAATTTCTACTGGCAAGTGTTTAAATTTAATTCATATATATATATATATATATATATATATATATATATATATATATATATATATATATATATATAGACACACACAAGCTATATATAGAAATTCATAAATTCTATTTTTATACAAGGTTAGCATTCAAGTTTGAACTTATTGTATCATTTAAATTAGCCAAGTTCACTCACCACAAGTACACTTATATGGCTTTTAAAGTTTATAGTTGAGTGCAAAACAATGTTATTAAACTTGAACTGCTAATCGACTAGGTTCTGATACCTGGATTAATGGTTCAATCAGTGGGTGACCGGTTGAATATATATATATATATATATATATGGGGCAGGATATTTTTACACTGGTGTAAGAGTTAGAAGTCTTACACTCAATCTTGACCATTGATCCACTTGTATTCAATGACTCACGTTACTAAAAAATTAGAACCCTTAGATATAAATGGAATCAATGGACAAGATTGAGAGTGTAACTTACACTGGTGTAACATGATCCTGACCCTATATATATATATATATATATATATATATATATATATATATAGGGGCAGGATCATCTTACACCGGTGTAAGAATTATAAGTCTTACACCAAATCTTAACCATTAATTCTCATCTAACGGTTGACATTTATTAGGTATCACTCGTTAATTAATTTTTAATTCCCAATAAATCTCAACCACTAGATGCACGGAAATCAATGATTAAGATTTGTTGTAATTTTTTTTCTCACACCGGTGTAAGTTGATCTTATCCCATATATATATATATATATATATATATAGGGGTAGGATATTGTAACAAACAAGTATTGTTACAAACAATGTTACAACCATCAATCTTACCGTTAAATTGATTAAATTATCTGACGGTCCTGATTTGATGCATATAAAGCCCTCTTTCTTCCCTTCTCTCTCCTTATACGCTCTGCGCATCACCTCCGCACTCTTCCACGAGCTAGGGTTTCCGTTGCCTCTGCCCATCTCTGTCGCCACCGATGCCCATCATCACCGCCGCCGATCCAAATCGAACAGCACAAAAGAATCATATTTTTCAAACTAATTTAATAATTAAATCATTTTATTCCAACCGATTCAAGAACCATATCATTTTTTCAATTCAATTAGGGCTAAAAACTAAACCATAATTATTCATGGGAATGTGAAAAAAATCAAATCAAAAATACCAACTAAAAGAATTTGATAAAGAAGAGACTGACACATATGCAACTAAACCATTGGATTCGTAGCCTTGGTAAAACACCACCTTCTAGGAGAAAGACAATTGGGACCGGAGAAGCAGAGAGGGATAAGGGATAAACGGCGATGACAGCGGCAGTAGAGTGCAGCAGCGGCGATGGCGAGACGGAGGATATGGGCAGCGGCGCCATCACGTGTCTGGCTATGGGCAATGCCAGAGCGTATAGGGAAGAGAGAGAAGGGAAGAAAGAGGGCTTTATATACATCAAATCAGGACCGTCAGATAATTTAATCAATTTAACGGTAAGATTGGTGGTTGTAACATTGTTTGTAACAATACTTGTTTGTTACAATATCCTATCCCATATATATATATATATATATTTTTTATACTCAAAATTATATAATACATATTTTAAATGGTGCAATTTAACTAACAACTGATCAGTGTAGCATAATGCTAAGTACTAGGTTGTATCAACCCATGACAAAGGGCAATTCGACCCCCACTAGCTGCTGCTTGTGAAATAATTCGATTAAATTATATAATAAATATATTAGATCATGCATCTTAACCAACAACTAAATGTAGCCTAGTAGTAAGTGTTATATTTATTATTCTCATGATGAAGGTTTGAACCCCAACTGCTGTAATAATATGTGAAATATTTTGTATGCATTTTCAAAAATCGGTTTGAGATAGATAGAGTGATTAGACTTGTACTCACTATTCCAGTTTTTACAGCATCTACTGAAAGATCTTTCTCAGCTATGAAGATAATCAAGATCAGGCTTCGAAATAGAATGGAAGACCAATTTCTTAATGATTCTTTGATTACATACATTGAAAAAGAAATTGTTTTGAGTTTTAGCACGGATTCAATTATAGATGAGTTTAACAATATGAAAACACTTCGAAGTAGAATGGAAGACCAATTTCTTAATGATTCTTTGATTACATATATTGAAAAAGAAATTGTTTTGAGTTTTAGCACGGATTCAATTATAGATGAGTTTAACAATATGAAAACACGTAGAGTAAGAGTCAGCTGAAGTGATCTTAATTTCTGTAATATATTTCTTTCAGTTTTTTGCATATTAGGTCTGTATTGTATTTGAAGTACTTTTATTTATGAAGAGGTATTTTTATTTTTCGCCCCCTCTCGATAAAATTTCTGGGTCCACCACTGGACATAGTGTAGTTTATAAACAAAAAGTTTGTAAATGTAACATTCCCTTATATATGAGGTAGGACCCTTTGACATCAGTGTCAAATTTGAAATTTGATATCTTATCTGAGAGCCGTTAGATAAAAAAAGATCAATGGTGTCACATGCTTACAAATCAGAGTCGTTGATATTTTTTGATCTAACGGCTCTCAGATGAGGTGTCAAATTTCAAATCTGACACTAGTGTCAAAGGATTTTCCCATATATATATATATATATATATGAGGATGGTTCTTTTGACTCCAGAGTAAGAATTTTAAATCTTATTCCTCATCTTAGCCGTTGATGGACAAAAATGAATGGTTGTCAGTAATTAATAATTAATTAATATGACTTCCTAAATTATAACCGTTGGATGGACGGAAATCAAGGGCTGAGATGAGGAGTAAGACTTATAAGTCTTACTCTGGAGTCAATTGATCATTCCCCTATATAGGGTTAGGATCATTTTACACCAGTGTAAGTTACAATCTCAATATTGACCATTGATTTCACTTATATCTAAGGGCTCTGATATTTTAGTAATGTGAGCCATTGGATACAAGTGGATCAATGCTCAAGATTAAGTGTAAGACTTCTAACTCTTACACTAGTGTAAGAATATTCTGTTATATATATATATATATATATATATATATATATATATATATATATATATATATATATATATATATATAAGTTTTCCAATTTATATGAGATTAGAAATTTAAGATTTATTTTTGAATTCAAATGTAGATAATTTGGTCAATATTTTATCGAATCCATGAATAAAATATTTCGTGAGATACTTTATAGGTAATGTTGTACACTAGTGCACAAAATAATAGAGATGTACAATGTGTCAGTATATGTACTAAATGAAAGAAAGAGATGTTTCATAAATTGCATGTGTAAGCATCCATGTCTGTCAGTATATATATGTAGGGAATATTGAAATTCATCCTATCTAGTGAGAATGGAAATGGGTCAGGTGCTTGCTTCAATCCTATTTTTGTATTCATACATACCCTTATAAGTCTCATGTACGTAGGGCACTCCACAAAAGAAGGATGGAGCCCCCCCCCCTCCCCTCCCCAAAAGGTGTTTTCTTCACCTTCTCTTATTTTATTTTGGAGGGGGAAGGGGGTTATTTTTTGTTGAATTGCGAAGTGTTCAGGGAGGGACACAAAGTGCCAACTAATAAAGTTACATTGAGGGAATGGAACCATTTTTGCTCGTAATTTGGATCCTGTATTCCAAGCAAAGTGTTGTCATTTTCTAAGAGGACAGAGCAGGAGACATTGATTTGGACATAAATCACAACAATATTTTTTCTTGTCCTCTTGGGGTAGTGCACCCTCTTGGCAAGTACTTAACTCCTTGCCTATAAAAAGAGAGCAACTAGGCCCTATCTTGTGCAAGTGCAAGGTTTCAGAGTTATACCACAAACTCCTATAGAGTTAAATTAAGATGGCTATGTTACCAAGCAAGCGCCTAGTTCTTGTTGCTTTTCTGTTACTTTGCTTCATCTCCATGACAGCTAGAGGTGAGCTTAGTTTCATTTAATTATACAGGTTGAGATATATAGTCCCACATTGGTTGAAGAGCAACTAATGTGGACTTTATAAGGTCTTGGGCACTCCCACCCTTTGAGCTAGCTTTTGGGGTGGTGTATCCCAAGGTTTTTCAACATGGTATCAGAGCTTGAGGTTCGATCCATTATTGCATAATCCACGCTTCAAGCCAAAGAAGGCTCTTGCTTGAGGGGGCGTGTTGAGATATATAGTCCCACATTGGTTGAAGAGCAACTAATGTGGCCTTTATAAGGCCTTGGGCACTCCCACCCTTTGAGCTAGCTTTTGGGTGATGTATCCCAAGATTTTTCAACAATACATGATCAAGGTCTTGCAAAAAATTAGAATTAAAATTTGATACATAATATTCAAAGCCTTTCATTTATGTGATGTTTCTTTTGGTTTCTTGCAGCCAGAAGTTTGCGTGAGACTGGGGATGGAGCTGAGAAGGGTCAACGTAATCTGTTTAAGCTGAACCATGAAGGGGCACAAGACAGCAACGATGAGTTGGATACAATGGATTATACGCCTGCAAAGAAGAAGCCACCAATTCATAATTGAAGTCATTGTTTGAACTTTGAAGCTAGGAAAATCCACACTTAAATCACCAACTTGTGCTCAGAAAGCACCAGTCTAGCTGTTGCGTAATCATATATTTAGAACTCACGTGTAAATAGTTGTGAGGTTATGAGAACATGAAATAAATCTTTGGTGTACTGTTGCACCTAGATTTAGTGTATTCCATCAATAAGAGCATTACACATCAGATGAGAGAGAAAAGATTTGGCATGAAAAAAGAGAATTTTAACTAACATGTAATGCTCCCATCGGTAGAATGTACTGAATCTTGGGTGCAACAATAGCTCTAAAGATTTATTCGAGAATGTGGGGAGCACACTGGGCGGAGTTTTCAAAGTTGTGAGCAGCATCAGATACTGAAAATTGCTTCTTGATTAGCTAAAAATCTAATATAATACGGGAGTAGGTACATCCAGCGAATAGGAGTGCGTCATATCAGTTGCAAACAATTTTTATACTTTACACTATGTACTACGGGTAATAGATAAGGTAAAGTCGATGTCGCACCCAATTTTTGATGCGTCAGTCATCAAAAACATATGCTTAATATATTCACTAGACTTATCTTATCCCTATGTAAACCTTATATGTTTTGTTTGAATAATGTATTCGTTTCCTCTGGTGAAGATAACAGAGTTTGTAATATCTTAGTTGCTGTAGTGCAACTATATATGTACATAAGTAAACACTCTGAAAGAGCTTGCCATGTTGAAGAACAAAATCAGGATGGGACTTTAAAGTTTGATCAATAATATATATATGTTCTTGTAGTATTTTCAGCATCTGGGAATATTTGAAGTCAATTCGTATATTAGAAGCTGTGGAAATGCATGAGCGTAAATGAAATAGTGATATATGCAGATACAACTGAATGGTTCTTCAGTTGTCAGCCATGATAAACAACAAATTGTGCTATCCAGTATTAAACTTGAAGACGAGGAAATGACAAAAATTGTTCAATAATATATATGTAACAAACAGGAATAATTTTTTCCTTTTTTTTGGATAGCAATAATTTTTTCCTTTATTAATAGGCTACCCATGATTTCTTATTGTACTAGTGTTCTCTAGAATGAAAGATCTTCAACAGTTGCTTAATCAAACACTCATTTAATAACCACTAATTAAAGTGATGACTGGTATTAAAAGAGGATCAGAAGAGCAACCATTTGAAAATTATGGTATATAAAAGTAAAAATGACCCAACGGGTGCATGAGCAGCTGGAGGGAAAAAGTGAATTCGATTTCCATTAAATACATTGTGATGATGCTAATAATATAATTAGGACTGGTATAAAAAATAAAAATAAATGAATGGGCCAAAACCCACATGCATCTAGATGGCATACTAGCTACGTGGCAATTGGCAAAGAAGCTCTTGTAGCCCACAATTGAATATTATGAGTAAAATAACAAGAGAAACACTAAACTTTTCAATATTTTTTTAATGCTTTAATGTTTGTATGATGAAGGTAGATAAGTTATCTATATTTATTCTTAAAATAACATAGTTTTGAGTTGAAAAATTAAAAAATTATATTGAGAAAGACTACTATAACCCCGAAGTAAATTATAATTATAAAAATACCTTGATTTTCGTCTCAAAATGACGTCGTTTTGAGCTCAATGTAGATGATTATCTGCATTCTGCAGAAAGAATGAACCTTTTTTTAAATAGAAATAAATATCTTTTATATATTTTAGAAGAGATAAGATCCTTTGACTCCAGTGTCAAATTTCAAATTTGACACCTCATCTGATAGCCGTTAGATCAAAAAAGATCAATGGTGTCATATGTTTGCAAATTAGAGTCATTGATTTTTTTTGATCTAATGGCTCTCAAATGAGGTATCAAATTTAAAATTTGACACTGATGTCAAAGGATCATACCTCATTCTATAAATATTTCAATATGTTCATAGCTTCCCACTAGTCTCGTTCGGGCAGGTCCGGATATTAGGGCTTTAAATGTTTCCCAAAGACAATATTGATGAGGATCAAATACATATTCTCACCTCTACCTCAATGCTCGCGCCATGGAGCCTATTTCGTGATTCCAAACAAGTCGCTTTTCAGTATCGAATCATTTATTAATTAAACTCACTCAATCCGACGATTTTAGAATAATTACAGTCCTTGACTGTGTGCTCGATAACAATTGATTATTATTATTTCATTCCTTTGATAAATTATATTATTTGATTTTGCTTCTTTCATTCTTTTGACTGCGAAATTTACTCAAATATCGTTTTCTGGTACTGATCATGAAAGCCTATAGATTATAGTCTATAGACTATAGAGTGCAAGGATAATGATTAATTGATTATTAGGCGCTCCAAAACTTTGGAATGGATATCATTCAGAATCTCCTTTAAAGTAGGCGCAACAATAATTCCATAAACACATATTTACAGTAATTCATATGATGAACCCTTCCATCATCAACGTTAAAAAAGATCACCCTTGCGTTCAACCAGTTAAAGGAAATGGAGTTGTTTAAAGAAAAAATTTCTACTCAATTTTGGAACGGGTAAATTAAATAGTATATGGAGATCTTTGAAGTTAACTCTTAGCATATAGTTATATGAATTTTAATGAGTAATAGTTTTCTCATTCATTAGGAAATAATTATCATCTCCTACAAATTCATTTGTGCAAGTGAGATCCACTCTCAAAAAGAGAGAGAGAGAAAAAGTAGAATGAGAAAGACTCATCTTGAATTTGTATACGTATCAAATAGATTCTTTCTTATATAACATAAGAATAATAAATCATAATTTTAATTTACATAAAAAGGGAAGTCCCTCAATATAAAACCTCCAATGCATTGCCCGCATCGATCAAAAACCAAAACTATGAAATTGCGAAGAGATAATATACGTTTAGTAACATGAAAGTAAGACGAATAAAATGTAGGAGTAAAATTGAGGGCATATAGTTCAAAATAATGTATAAAACTCGAATTAAAACTCGAATTGGTCGATGTACTCAATTAGTGGGTTATTGGTTCAATCAATAGATCCATTATTAAATTTTATATCCTCTTTTATTTTTGTAGATAAAAATAAAATAAAATAGGCTATAAAGACATTATATTGTGGGGATGATTCCACATTACAATTGGGTCAAAAGTGACATATAGTTGAATTAATCAAATTTAATTTTACATTAACTGCATTAGAATTTTACCACTTTGTTAATTTATTAAGCATTTTCCAACAAAATTAACTATTTACTATTTATTTTCATTATTATCATAATGATTAAGAGAGCCACCTAATAATTTCATGTATAAATGTGGATTAAAAAAACAATGTTCATGTTATCAATACCATATTTATTTTTTCTTAAAAAATCAACTTTATATTAAATATGTGAGTGTTATCAATTTTTGCTCATTTACTTTCACTTCTCCTGAGTAGATTAGCGGTAATCACTTAGTTTGAAATTGAAGAATGATACTGATTATTAGGAATTGAAATTCTAAGAGTAGAAACTCTCTTTGTTTAATTTTTTTTTTTGATAAATATCAACCAGTGTTGAAAATCCTAATGGTACTAATTTAATTTTGAGTTTGAACCTCTTTATCCTCCCCATGAGTTATGGTTCTCATAATTGAACTCACTATCTTTCAAGCAGATCAAATTCTAGAGTCAAACTAAAACGCGACTAGAGGAATAACTTTTGAGTAAATTATTTAATTATTAATTTTGTGATAGTATTTATATTTCATTCATTTCGAACAGTTACCTGTTATGTTTTTGGCAATTTTTTATTCATCTACCACGCGAACAGTAAAATTTATTAGACTGTCACGCATTGAAGTTTACTACGACTGGTAACGAACTTGGTGACCAATAATTTCATGACACGTGACACATATTCACAGAAAAAGCTGACTGTCACGCGTCCAAGTTCGCTACCACTGATAACCAACTTCTTCCAGTCAATTTTTCATGTGAAAATGTGTCACGTGTCATGAAATTATTAGCCACCAAATTTGCTACCAGTCGTAGAAAACTTCAACGCATGTCATTCTAATAAATTTGTCTGTTCATATGTCAATTTAGTATATAAATACAAAAAACATGGCACATTAGTCACCATTCCCATTCCCTTTATCATGGCCTTCAATAGCCCTCCAAATCAGGTTTGTTCCATGCCAATATGTAAGGGACAATGTAGGCCTACCTATACGAACTAGTAGATGATTAACGGAGTCTTCCCATGTGATCCATACGAACAATGTCTTTTGTCTTAATCATCCAAACAAGAAAAACATTGTCCATTGTCTTATTATCTGAAAATGATCGTAGTCTCATCAGTGTCGGGTATTCTCCCTCCATTCATTAATGCCTGCCATCCTCCATGATTAATTAATCAAATCTCCTACGCATGCAATCTAACTGGAGGGGAAGAAAACAATCAGACCAAACAAAACAAGCATTATGTATGACAAAGCAATATACAGTGCTACATATATAGTAAATCATGGGTGGCATCATCTTAATTAAACACCGAGGCAATTAAATGAATGATTGCTACTTGCTCTCGAATAATGTAGAAATTTTAAGCTTTATTTGTTGATTAACAGGCCCTAAAGTGAAAATTACATTATCAAAATATGTAGCCTTTTTTCTCACTCCCAAAGTCCTAATCAAGGGTCACAATATCTATTGCTCTAAACTCTAAAGTATTATTTATTTAAATTCTGCATACATGGAAGAAAATTTTGTTATATCTTGGCCAAAGGATTATAAGTAAATAATCAAAGTAAAAAAAAAAAAGTATTGAATTTCCAACGGCTTAAATTTGTGCATATAAAAGAACAATATATATATATATATATATATATATATATATATGTATATATATATATAGGAATAAGAAAAATTTGTCTAATATTCATCAAAATGACGTAGTGTTGGAATTTTTTTATTAAAAAATTAGAATGATAAAGACTAAACCTTGGAATAAATTAAAATTATAAACACACCATAACTTTCGCCCAAAATGATATCATTTTGGTGAACATTAAACAAAATTTTCTAACATAACTTAAAAAAATGAATCCTATGCATATACATTGTTTCCGCAATTAATTTGACCCAGTTGTGGGGAAGGTTAAAAATCTTCTAAGAATATTTTTTTAAGAATAAATATTATTTTGGGTCCTTAACAAAAAATACGGTCTCCACTTTAGTCATTTACAAAAAAAAGAAATAGTCTGTTGGTCCCTGTCAATTTCAGAGTGGATCCATTTTAGTCCTTTTGAAGGATTAATGTGTGTCTTTTTTGAATTTGTGAGGACCATGATTTCAACTAAATCGTCCATTTTGAATTTCTTCGAAACCTTAAAATTAATTTTTTTTTAAGGAACTAAAATGAAGACGGTGTTTTTTGTCGGTAACAAAAAGGATATTTACACTTTTTTTTTTTTAATAATCAAACTTTCATTCTTGGGATCCAAACAGTCACTTAATCATTGTAACAGGCAACCATTGCATAAATTAAAAAGAACAATCTTTTAGATAAAATTGCTTATTGAATCAAAAGACGAGAAAGAGTCCTATGGGAGTTTATAGTCTGTAACAGAATGACGTTGAAAATATGAGTTCCTTATTCTAGATTTTCAGGTTGAAATGTTATGAGTTTTATGACTAACTAGTAACTAATATGCATATGGAGCAGTTGGGGAACAATATTAATATGATGTATAGGAAGCAGTGGACAATAAAAGGGTAATTGACATGACTCAAATACACGTATATAGAAATGTTACATTCATGGATGTTGTGGATTTCTAGTTTTCTTGTTTAAGCCTTTCCCTAAAAGCACATACCCATCTTTTCAAGCCAGACAACAGCCGACAATGATGCCGACCCTAGTAGACTATTGCTCTAATATACAAACTACCATTATGATATGGTCTATTTATTATTATTATTATTATTATTATTATTATTATTATTATTATGGGTTTTATAATTCTCATGTTGAAGGAGAATTGAAATCTCATGTTATAGAGATAAAAAACATGTGAGACCCATGTATTAGAAAAAATTATATATAGGACCCATGTCAGCACGGAAATTGAAGAGTGTATAGGAAAATTATAGTTCTCATGTTAAATGAGAATTATAAATCCCTATTATTATTTTGAATAACATTATGATATGATCTATGATTATCCAATAATCTTCGTCGCAACTGGCTCTATATATAGAAGGGTCCAAAATGAACATGTACATATATTCAGATCGATCAAGATCATGTTATAGAGCATAAGTTTAATTATTTAAGATGGTTGTTGTACAAAACAAGAGCATTGTACTTGTGGTTTTCTTCCTCCTCTGCTTCATTTCTAACCAAGCTAGAGGTATTTTATTGTATAGATCATAGTCATAAATTGGGTTCAGAAGACTCTCATGATATTCACTTTTTTTAATTAAATAATTTTATTTTATCGATTATATTAATTTAATTTTTACATGTTTTCCACATGCAGCACGGACGCTGAAAGAAAAAAACAACATTGTAGGTGGCACTCGGAATGCAAGTACTGCTCATTATAAGGAAGTGCATGATCCCATATTTAAACCAAAAGAAGATGAAGATAATGCAGGCGGTGAAATGTTTTCAGTGGATTACACTGCAGTTAGAAGGAAGCCACCGATTCACAATTGAATTGTTTGTAATTTTGTGCTACAATTTATTTTATACTAGGAATATTTTACTAATATTCAATGGACAGTCTTTCATGTAATAAAATAACCCTATGTTTTATGTACACGAAAGAATAGGTTAAAGATATTATACATAGGGAAAAATATCTATCTTTTTAAAGGATTTAAGCTTATATTATTTTATATCCTAACCGTTGATTACCGTCCATCGACGGTTATAATCTATTGGGTCAAATTTAATGGGCCTAATTTATTATTAATTAATTAATAATTTTGATCTAATAAATTATAATCGTTGACTATCTTTTTAAAGGATTTAAACTTATATCATTTTAGATACTAACCGTTGATTTTCGTTCATCAACGATTATAATCTATTGGGTCAAACTTAATGGGCCTAATTTATTATTAATTAATTAATAATTTTGATCCAATAAATTATAATCATTTATGGACAGAAATCAACGATTAGGATATAAAATGATGCAAACTTATATCATTTAAAATGACAGATATTATTCCCTTATAGATAGAATGGAAAAAGATAAAACTCTCGCCCCGAGCAATGTGAATGTTTACGTACGCGATATATTTATTGAAGTTTTTAAATAACGATAATGATATAAGCTTACATTCACACTCAGAGAAACTTATTTACATCCTAGTTATAAAGTAACGTTTTAAATCATTCAAATTGTTTACATATATGTCTCACAAAATTTGCCCAGGTATCTTTTCTCAAAATTTAATTATCTTCTGTCTATACATATATCTCATTCTAAAGGAGGAGCTCATTTTATGTGATCCGGGATTTCATAGTCCTTATCCTAAAATGGAAAGAAAAAAGGACAGAGGGAAAATTTGAAAAGAAAAGAGGAATTTAAATGAAAAAGATATTTTTCTTTTTTGAAAAAGGTGCACCTAAAAAATTGTGCACGGGGTGTATATTAAAAAAATGGAGATGGCTTTCGTAATATCTCACATTATATTAATAAATAAATAAACACCGTATCATTTAAAAACTATCCAAATCCACTTGCTCTACATGGCTACTTCTTAAGAAGTGTTGCAAGTTACACAAACCTAAAATTCAAATTATTTTCCATTTATGTAGTGTTTCCTCCACTTTCTAGAGTAATTAAAAAATTCTTCAAAAAAAAAATACTTTTTCATTAGATTAGAAAAATGTTATGATTCAAAAGATTATGAAAATTCCTCTTTTAATTATATAATTAAAGTACGTATACAGACATGAATGTCTGTCAAGAGGCTAATATAATATATATGTATCATGTGAAGAGTTAATATGTGTAATCTTTTATGATGAAAAATAGTAATAAAGTTGTTTTTAAGGTTTTTTGTTTAACTTAAAAAAGAGGATACTTAATTATCGCATATATAGAGCTCTTTATAAAAAATCATGATAACCATTTAGTAAAATTCTAAAGTTGAATGGGATTCTAACTCATGCACATACAATGCAAAATCTTATAATTCTTTTAATTACGGTGTTCAGAGCTCCTAGTACAAAAAAGTGGTGAGGTATTCTGATCTTCAAATGGTTTGCACTTCGAATTTAGGTGGTGTTTGGTTTAGGGGTTTTTGAAATTATCCCATGCAAATGAAGTTGGCATTTTGGAAAACATGCATTTGGTTGACAGGTTTATGGCTGAACACCAGGTAAGGATGATGCATATCATTTTTAACTTTGTGCCATTTAGCTAGGCTTCCGCACCGTTTAAAAAACATATCAGGAGATGGTTTTTTGTATGATTTCCGGCTAAACACATGGCCCCACAAGACTGATTCTAAAAAGGGTATTTTAAATAGCAAGGCTGGTTCAAAATTTTATAAAAATAAGGGTATTTTCGTTATATCACATTATTTCCCATCTATATTTTACCAAAAGCTAAACATAGACTTTACAAAAATTATTTAATTTTTCTGGTGAAATTTTACTCAACCAAATAACTTTTTATATATTTTTCTATCAAACTCAATTTTCAACCATTTTTCTATTAATTATTTTCCCCAGTATTTAAAAAATTTCTTCTCAACCAAACGCTCCCCTAAACAGAATGTGGTGATTATGTACATATTCCGCATCCTGGTATTCTTCTACGTGCCAGAGTTTTTTTTTCTGCGGGCTCCACAAAATATTATGAGTGTAGGAAATTTTTTCTAATCATGTTAAATTATAAATGATAAACCCATAAATTAAACTGTCTCTAAAACGACTTTTTTGACGTAATAAAACTGCCAAACCCTATTTTGTCCAATTACCAAATGCAATTCATTTCGAATTTGAAGATGAATATAAAACGGTACATTTAACTTTTCAGCTATATCACAGACAAAGGAAGTACCATGAAACTACAAAATCAACAAAGGAAGTACCACTTACTATACTTCGGTATTATTTACTTCAGTAAATTCAATGCCATGTGCAATCATAACTTCAGTAAATTCAATGCCATGAGCAATCAACACGGACACGGTTATGGGATGGACACGACACAATATGACATAACACACACGTTAATTCTAAAAAATATCATATTTCGACATGTTGGGACACATTTTGATATTAAATAAATATAATATAATTTATATTTAATACATATAAGAGTCCATAATAAGTAATATAAGTGATAACCAATCAAATATCTAAATTTCATAACATAAATATAAATATAAATAATTTTTCATACTTTGTTAATTTTTCATGTCAAATTTCATAACCGAAAAAAATCAATTTATAAATTATTTCTTTTATATTTAGTTAACAAAATAAAATTAAGATTTATAAAAAAAAAGTGTCCGAACGTTGATCGCGCGTTGGAAAAAATTGACTGCATATCCGAAAAATGTTTCGAAACGTGTCAAAGAATTAACCGCGTGTCGGACGCGTCCGTGTCCGACACGCAAATTTTTGAAAAAAGGAGCGTGTCCGTGCTACGCAAATCATAACCCCAAAATTCAGTGAAAGTTGAATGGCTATGTAGTTATTGGTTAGAGGTAACTTAGTGCCCGGTTAGATCTTCTCTTTTTTATAGGCTAGAAATTACTTATAAATATAATTTAAGCCAAACAGATTTTGGGAAAAGCTCTGCTTTTTTTATAATGAATAAAAAAACTGAAAACTAAAAACTCCTCCTAGGAATTTTTTTTAGCTCTTATCTATTTTTCTTAAATTGTGTGCTTTTTTAAAAAATGAATAGTGATAAAGATATGGAGACAAATAATTTTCTTGAAATATGTGTTTTTTACTAATTTTTAAGCTAAATTTTTTATGTAATTTCCAAACATCGCTTCTTTTTATAAGATCTTTTTTTTTTTAACTTTATCTTATAAGTAACTTCTAGCTTAAAAAATAAGAGAATCTAAATAGGCTTTTATCATTTAAATTTCATGTGAACAGTAAGAACAACTAATACTCAGCAATAATTCCAATACTAAAAACAACATTCCCAACACATGCTCTCAGTCAATTACGTGTTCAAGTATTAACATAAGCTTTTGCTTTCCTCTGCAACTGTAGCTGTTGGGATATTCAGTTTCTTTTTTTAACACTTTTAGCCTTTGATGGGTCTAACTAGAACAAGGGAACAAATGAATAGCCACTCTGAGTAATCATTCAGCTCAAACTGAATAAACAGAAGTGGTAATTTATTCCCTCTTTATAATTCACCCTCTGCAAAAGCTCAAAAGTAACTTTCAATCTTTTGTAAGGAATTGAATCATGTCTAGCGTTTTGGAACAACTTCCCAGCGTCCTTATACCACTCCTGGTCAAGTTGAACGCCACAACATAGACTCCTGTGACTGAGAACATATAAACCAACGCACTTCCTGGACCCAGAACTTCCCAAAACAACATAAGGAATTTCTTTTTTTTTTTTTTCAGTTATTTGGAATTCTGACATAGAAAAGCAAGCTGGCCTCAGTAGAAAGAACATCTTCCTCTGAAACAGCATGCACTTGAGAATCTGAAACACAAAACCAGCGCATTGAAGATTGATTGACGTACTCATCAGAGGAATCCTCTGAGGACTCCACTCTCACACATCTGTAAACTGTGTAATGCCCACCTCCAGCTCTTCCAAAGTGTTCCACAACAGAAACAAGTTGATACAAACATGTTTCTTGAGAACCTAAATTACAAGAAACATCCACCTGGACAAAGCACAACATAGTGAGAAGTTAAAAAGCACCTCCACTACTAAGTAAATATTGCATTAACTATTCTTCCATTTTTAACATTCCAGAAGAAAATACATTTTTATTTATTCAATTTCAGGAACCACAAGCATCACAACAAGTACTGGGCACAGCAGCGCAGGAGAGTATAAGGGATATATGAGTCGAATGGACCCATTTTTAGACAGTTGCATTATCCTCGTAATTAGTTAGTAGCTTTGAAATTGATTTTAGCACAATCTAAAAAGAACTGGCTTGTGATGTGAAACTTTGTTTTGGATCATGGGATGAGATAAATTACCAAAAAGGGCCGACCAGTTCAAATATCCACTTCGTGAGTGTCTGGGAAAGCATGAGATAAATTACCATGATGAAAGAAAATTCTAGTTTATACTTGACAAATAAATCGGAGACTAACAGACAGACACATGAAGCTTCTTCCAAGGGGAATATTATAGATAGACACAAGATGCAAGGATATAGGATTTTGAGGTTCGATGTAAACTAAATGCATCAGTATCACAAAAATGAGACCAACCTTGTCAGTGGATTGCATGTGTGTGTCTGAGTGAATGCTTTCTGAAGAGCAAGAGCAGGGAAATACAGATCCATCATCAATAAGACCATCTGAATTGATCTGTTCTCTCTCTGCTCCATAAATGCCACTGAATTTCAATGCTTTTATCTCAGATTGCAATCTGTTATTATAATGATCTGCCAAAGAGTTTCTTCTGTTATACTGCAGATTCAATGGAAGACTTTGTACATCTACCTCCCGTATCTTTACTCCCAGCCTAGTTGTCATGAATGGCAATACATCCAAAATCAATGGAAAAGAAATATGGCCCTGCATTACCATCATCATGACAAAAAAATCTTCTGTGAAATTCAATGAATGTTCATATGGTACTCTGTTATTACATTCTTTTGTAAAAGTTTTGGAGATCTAAAATAATAGTCAAGTTGACATCCAAGCCATTTAAAAGCAGAATCAATTAGCATTTGGTCTGAGGCATCAAGGAATTGAGGACCCAATCTGTCGGATTCAAGTACCTGCAGTTTGACTGGCTCTCCAAACCCATTCATATAAACTCTTTTCAATTGGATGCATAAAATCTGCAACCAGACAATCAAACGTTTCAGAGCTCAGAAAGTGTACTACCCCCCCTCCCCCCAAAAAAATAAAAAAAATAAAACACAAAAAAAGGAGTCCTTTTTTCTGGTTCTGCTTGCCCTTTCCCAGCAGTTATATTATTGTTTTAGTTGAATCTATGAGATCCAAAAAATCATGCTATAAATACACAACTATGAAGCACCGATACCGACACGGGACACGATACGACACGACACTCCGACACGTTAATTCTAAAAAATGTTAGATTTTGACACGTTAGGACACGTTTTGATATTAAATATTATTTTTAATTTATTTAATATATATTATATTTAATACTCAATAATTTAAAAAAAAAAATGAAATTAAACTTATAATACCCATCAATTTTGCAAAGAAACATAAAATATCCCAAATATTTATATTAAACTCAATAAAATGGTAATCGTAATCCAACGAATCAAATATTGGAACTAAAAATGCAACGCAACACAACCTTTGAACCTTTTTTTGAGTTTCTACAACGCGTGTTGAAGTGTCGGGGAGTGTCGAAGTGTCGGACACGACACGTCAGGGTTTTTGAAGTGTCGGTGCTTCATAGATACACAAGATTTAGCTAGTTTATTAACCATAGGCTTCATGTCACTACCACCAAAGAATACCAAATATGTCTAGTTGACCCAAGTAATGCACTCAAGGCTAACAAAAAGTGCAGGAAGAAGATTCAGTATGCATACCTTTGGACATCGAGAAATGCTTAGCTGCTTCAGAGTACGTGAAAACCTATTTGACCAAGGTAGCTTCTCAAGATTATAAATTGTTCGGCAATTGCAGAACTCTTGGTCAGAACATCTCCTAAGCTTCTCAAGTTCTACCTGAGTATCACCAGCATAAAAATCACAAATTGACAACATAGAGAACAGTCAATTGCTAGATTCAGCAAGCAACGTCTATGCATTCCTCAGTTGCCTTTATCTATAAATAAATAAAAGATACACACAAGGATGACCTCATTTCCTTCCATTAAGGAAAGATACTTCATTGCAGCGTTATGCCAACAGTGGCTGCAGGAATAGTTCTCCACATGTTCAGCAGCAATGAACTGCTTCAGGCAATCCACCAGTGTACAACCAACTCTCTGTAACATTTCACATTCAATAGTCAGGGAGCTGAAGTTGGCATGCAGCTCTTCAATTATCAAAGAAATAACATTGAAGCTACAATATAAGTGACATTAATTTTTAAAACTTACTATGGTAGAAATATCACTAAGCACAGGTGAAAGAGGCAAACAACCAAAATGCTCGAAATTAATTGAGATCTGCAAAATGAAAAATATAAAAGTTAAAAAAATAACAACAGTCTGGTACATAGAAACATTATCAACATCAACATCACCTTTATCCCAAATTAATTGGGGGAATGTTACATAGAAACATTATCAGAATTACAAAAAAAATATAGAGGAATGTTATCTTTAAAAACCAAAATAAATATTAATGTAAACCTAAATTGTAATCAACATCAATTATGCAATAACCAGCCTATCATGATCAAAGAAAAGCTATCAACACGGATGCCTCATGCTTTACACAGACCACAGACCTGGCCCAACCAAAAAGTACACTGCCAGGTTATCAGTAACTTGGATTACATGTTTGGAGTAATTCAGTTAGTTGACTTTAGTCATTTCATTAACCTGCAGGCAACAATAAGTCCTGTCAATTTATCTTAAGAATGTGAGCAATGAGCTAGTGAGCTAGCATTGTGGCCTCAATAATTACCCTTTATACCATTACCACCATTAAATATCTCAACATGTCAAACACTACAATTCTAGAAAATCAAAATTAACACATAAAACAGAACCAAAATAGAGTTTTTTATTAGTTTATAGAACCCCACCCATGCCTTCCAATAACCCCAATTCATATATTTCTCTCAACTTTTGGCCATTTTGAAATCACTAACTTTATTTCTTCCTAGAGGTTCTACCAAGTGGCTTTAACATTATCCAACAACATTTTCTACCCAAATGCAATGGTGTCAAATCAAAACTGCAAGTCAATAAAAACATCTCTCTGAACCATAGCCCTCCTAATAGCCAGTTATAGAATGATTTAAAAAAAAATGCACCTAAGCCAGATGTAAAATTGTAAAGTCATAGTTTTTTATGAAGGCAGTCTAATATTACAAACAAGGAACATGGTGCGTACATGCAATTTATGGGGAAACGTTTATTACATTTCATTGAGGAAAGTCTCATGTACCTGGGATGAACAACTTTGACAGGTTAAGCTGCTACTAAGAATCCCATCCAAAGGTCCAAGGAAGAGTTGCTGCCATCTTTCCTGCTCACTCTGCCAGTCACTCTGTATTGGAGTTAGAATTCTATTATTAGAAGCAAAAACGTCTGCTAAAGAACTCATCTTTGGAGCATAACAACCTCCAAATTCTACTCTCAAAGAGGATAACAGATGAAGAAACGCTTCCGCAGCATCCTACAAGAACAAAAACTAAGCACGAGTAAGACATAGAACTAAACCATCATTTTGGTTGTTAAATCATTAAAGAAACACAACTACACCTGCTGGCTTGTCAGATTAAAGTTTGGAATGTAATTGGACATGGAAAGCATCATCTTTCGTGGACTCAATGTGACCTTTTCTGCACTAACCGAACTCAGCTCTGCACATGTAGAACATTATTGCAAACATATAACAACAGTGATTCATCAGTACTTGATACAAAACTGAATCAGAAAATATGTCTTTCTCCATAAAATCAATTTCAACGAGAATAGATAGAACATTTAACAATCATAAACTTTTTAAAGCACAAATCCTGAAGGGAACTGCATTCCATCATAGAATTCAAACAGAAAATGTCAAGGGAAAAATGGGAATTGGGAGTGAGGAAGGAAGGAAGAAGACCTTCAATATAAAGAGTAGCATTTTTTTTATTAATTACAGAATAGCTTTTACTGAAAGTGTGCATGGTGCTAAGGCTACATAGAACTAAGCTATGAAGCACCGATACCTCAAAAACCCCGACGTATCGTGTCCGACACTTCCCGACACTCTCTACATTCCGACACTCCTCGACACTTCAACGCGCGTTGTAGAAACTCAAAAAAAGGTTCACAGGTTGCGTTGCATTATGTTTTTAGTTCTAACTATTAGATTTGTTAGATTACTATTACCATTTTATTGAATTTAATATAAATATTTGTGATATCTTACGCTTCTTTGCAAAATTAATGGATATTATAAGTTTAGTTTTATTTTTTTGTTAAATTAATATATGCAACATAAATTAAAAATATTATTCAATATCAAAACGTGTCGAAATCTAACATAAATTAAAAGTGTAGTGGTCGTATCGTGTCCGGTGTCGGTATCGGTGCTTCATAGGAACTAAGCCCCATTCCAAGCAGAGAATAGCACCCATAGTATTAAGGTTATATAAGCAAAATTCAATCGCAGAAATAGAGTTAACAAGGAGTTACCTTCTAATAAAGTAGCCAAAGAAACAGCAAGAGGCATGCTTTCATCCAGGTCGTTAATCCCACATTCTCTAATCACGCTATGAAGAAAACTCTGAAAGCAAAAACAGCTTGCTAGAGCCTGCAACAATTCCAACTCAGAGCAAGTTAGTGACAAAGAAATATACAATTTGCAAAACACTTATCAAAATTCATTTTCTAAACAAAGAAATCAAAAAAACCTTACCTGCAAAACAACGTTAAGGAAACAATTGTTCTCGAGGTTTTGCAACCCGGGAACCAATAGCGATTTCTCCAACCTATTATCTCTACCAAAGGACCATGGCAAACTAGTTGGTATCACCATTTTGCCATCTTTAAGCGACAATAATATCATACCAACTATACCCACAAGGCCACCAACTGCTACGTGAATCCTAGAGGCTAGTTTCCAATTCTTATGACTTCGACTCAACATAGCTTTTTTTTCTAACCTTGCTTCTCTTTCTTTCAAAAAGAAAATTGAAAAAAGCTTTGTTCTTTATGGAACCCTTGAAGGCTTGAAGTTTCAGTTCCTCCTCCTACTACAGTACTGCTACTACATGACGACGAACTTCAGTTAAGCCTTTTGATGTTATTGGGCCGGATCGGCCCATGCAACTGAGGCTGGGCTATTGAAATAGTTGGGTCGAGATGGGCCCGTGGCAGCATAAAAATAGCTTCTATTAATCTTTTCATTCTTTTCTTCACTTACACTTTTCCTTCATTTTTCAATTTTCAATACTTAGCGACTACTTCGTAGATCCCTCTCTCTCTCTCTCGAGTCTCGCCCAAAACCCAACCATGGTATACCTCTCTTCTCTTTACTCAATTCATTCATTGATCGATGCCTTTTCAGATCTCTCTCTTTTTTTTAAAATAAAATTGTGTCTGCATGCGTGTTCTACTTCTTTTGTCACTTCCACTATAAATTTCTTTATCTTCTGAACTGAAATTTAACGATTCAGGTAATCGGAACTGACGGTTCTTCTGAATTTTTTTTGTAGGCGAACACAGGGAATTTAGACGCGGCGATAGAGCAGTTGCTGAACGTAGAGAAGCAGATGAGGCTCGCCGGTGACGTGGCCGGCACCAGAAAGGCCGTTACCGACATTTTGCAGCTCTGCTTTGACGCGCGAGCATGGAAAACTCTCAATGATCAGATTATCGTATTGTCCAAACGACGCGGCCAGCTTAAGCAGGTACTCGCTGCGCACCGGTGATAAATAATAAATTATTATTATATTTTTTATGCTAAGAACCTCTTAGGTTACTTGAATCGCTGCGTGTAGGTGTGTTTTGAGTAAAGGTTTGGGGTTTTAGTTCGCTATAAAGCATTGGTGGTTGTTTGTTCATTTTAGAATGTAAATAGTTTTTTTGTTTATTGTTTATTTCCAAATGCTTAGTAGTCCCGAGTGAATGATTGATGGAAATTTTGTTTAGACAACCAATGGAATATTGTACATAGTGCGCAGTTAGAAGGAGTATAGGTTTTTTTTTTATTTTCGTTGTTTCTGATTTCATTATTTTCCATCAGCATGTTAGGACCATGAGAATGTTAATTCCGTACCGTGTGGAGTTACGTCTTAGTAGGCTATCTGCAAAATATTTGCATTTGATAACTTATGATTCCATTTCTTACGGTTTGTTTAAGAAACAAAATGCTAGAACATGGCAATATTTGTTCCCTACCTTGTAGATTTATTTGCGATTAGGACATCTGCATAGCTTCTGCATTCGACAACTTATAATTTCACTGCTAGTGGTTCTGCTCAGATATTATCTGGATGTCTTGTAAATGATACAAGAAACAAGGTGTTGTCCGTTATCTAATGAGCCCATCCTATGTTCGCAGGCTGTAACAGCTATGGTCCAGCAGGCTATGCAATATATTGATGAGACACCAGACATTGAATCTCGTATTGAACTAATCAAAACATTGAACAGTGTATCTGCAGGGAAGGTGTGCATGTGATGTTTGAACTCTCCGTTCCATTTTATAATCTTCCTGTATATCATCATCCATCATATAAGATGTGTGTTGTATCGTTGTTAGATATATGTTGAGATTGAGAGAGCTAGGTTGATCAAGAAACTTGCAAAGATTAAGGAAGGACAAGGGCTTATAGCTGAAGCAGCTGATTTGATGCAAGAAATTGCGGTCAGTGTGAATGTGTCCTATTTTGGTGGCATTTACATATCTTCGTTTTTTGGATTATTACAATTAGCTTTTGAATTTACTTATGTAATGGGTAATCTTAACAGGTGGAAACTTTTGGTGCCATGGCAAAAACTGAGAAAATTGCATTCATCCTCGAACAAGTATGAGTCATTTTTCTCTTTGTTTCAGTGATGACAGCCATAATAGGCCTATTCAGTTGCTGATTTGAGAATCTTCTACATTTAATTGTGTAGGTCCGTTTGTGCCTAGACCGCCAGGATTATGTTCGTGCACAAATACTCTCAAGAAAGATTAGTCCAAGAGTATTTGATGCTGATGCATCTAAGGAAAAGAAAAAGCCTAAAGAAGGTGATAATGTTGTTGAAGAGGCTCCTGAAGATATACCATCTCTGCTGGAGTTGAAGCGGATCTATTATGAACTAATGATTAGGTAATTGAATCCATACAACCTAACGTGCCGCATTTTTATTTCTTGTTCTATCTTGATTTACTCATAAATATTGTGGCTTAACCTTGTATACCTGATGTCTCTTTCCATTTAATTTGATATGAACTACTTATCTTCAGGTAGATGCTCAAAATGATTCTGGCGTTTGAGATTTTCTGTTTTGGTATGGTAATAATTGAGAAGATAATTGAGAATATGCTTCTGTTGTCAGCCTGAATTTTGAAAATTAAACAATATTGCAAGTTGGTTCAATATGTGCATTTGAGATACCTCCATAAATAAACATCTGTAGCTAATGACTGTCTATCTGCAATATGTATCTGCACTGCATGTGTTCATTCTCTCTCTATCAGTGTAGCTTGCATTCGTCCAGGTTTGATTAAATATACTTGGGAATAGAAGTGCATCTGAGTCTTTATGTCTCATCCTCTTAATAGAACTGGATCAGAATATAGAAGGAAAATAGAATGTTTAACGACCGAGACCTCTATCTCTGGTTCTGTATCAATGGGATACAAGATCAGAGATGAGGAGTGGAAGATACAAAGATAGTGCAGAATAACAGATCTGCTAACCCTCATATTCCAGTAATTCGAGAGTCCTGGACTCTCCGCTAACTTCCTCTCTCAATCAGTAAATAACTGCTTAAACTGACCCCCCCCCCCCCCCTTTTTCCCCCTTCCCCCTTTTATTCCTAATTAGCAATTACCCGTGTGACTTTTAACTGTCAGCTAAACAGAGTTGGGTACCAGTCTCCATCTCCCTTTCTAACTACACATGACCTCTAACGATACTGGATCAGAATATAGAAAGGAAACAGAATGTCTGTTGCAGAAATCTCTATCTCTGTGTCTGCATCAATGAGATGCAAGATCAGAGATGAGGAATTAAAGATACAAGGATAGTGCAAATAACAGATTCACTAACCCTCCTATTCCAGGTTGAGAGACGTGGACTCTTCCCTAACATCCTTTCTCAATCAATCAATTACTACCCTTACCAACTGCTGATGTACCCCTTTTATTCCTAATTACCTGTGTGACTCTTAACTGTCTGCTCAACAGACATGGGTCCCTGTCCCCATCTCCGGATTCTAATTACACGTGGTCTCTAACATCTCTTTAACTAGACCTGTGGAACTTTAATTTGTTGGCCCATCTGGCTATTTGTTTTTGCAGTACTAAATATAAAATGCAGATTGGAGTACGTGGCTTTCTCCACTCTTTTGAAGTTTTTTTTCCCCCTACTTGGCTTGATGGTCTAGAAGGAAAAGTAATTTGTTGAATGATTGAACCAGCCATGTTACTAAATATCAAAGTGTAAATGTAAGAGAGTGGATTAAAGCACTTCACTTTCCATGGGTACTATTTTGCAATGCATTTGTGGATAGGTAGACTTGGAAATTATTAAAAAATTAATTGCTAATTTGTTTACATTTCTATATTGTATTTTATGATGATATCCATCATCATAGAACTTTTCCGTATATAGTTTAGCCTCTAATTCTAGAGGGGAAGCATGTGATTTGTAATTAGGTTGACCGTCAAAACTGTCAAGAGATTCAAATCTTACCATTTTCAAGTTGAAAATCTTGGGCCCAGATTGCAAGTAGTTTCCTCATGAATACTTTCGTCTCAGCATTGATGGTTTATCTTTGACCAAACTAGGGAGGTTGATTTGTCAAGTTTACTACAAACTTGTCTGGACCCCATTTGGCAATAATATCAAATAGTGTAAGGAAAAGGAGATGTTTTAGAGTGTATAGTTTGTTTGAAATGTAGTTATAGAATTGTGATTAATCTAAACTGTTATTTGTTGATGTAATAACCACAACTTCTTTAAGTAGTAAACCATTTTAAACTGTAGTAATAGGCCATTTTTGGTTCTTATCAAATACATCCAATTCTCTGACAGTCATTCCACATTTTAATTACTTTTTTTCTTTCCAACAAACCCAAAGTACCATTTTTATATGTTCCTGTACTTTCTATTCTTACCTAAGACTTCCTATTTCTTCACCATCTCTAAATCAACAATAATGTTGTGCATAGTTGACTGTTCAAACATCCTGACATACTGCAAACTTTGTCTGCTACTTAGAATTGTATGAAAGAGGATTATTAAAACAACGCGAACTAGCTTGCATTAGAAATATAAAAATGAGTTTGAAGTCAACAAATTTGCAGCCATGCAGATTATAGTTATCCTTCCTAACATGAAGATTCCTTGTTTTTACAATTGATATTTGTTTCGAAAATGGCAATTTTGTCCCTCTCTGTAAATGTTTTCAATTGCGAAGTCAAGATTTTTTCTTTCTTTCTTTTTTGGTGATTTTTGTAATTCCTTGTCCTTTTACCATATGCAGTGCTTTATTTTTCAATTGTCATTGATTGTGTTTTGTTGTTGAGGACTTGAGGCCTAGTTCATTTGAATTATATATAATTGAAAATGATTTTATATGAGTTTGTTTGTCTGGGTTAGGGAATTTGACATGTGACTATAATAGAGTGTAGGGAAGTTGTCATAGTTGAGTATAATGTACCATTAAATTCCCCACTGCTTTTGAAATTCTGTGCTATGCTTCTATATCATTTTCAGTTTATGCTCCATATTTTTAAAATACCTATTTCATGCTGCTGATCTTAAAATCTTCATTGTCTTATGCTGGTTTCTGTTTATATTTTAAGGTATTATTCCCATAACAATGATTATCTTGAAATTTGCCGTTGCTACAAGTCAATATATGAGATTCCGTCTGTCAAAGAAAACCCTGCTGACTGGATTCCAGTAGGCTTTCTCTTTTTCTTTTCTTTTTATTTTTTTTTTATTTTTTTTTTTGCTTTTTGTTTTACTGTAAGATTCTATTGTTTTACGATATTATGTTTTTCTGAATATTATCTTTAACTATAGATCCTGAGGAAAATATGCTGGTATTTGGTTCTATCTCCACATGATCCAATGCAGTCAAGCCTTCTCAATTCTACCTTGGAGGATAAGAATCTGTCTGAGATTCCAAATTTTAAGTATGTTTTCCTGTTTTTTATCTCACATGTCTTCCGGTTCATGTTTAAATATTTTGTTTAGGATTTCCTTCTCATTTGGTTACCGGTTATATGTTTCGCCATAGGCTACTTTTGAAACAGCTGGTCACCATGGAGGTCATCCAATGGACGAATCTTTGGGATACATATAAGAATGAGTTTGAGAATGAGAAGATCTCCGGGAAGTCTTTGGGTGAAAAAGCAGCAGATGATTTGAGGCAAAGAATAATTGAGCATGTAATTAATTGATGCCATTATATTTCTTTCTTATCCTCCCATCAATTTGGTTGGTTGGCATATATGCCTTATATTTCACACTTCTTTATGCGAGCATTAATATGGACTACTTTTGTTATCTTTCAGAATATTCTTGTTGTATCAAAATACTACGCAAGGATTACTTTGAAGAGACTTGCAGAGCTTTTGTGTCTCAGTGTACAGGTTCGTAAATCTAGTTGTGGTTAAGGATGTGAAAAATAACCAAAAAGATGAACTGAATTGTGAACTGAACTGAATTGCACTTAAAATAACTAGTTTTTAAAAACTAGTTCATGAACCAAACTGGTTTTTAAAGAACCAGTTCATGAACCGAATTGGTCAAGAACCGAACCGAATTGGGTTTTATTACTTTATTTTTTTAATTTTTTTATTTCTTTTCTTTTCTTTTCAGAAAGGGGTTGACCCAAACCGGTTCCGAACCAAACCAAACTGTTTTCAACCGAACTGAACCATTTTTGAACTGAACCGAATCAACTTGGAAGCGAACCGAACCGTTTAAACCAATTTGGTTATTTTTTCAAAAAATTCAGTTTAATTCAACCCATGCATGCCCCTAGTTGTGGTTGTGTGCTGTTTATTGTTACTGTGGTAACTTTTTTGAATGGCATGAGGGCATAGCTCCTAGTGTCTGTCACTAGGTACTAGTGTTTCAAAGGAAAAGCTTTTTTCTTGCAGAGTGAAGCTAATGGGGGAATTGGGATTGGTAGGGTCTGTCTGTTGGGTATGCTGCTGTAGTTACTTGTCACCTCAAGTTGTTTGTTTTGTTACTTATTGTTGAGCCGAATGTCAATATGGATGTTGCAACTGAATTTATTTCACTTGCATCTTTTAATGTGTTTAGAATGTTTTTTCCTTAAGTTTGGTGATCCTAATTAATTCTCCTTACAAAATTCAGGAAGCCGAGAAGCACCTCTCAGATATGGTCGTGTCTAAGGCACTGGTAGCAAAGATTGATAGGCCAATGGGAGTAGTTTGTTTCCAAACAGCAAAGGATAGCAACGATATTCTTAACTCATGGGCAGCAAACTTGGAGAAACTGCTTGATCTTGTGGAGAAGAGCTGTCATCAAATACACAAGGAAACCATGGTTCATAAAGCTGTTTTGAAGGTTTAAGACGGTCCATATCAACAATTACAGTAATGGGTAAGGCTTTTGTCCTTTTCCTCCTCTCCCTTGCTCTTCTATCAAATTTTCCTTATCGTCATTGGGAGTTGGAAACAAGGGATTGGATGTCTATGACTTATGGAAAATGGTAGAATTATGACTGTTTTCATGTCTGAAGTATTTCTTATTTTATCATAATGCTTGTTTCTGGTAATTGCAGGGGCACCTCAATATGGATGTGATTTTGGACTAAAATCGTCTTTTCAGGGATGTTCATTTGAATCGTAACCAATTGGGTTGATGAAGAATTGCATTAAACGATCCCTTTTTCGTTTTATAATTTTGTCATTCATGCGTTCAGGGTAGAGCTGGATGTATGCTTCTTAGTACTGACAGTAACATTGTTGTATACTGCTGCCACATACCACTGACTCATGACAGGACCCTAAACGGTCTTGTTTGCAGCAGTGGCAAGAAATTGAGTGCTTATTTTTATTCTTTTTGTCTGGCTAAATCTTCTTTTGGACCTTTCGGTCGCTAATTTCATTTTCTTGTGCAATAGGATGTGTCATGTTATTATTTTCCTTCATGATAATTTCCGAGCTGCATGCAAACATCTATTATTCGAGTGCATAAATTTGGAATTTCCGAATGTTATGTTTGGATGGAGTAGTTTGAAGGGGAAACGATATTTTTCATTTTAAGGGAAAATTCTCCTTGGTTGAGAAATTTTTGGAACGAGGGATTATCGTATAACTTCCTAATATCGGTTATAATCATTTTTATACACATTTTATGATTTTCTCAATTTAGAAATAAATAATTACCAAGGGTAAAATTTCCCCTATTCCCTACCAATCTCATCAATCCATGCATACCCAAAGCAATTGCATTTGTCGTGGGTGAAGAATCGCACGAGTCTGAATACTATTTATTCAAAACCCTGGAGATATAAAATCTTGGTTGGTCCATAGGCTTTACAGTTCAGATTGTCCTGGGCTGTGATGCTTCTGGCTAGACGAATGTTTATCTGACCTTTGAAACTCTGCTTGATCGCTACTAACATTAATGAGAATGTTTTTTTGAATAATATTAGGGTTATATTTATCACATGTTATATAAGAAGAGCCAATTTCTTACACACACAAAAAAGGGGTGGGTCCCAGTTCTATTTTTTCTCTTTCCTCTTACATGTGTGTCCCATTTATACTTTTGTTTTTACTAAATAAGATAATTTTTTTCCTACAACATAAGAAAATTATTTCCCATAATATTAATGCACAAAAGTAATAAACTTTTGTTTATACCTCAAGTTTAGAGGCAAAATCACGGCGAAATTAATGAACATGAAATTCACATAAAATAATTTCTGGTTGTAAAATCACGTTTGACTTAATGTAAAACTATGTTTGGCTTCTCTAACATAACCAAACACTGCCTTACTATTTTGCATGACCATAGTGGGGAATTGTGATTCCAGTACGGACGGCGTTAAAAATTATTGAAATAGATCCAAACTGAATGTTTTATGGAAAAGGATTTTGAGCAAAGGTCAAAATATGATTACACGATCACTCATGATAAATGAAATTATCATAAAATTATGTTTAAGCCTTTTAATTTGAGTTAATGGTCTTAAATGGCTAATGCCATTGCTTATCAGTTACTTGCACATCATTATCTTTTTTTGTGGTGTTTTGCACGTCACCGAGCTATAAAGTGTTAACGTGTGGCGTTAGTTTGCTTTCAATACCTCATTTGCAGGATGCTTCGAAGCAAAAAATTGAAATTACTTTGCTCAAACGCAAGCCACACTTAAATTATAAATGTTGTGTTGCATGAGTGGAAGGGGTTTAAATTACTTACGTGCTTTTAAATTTGATTTTGGAATTCGTTTGTATAGAAAATATGTTAGAGAAATTCTCACTTTCAGCACTTTATCATATTTGTTTATGGTAAAAATCTTTATGCAATGCAGATAAGTTATTTGCATTTATTCCTAAAATGACGTTGCTTTAGTATTGAAATCTTAAGAAATTATAAATATAAATACTATTATAACCCTGAAATAAATTAAAATTACAAAAATATCATGATTTCCGTCCCAAAACGACGTCGTATTAGACTTACTGCAGATAATTATCTGTGGTAATTGCAGAAAAAGTGAACCATTTGTTCATACAGGACGGTTATTTTAATAACTTAAAAGTTTTATAATCTTTTACAATTTATTTTTTTTATCATTGATTCCCGTCAATCCAATGGTTATAATTTATTGAGTCACATTTATTAATTAATTATTAATTTTTAATAAATTATAATTTTTAAATTAACGATAAAAAAAATAAGTCGTAAAAATTATAAAATTTTTAGATTCTAAAGATGACGCTCCTCTTGTTTATAAGAAGAAATAATTTAGGAAATCCCAAAAAGTCATAAATAAATCGAAAGGCTTGAAGAAACTAAATTCAAAGTACATCTCTCGAGTTATTAAATAATTAACTCAAAAAAAGTAAATATAAAAAAAAATTACTAACTTATAATAAGAAAATGGGATCAAATCATCCAGAGGGAGAGGAGCCATAAGCAGAAGACGATGGTGGCAGCTGGGTAGAATAAATGGAAGGAATTGAAACTGCCTGCGGAGAAGTCACAGAAGAAGAAGCTGATGGAGATGAGGAAGATTGAACATGAGAAGCCATGGTAGTGAAGGGGTAGTCTTGAACATGTGAATAATCATAAAAATGGTTCGAACCCTGCGAAGTTTGAATTGCTTCAGTGTGAGCTAATGGCTCAGTGGTAGAAGAAGGAATGGACATGGAATGAGAATCGGAAATGGTCAAATGGGTGGTGGGTGTTGGAATAAGAGAAAGTTGCCTGAGCCTAACATTTTCAGGGAAGTTGAGTTTAGCCTTGTTGCCTCTGAAACGCAATGAAGCTTGATCATAGGCTCTTGCTGCATCTTCAGCTGTGTCAAATGTTCCTAACCACACTCTTGCTGCTTTGAATGGATCTCTTATCTCTGCAGCCCACTTTCCCCATGGCCTTTGTCTCACTCCTCTGTATTTCCTCTTTTGTTCGTTTTCTTCTCTCATATTCTCTCTTCTGTATTCATATACTACTGAATTTTCTATTTCGCTTCTTTCTCTTCTTCTTCTTGTGCTGCTGCTCCTGTTGCTTGAAAACTCTACCACTGTATTGCATATAATAGAATCCAACATCAACAAAAGAAAATTCACTAAGACAGGACCAGAAAGAGATTTGTTGCCTATATTTTCTTGTATTACGTAACATGTTCTGTGTGTATCCTAATAAATAAAGAAACCAGCATAATAATATGGGTTTATCATCTATCATTTATCATGACTTCGGCACGGGCACGACATTTTATGGGCGCGCAGCAAAAAAAAACTTCGGCACGGAAAATGAATCTCTATAATATAACACAATTATTTTTTCTACAATATAACTCTTATAAAATCCTAATAAATATTTGATCTAGATTTTTTTTTTGTCATCAATTAATATTATATTCAGATGTGTGTACTTTGTACGATCCTAATCATGAATAATTGTGTTTTTTTTTTTTTTTTTGAAGTTTATAGTTCTAGATATGTCAAAAATGAGTAGAAAAAGATGGTTATAAAAACTTTTTTTTTTATTCCATAATGTTTTTCAAACATGCATGGACCAATCAATAAATCCAAGACCAAATAATACTCTAAAAAAAAAGATTTTAGATTAGAAATGTAAACAACCAATTCAACCTAAAAGTTTAAGCTCTTGGGTGAGGTTATATTAATAGTTTTATATATTTTAACACGCCCCCTCACACGAAAGTCCATTGGGCTTGAAAGGTGGACAATGCCCAGACCCACCTGTGAGAACAAATAAATTCCACTTGAAAATTGAACCTGAGACACGAGGCTTTGGTATAATATCATATAAAGAACCAATTCAACCCAAATATTTCCGATACAACCCAAAAATTTAAGAGGTTAATTAATGATTTTATATACTTCAATAATAAATATTCAATTTGGTGCTTACTTGGGGGAATAGCAGGGGATGAAACTCCACGTGAGAAATCACCGGAGGATCTATCATCTTCTCTCCTTCTCTTGAAAGCAGAACTACCACCATAAGATGAAGATGTTGTTACAAAACCAGAAGGCATGTTTTGTGTAACAGTAAAAGCATCAGCACCATCATCTACTCCAATTGCACTATGCTTCATATTCTGATGATGAACATCATAATCACCACCACCGACAACATGAGACAAAGCCGAAACCATTGCTGACATCTCCCTCTCCCTATTCATACCTGGAAACATCATTGGCATTAAAAACATGTGATGATCAAAGTCACTGTGGTTGTGGTAAGCCTCGTTTTCCTTATCTTTAGGATTCGCCACCTTTGACATAGACATGTAAATCAAGCGAGTTCAGCTCTTTTTTTTTTGCATGCAAATTAACCCTTCAAAGATAATGAACTTTCCACACATGTACGATGGAAAGTGTTTAAATAGATAGAATAGAAATTAAAGTATAATATAATTAATAAGCGGTTTGAAAGATTCGGTGTTTTTTTTAATATATATTCATAATAGTATATTATATACTACTGCCTCTCACACTTTGTGTCACCCTTAATTAGATTCCCTTTTGGTATGTGGAAACTCTGATACAAACAAGTTGAGGAAGTAAAGCATGGATATAATAAGGATTAATAATAGTAGAGATGGGTCAAATTGTGAAGGTGTGAAAGCTGAAAATTGTGGCGTTTGTGCGGAGAGAACCAACTTGACGGTTTGCAACTATTTCAAGTCGGTGGTGTGAAACTCAAAAGTTTAAGAGCCGACTTGAAAATATCCAAATATAATATTTGTTATAGGATTTATTATCTATCATTTAATATGACCACAAAAATTTTTCTACATTCACAATATTTTGTGGGGACTGCAGCAAAAAAAAATCTGACACGCAAAATGAATTTCTATAACATAACACAATCACTTTTCCTACACATAACTCTTATAAAATCCTGTTTTTTATGCTCATGGAGTTTCATTTAATTATAAACTAAATTAATTAACCCACTTGAAACGCAAATTCCACCTGGATAATTCTGTTTCGACACGTATTTGCTAGATTATGTGTAATAGGGACTTTTTATCCAATTTGTATCAACTAGGACTGTCATTGAATTGGCAAGTTGCACCCAAAATGTTTTTTAAGGTCCATTTTGGTAGTCAGTGTCATTGATACTTGGCAAGTTGAATCCACAAAGACTGTTTTGTTCAATTTTTGCTCTTATCCTCATTTGATGTCAAATTGGCAAGTTGCAGCAGCAGCTGTTCATAAGTACAATTTTTTATTATTATTCATCTCTCAATACACGTTTTTTTATAGTACACATACATTCATTATATATATATATATTAATTGAGTTAACCTCAAAAGAAAAAGGAGCGATTGAATTTATAGATAGTGTTCAAGTCAAACTCATCTACCACAATAAATTTGGACTTCTGGATAAGCTATTGTGCTGCAAATTGCTTTCTTTTACAAATCTGGGTAACACCAAATCACGATATTATATTCTTCTCAAATATTAAAAAAAAAAAAAAACAGTGCATGTCATTTTGGGATTTAAAAAAGATATTGGATATTTTAATCAAATTACATGATAAAAAAAATTATTAAAATATCTTATAATTTTTTTCCTAAACCTAAAATGATATCATTTTAAGATTGCTAGAGGTAATTTTATCTCATTCCATAAATATTTTTCCCCATTGTTATGAAGTTTTTTTTTTTTTTTTGGTGAAAATTGTTACGAAGTTTTAAGCATAAAAAATTGCAGTCAACACTAACTTCGGTCAAACGATGAAGTTGGGTACGCGGTATGAATTATAATTAGGTAATGGATATAAGTGTGGCTGTCCCTTGCGTCAAAAAGCCAAATAGTATTCATTAGTCTTGTCTCTATTTACCGTCAATTTAGTAGTTTTATTAATATTAAAATATTGATTTATAGAAAATGATTTGGTTGAAATTGCAATAATTTGCTAGATATGTATTATGACTGTGAATAATTATTTTAATCTTTTTATACGTATTCTTATTTTTTTATAATTAATTTTAGGGATTTGCATTTATCATTTAACATGACACAAAGAAGTTTCCTACACACATAACATTTTATGGGACCCACACTTTTTGAAGCAAAAAAAACTAAGCACGCAAAACTAATATCTATAACATTAAACAATCACTTTTCCTACAACATAACTCTTATAAAACTCTTAATTTTAGTTTATAAAAAAAAACCCTTAATTTTATAACATATTTTCTCCTATTAAATGAAAATGTCCTGTTTAATCATTAATATATTATACACATTATTACCATGGGTTTTATAATTCTCATGTTGAAGGAGAATTGAAATCTCATGTTGTAGAGATAAAAAGTATATAGGACCCATGTGTTAGAAAAAATTGTATGTAGGACCTATATCAACACGGAAATCAAAGAATGTGTAGGAAAATTTGAATTCTCATGTTAAATGAGAATTATAAAACCCTATTACCATATCCTATTATCCCTTGTCTTTTAGGACTTCTCCAACAATAATATACTAATCAGATAATTAGATAATAACATACGTTGTTTTTTAGTATAAAAAAATATATTTTTCTACTATTATTGTGATGATGTTTTTATTATCAATCATTATTTATTTCAACCTTTCCTTTTAATAACAATCTCTTATATATATATATATATATATATATATATATATATATATATATATATATATATATATATATATGGGCAGGATATTCTTACACTGGTGTAAGAGTTAGAAGTCTTACACTCAATCTTGACCATTGATCTACTTGTATCCAATGGCTCACATTACTAAAAAAATTGAGCCCTTAGATATAAGTGGGATCAACGGACAAGATTGAGAGTGTAACTTACATTGGTGTAAAATGATCCTGACCCATATATATATATATATATATATATATATATATATATATATATGAACTTTTAAAATGTTTTTTAATTTATTTAATATAATATATTAAAAATTAAAAATTATTTAAATTTTATAAGACATTGGAGATTAAAAAAAAATAGGCATTTTTTTGTTGTATGTGTTCCTTCCTTTAATGCTGATGGCTAAGCATGCACCTCATTTATGGGTGCATGTCTTAACGTCTGCACCACCACCTCAATGACTTATTTAATCATTGATGAAAATTCTAGAAGAAGGTGTAGGGCTCCCTTCACCCTTTATATACAATAGTAACTATTTGCAATAGGTTAGCTAAGAAATTTTAAGAAAATCCTTTAATGGAAGTTTGAGTGTGACCTCAAAGAAGAACATTGTAACCACCATTTTTGGGTAAAGTTTGATATCTTGTAATCCTAGTTTTACATAGTAGAAGATTTTTTGGATTAGTGTCTTGTGATTTTTGCTCCTCTCTTTTAGGGGAGATTTTCCATGATAAAATTTGGTGTGTTTCCTCTCAGTCTCTTTCACTTTTGCATTTTTCTTGTTTACACAAATTGGCTGACCTGGTGACTCTAGGTCAATCTCATAATGTCGAGCTCAGAACTTGACATGCCAACTTGAGAATTTGCTTCTGCGCTAATTGAGTGACCTCGTCCCAACAATGGCATGAGAGCTCAAGTTTAAAGGATTCTGAGGAGACAAGATGGAGACCAGTGGTATTACTTAAGAAGGAGACATGTTCAAGTTGACAATTGACAACTTTACATACTGGAGATCGATGATGGAAAATCACTTGTTTTGCAAAGACCTCTATATGTTCATCCTTAATGAGTCGATAACTGAAGGAAAGAATGAGAACGAATGGGAAATACTAAATTTAAAGATTGTGGCCATGATAAGGAAGTATATCGACAAAAACTTCTTTGAGCACGTTTTCGAGTTTACCAACGTGTATGAGTTATGGACAGAGCTAGAGACCATGATACAGAAGAAGAGTCCGAAGAACAAAGCACACCTGTTTAGCTGACTTGTGAAACTTGAATACAAGGATGATATGAGCATGATTAAGCGTCTCAACACGTACAAAGATGTTGTGAATCAGCTTTCCAAAGTCGAGATGAAGATTGATAACGAGTTGTAAGCTCTACTACTTCTGAGTTCATTGCCAGAAACTAGGATACCTCATTAGTAACATTGAACTATTTGGCTCTTGATGGAAAACTAATTGTGGACGCCTGAAGCTTGCAAGGAAATGATATAGATAAAGAAGTTTCTTCACGAACTCGGCCATTGGAGGAAAAAAAATTGGCATTTTTGCAACATTTTTCATTGGTTTAATTATAACATTATTTTCAATGTTGTTTATGTATCTTATTTACGTTGTTATTTGTATAAAATATTAATTATTAAACAAAACAATATAATTTAATAGGAGAAATTTTATTATAAAGGTTATTAAAAAAATAACAAACATTTGAGATATTCCATGTATCAAGAATATAGGGATACTGAAGAAAAGCTTTATAAGTCACATTACTCTCTTGAAAATCACAATCACAGATTCACAAGTACGCTTTGACTTCAAACATGAACTAGGCCGGCTATGCGTTGACATTTGATTTAGATTTTATTTACACGTTTTTCTTTCACGCATAAAAAAAAAAAACAAAAACAAAAACAAAACAAAACGTGTAGTTATATTTTTTTAATTTTGACAAACCCGCATACTTTTTCTTATTATCAATTTGATTTGTGATCAAATATATACATATATAAACAATCTAAAAACAACTTTTTCCATCCAATGCAATCACAATTTATCTTTTTCTTTTTACAAAGTGTAACATCCCGGACGCCGACGAGGGCGAGGAGTGAACACCGGTGCAAAAAGGCATGGACAAGGAGCGGCTCTTGGCAGGCTTCCAGCGATGGGTACATGAATGAATTGAATTAACACCCAAAAGAGAGGGATTCCAGAGACTATGTTGGTATGGGACGGTACAGTTGGGAATAGCTTATAAGAATTAATTGGTACTACCTATACTAACAAGATGCATCTACTTTTCGATAGCCTAGAACATAAGAACTCCATAGTTAAGCGTGCTTGACTTGGGGCAATTCTGGGATGGGTGACCTCCTGAGAAATTTTCCCGGGTAGTGTGTAAGTGAGGACAAAGCATGCTGAAAAGTCTCGTGTTAGTGTGTGGGGATAGTCGTTGATCCTTGCAAGTTGCCAGGCGTTACAAGTGGTATCAGAGCAGGGCCTCTCCTCTAGTACGGAGTGGTTCGAGGACGAACCAGGCGGAAGCTGTTGGGCATGTAACATCTCGGGCAATGACGAGGGCGGGGAGTGATTTCCGGTGCGAAAGGGCATGGACAAGGAGTGACCCCTGGCAGGCTTCTAGCGACGGGTACATGAATCAATCGAATTAACACCCAAAAGAGAGAGATTCCAGAGACTGTACTGGTACGGGATGGTACAGTTGGGAATAGCTTATAAGAATTAATTGGTACTACCTATACTATGCATCTACTTTTCGGTAGCCCGGAACATAAGAACTTCATAGTTAAGCGTGCTTGACTTGGGGCAATTATAGGATGGGTGACCTCATGGGAAATTTTCCTTAGAAGTGTGCATGTGAGGACAAAGCATGCTGAAAAGTCTCGTGTTAGTGTGTGGGGATAGTCGTTGATCCTTGCAAGTTGTCAAGCGTTACACAAAGTTTAAAATAAAATGTCAGTTCGGCAAGTGAGATTAAATTTATGGGTAAAGTGTGTGTCATGTTAAATGATGTAAAGTTGTGTCATTTTAAGAGAGAGAAAGAGATAGATAAAGGAGGAGATAGAGTTGACAAAAAAATAAAGTTATGGTCCTACCTCTTTATGAGAGTGAAATGATATAAGTTGTGTCAATTAGAAGATAAACATTTTTCCCTTAAATTATATATATTGTTGAGATATATAGTCTCACATTGGTTGTATGTGAAACTAATGTGGCCTTTATAAGGCCTTGGACACTCCCACCCCTTGAGTTAGTTTTGGGGTGGTGTATCCCAAGGTTCTTGACGTGGTATCAGAGCCTCGTGTCCAGGGATCGATCCTCGCCGCCCCCCCCCCCACTTTCTTTCAAGTGGAATTCCTTTGTTCGCACAGGTAGGTGGGCCTGTGCATTGTCCACCCTTCAAGCCGTGGGCTCTCGTGTAAGTGGGCGTCACCCACCAGTTTAAGCTTTTGGGTTGAATTGGTTCTTTACATATATATTATAATTTGAAATTCCATTAATTTCGTGACTTAATTGAGTGGTAAAATGGGAGATATACATTGATTATATCATTAAAGCATTGCTACATTACAAAATTTGTGAGCATTCTGAAATAAGTGTTTCAATAATGTATACCTTAGTACATATATTAAAGAATAAAAATAAAATTATTATTTACAGTAATTATTTATGGGACGGGTTATACTTACCACCAGGTAAGTTTATCACCCTTACAACCAATCTCCTAACTGTTAGATTGAAATTAAATCTAACGGTCCGTAATTATCCCTTATAATTCTAATTTTTTTTCTCTTTCATCCCCTCTGTGTCTCTCTCTAGGTTTTGGATATGCACATCTCTCTCTAGGTTTGGGAACAACTCTCTCATCCTCTCTTTATTGTTATGGTGTTTTTGATCTTCAATTCCAACCAAAACATGTTATATTATTCTGGTATGCTCATATGTTATATTATTTTGAAATCGATACAATTAAGAATAGTACTAGGAAACATCATGGGCACTAAAGAAAAAGAAAATGAGAAAATATGTATTCAAGTGCCCCTTGCTTGAAATGTGTAGTGCCACCGGAGCAGATCTTCGCAAAGCTGCGTATGGTTCACATTGGAAATCAATTTGATGGAATATGTGAATAGAAAACTAATTTCATTGGAGAATCTCATTACCTAAAGGGTATTTTATAGACTAAGTGAAACCAATTTCATTAGAAATTGTCTAAAGCGCACAACACTGGAATTTAATCAGAGTTGTTACAATGATTTGATGTCGAAAGCGCACAACTGTGGAAGAGAGGTTGAGAGGGGTGATTCCCAAACTGAGAGAGACAGAGAAGGGATGAGAGAGAAAAAATTAGGATTATAAGGGATAACTATGAATCATTATATTTAATTTTAATCTAATGGTTAGGAGATTAGTGGTAAAGGTGGTAAACTTACCCAGTGGTAAGTATAACCGTCCCCATTATTTATAAAAAAATTGAATATTTTAATTTAGGAGGGGTTATATTTACTACCTGTTAATCTTACTACCTTTACTACTAAATTATCACCCTTAGATTAATTTTTAATCTAATAGCTCATATTTATCCCTTATAATCCCAATTTTTCCCTCGCCCATCCTCTCTCTCTACGTCTCTTGATTTGATCATAAAATAAACTTGTTTGGGAGCGATTTTCATGTCTCGTGGAAGCCGGAATCATATTTGAAGATGTAACAAGTGGGTACAACACATTTGATAAATTAAAACACCATGGTCAGCATGGAGAGCGACGAAAAATCTAAAAAACACCATGGATTGCAGTTCACGGACATAGAGAGAAGGAGAGTGAAGAGAGAAAGAGAGAGGATGAGTGAGGAAAAAATTGGGATTATAAGGGATAAATATGAGCCATTAAATTAAAAATGAATCTAAGGGTGATAATTTAGTAGTAAAGGTAGTAAGATTAACCTGTAGTAAATATAATCTTTCCCATATAACTAATAATATATATATATTAAGAACTTAAGAAAGATAAATTAATTTTAATGCTATATAATCAAATTAGTTTAACTAAAATCGAATATTAATTATTTATGTAAGATTGGATGATCGAGATTAGTTAATTGGTGTGCCTAAGTCTTCCAAAATCCAAAAGTCACAGTAACAAAACAAGAGAGAGAGAGAGAGATTTCTCAGTGCAAAAATTTAAAACAAAAGTTTAAGAATTTATAAAACACAAACACATGATAACAAATCATGAAAATAGTACTTTTTTAAATAAAAGAATCTGTCAATAATTATAATTTTACACCATACTTTTTAAAATGTACCTCTAATATTAACAAATTCAAATCCTAAAACAAAACAAATACCACTCGATCAAACTTGAAGTAGGCATGATTGAGATGAACAACAAAGAAAACGAAGTATCGCTTCCTAAGACAAGAAATGAAGGCAAAAATTAGAGGAATTCAAATTAAGAATGTAGAGCTCAAGAATTATATATTAAATCAGTTTAATCCCATTATCAAATTTTAACCATAAAGTTTACAGTTTAACCTACAAACCTTTTCAATAACCAAAAAATAAAAATATATTTAGAATTAAATTACGTTCTATTCCACTTTTTTCTAAACATATATTTACTTTGGGATGAGATTGTACCCACAGTTTATGTTTTACATCTTCAATATGTCCACCCACCCAAAAATAAATTTCATATGCAACAAAGCTCCTACTGTCTGTTTTAATTTTTTATAAAAAAAAATTAAACATTTTTGTTCAACATTCCTTTCGCCATTGTTATCCATGATTCCATGTTATGGTGTTCTATTTTTCCAGGTCCCCATCATTTACCACAGATTACATTTTCAAAACGTAATTTAGAACCAAATGTTAGACGTCTCCAATACTTTTTCTCACACCACTAACCCCATATTTCTTTCACATTCTTCAATGCAGAAAATTTCCATTTTTTCTCTTTTTTTATTTACAACTTATCCTCAGATAATTGGACTTTAAACACGAGTCATATGGTGGTTCCACATTTCTTCTTATCAAGTTTTAATATATTTGCTTTCACATGGACTTTAACTCAAAAGCATTAAATAAACAAAACAATTGCTTACCAATTAATTAACGGTAAAGCGTGATTTTGATTCCCTTACTTAAAATCTAGTGGCTTCGTGTTCCTGTGGTGACGTTGTTCTATTTCTCAGTTTTTTTTTTTTTTTTTTTTTTGCCGATTCTTGTTCCTTTGCATCTAACCAATGCAAGTTCTTTTTCTGAACCAGTTTACAACATTATCGCTCCAATAAAACCGACTTGATAAAAAAGGAACTTATTCAGTTAAAAAAAAATAAAAATCAAACCATATTATCATTTTAAGATTCAGTTTGGCAGTCAAATATCGGGAAGCAGTTCACATGACAGTTGAAATGGCTCCTCAGGAATTTTTATCTACTAATATGTAAGCAAGCTAATACAAATGAAATTAACATAACATTAATACTATACAAAGCTCTAAAGGTAATTTAGGAAGCTTCAAATTAGCACATATGAATTGCCCTTTGAATCATAAATCATCGAAACCTTCAATAGTGTCATTCTATAATAAATTGCCGAGGTTAGCCCTTGAGGGTTTTAGGCCCAAAATTAATCCGGGCAAACGTAATTCTAATGTGGGACTTTCAACTTCCACAAGCCAAGCACTCTTCTCGATTTGTTAAAGAGCACACCATCTGCGCCATCTTGGTATCATCATCCTCTTCCTCCTCCACCATAGACTTTTCCTGCATTTATAACAGTTATTTAATATCGACATGCACAAATCACATGCATGGGAAGATTGATCACAGTAAGTTCATTATTACTTTGAGGAGCGATGTATCAACAGTAAACTTGATTGCATCAGCTGCTGCTCGTGATCGGAGATAATACATTCCCGTCTTCAGACCCTTTCAAGCCAAGACAGAAAACAATAAAAATTTAATCAGCAAACAGTTGGTCTAGAATTCCCCAACAAAAGAGATTTAGTTTCTAAGAGGAGATAAAATTCTTAGTAATATATCTAGAAATAAAGCTCAATGCAGAAGAAATGAACCCAGATGTAGGCAGTGTAAAAATCAATCTCTTTTAATTGTTTACCACCTTCCGGATTTCACTATTTCTTTTTTTTCTTTTTTTGTTGAAAGATTTCACTATTTCTAAAAAGACCCTAACTGTGGATGCAAAACATTAGATTGAGAATCAAAATATATCCCGCCAAAAAGAAAACCCTTTTTTAGACGCAAAACTTATATAATCTAGGACATTACATTATTAACTTGCTCCAAGGAAAAAATTTGATACCTTAGACCATGCATAGAAATGCAAGGAAGTCAGCTTTCCAAAGTTGGGTTGATCCATGTGAATATTTAAGCTTTGACTCTGATCTATGTAGCATCCTCGATCAACGGCCATATCAACCAATGTCTTCTGCTTGATCTCCCAAACAGTTCTGACAAATTCAAACTGAGTTAGCATAAAATATATCACACCAAGTTTGATCAGTTAAAAAATCACAAATCTCATACTTGTATATATCTTTCAGTTCATCAGATATTTCTGGGATTTTTTGAACTGAACCATCCTCATAGATAATCTTATTCTTGATAGTAGGAGACCACAGTCCCATTTCAGTCAAGTCATGAAGAAGATGCTTGTTCACTACAACAAATTCACCACTGAAAGACAAACAATTAACAAGATATAGCAATAATATACAAGACATAATAACATGGGATGGCAAGCAAACCTTAGAACTCTGCGACTGTAGATATTAGAAGTATATGGCTCAAAACACTCATTATTGCCAAGAATCTGGCTAGTAGACGCAGTTGGCATCGGGGCAACAAGAAGTGAATTTCTCACACCCAATCTAGATATCATCTCCCGAAGTGCACCCCAATCCCAACGACTTGAGGGCATCACACCCCACATGTCTGGCTGAAGAATTCCCTGCACAATACAAAAATCACCTAAGCCACTAAATTAGAAACATCTTGGATGCTTAAATTTAAAATTTTACACCTAAAAAATTCAGTTGAATGTACATGTGCATTAGTTATAACTACAAAACCAGAGCCCAGGACACAAAAAATGAATGGTAATTGAAAAGGCCTTTCACATGAATATACCTTGCTTATAGGACTACCACTATATGTTTCATAGGGACCTTCTATTGCAGCCAATTCAGAAGAAGTTTTTAGAGCATGGTAGTATATAGTCTCAAATATGTCTTTGTTTAACTGTTGAGCCTGCACTTCATATACATGAAAACTCTCAAATTGAAGAATATCAAACTTAAACTGCAGATGAAGTAGCAGCCCTACAAACAATATGTACCTCTGGGGAATCAAATGCCATGCCAAGTAGTATGAAGGTATCAGCAAGACCCTGAACCCCAATACCAATGGGTCTGTGTCGTAAGTTAGACCTTCTTGCATTATCAACTGGGTAGTAATTAACGTCAATTATTTTATTAAGGTTGGTTGTCACTGTTGCAGTAACCTATAGTTAATCACAATCAGTAAACCACAGAACCATCACAAGACTAGCCATATATTGATAATGTCAATACAGGAGCAGACATTGAAACACATAAAGAACATCCAGGGTTGTATGTAGTTGAAAAGTAATTACAAACTGTACCTCTCCTAGTTTATCAAAGTCAAAATATCGGTTTTTGGAGCCTCTGCTCCCAACGAGCTTAGATGGATGGGACTCCAAGGACACACCCTATAGTAAGAAGATAAACATTCCACATCATAAAGAACAAGCTGGCCTATGAATAAAACAAATATGACACTAACATAGAAGTATCCCAGGAATGTCCCACCTTGTCTCTTACGTATCGTGGTAATGCAATGGATGCCAGGTTGCACACAGCCGTTTCAGTAGGACTTGTATACTCAATTATCTCAGTGCACAAGTTTGATGATTTAATTGTGCCCAGATTCTGCTGGTTGCTTTTCCTATTGCAAGTGTCCTAGGATATAACAAATGAAAGAATTTCAATGAAAAAAAGGGATAAATACAACGTGCATTGAAAAAGAAACATAGAAATAGACGAACTTGTCTTCATAAACCACCTTAAACAGCATGTAAGGGGTTCCAGTTTCTATCTGGGACTTCAAAATTTCAAACCAGAGATTCTGGGCCTGAACAACCTTCTTTGCTTTTCCCTATGTACACATGAATTCGGTTAAAAGAACAAGGCAATAATAAGCAGAAGGTGCATTCTGTAACATGCAAATCAAGCATACATATCAAGATCGAACTTACTTCTCTTTCATACTGATTATACAGTATCTCAAATTCTTCACCCCAACAATCTGCCAAACCCGATGCTTCACTAGGGCAAAACAACGACCATTGTCCATTGCTCTGAACTCTTTCCATAAAGAGGTCAGGCACCCATAGAGCATAAAATAAATCTCGAGCACGATGCTCTTCCTGCACATGGTCATAGCAACAAAATAAAATAATTATTCAACTAGCATAGACTGAGAACTAAATGACTGGAATCAAATAAAATCAGTACCACTTCCACTAAGGCCATCCAATCATACCTTTCCATGATTTTTTCGTAACTCCAAGAATTCCAATATATCAGCATGCCATGGCTCAAGGTACACAGCAAATGCACCTACAAGAAGCACATAAGAAGAGTAAACAAAGGCAGTTTACAAATATTCATTAACATTGGAATTATAAATTGAAGAGAAATTATTCACCTTTCCTTTTGCCTCCCCCTTGATCAACATAGCGGGCAGTATCATTGAACACACGCAGCATTGGAACAATACCATTGGATTTCCCATTTGTTCCGCGAATGTAACTGCCAGTGGCACGAATGTTGTGAATAGAAACACCAATTCCACCTGCTGATTTGCTAATGACAGCACACTCCTTCAAAGTATCATATATTCCCTCTATACTATCATCTTTCATGCACACGAGGAAGCAACTACTCAACTGCCAAAGAACATAAACAGATCCAACTAAATGAGGTTTGAAACTACCAATTCACCACATCATCTTAATCTCACAGTCAACAAAGACAAAATAGCAAACAACAGGCTCGAAAAAAATAATGAGGGAGAAGGAGGAAGGGAGGGCAGGAGCATAAACCGTAACCATACTTGAGGCCTAGGTGTTCCTGCATTGAAAAGAGTAGGAGAAGCATGAGTGAACCATCGCTGAGACATCATGTGGTAAGTTTTGACAGCAGAATCTATGTCATCTTTGTGAATTCCAACCGCAACCCTCATCAACATGTGCTGAGGTCTTTCCACAACCTTTCCTTGAACCTTCAAGAGATATGACCTCTCAAGGGTTTTAAAACCAAAGTAATCATAGTCAAAGTCCCGATCATATATTATCTCACTGTCCAAACGAGCAGCATTCTAAAAATGAAACAGAAAATGATAAAGAAGTCAAATTCATAACATCACACCAAAGATTTCAACAAACTATAACAAGAAATCCATTACGCATAATAAGAGAGATTAACAAATAAAGAAATGAAACAGAAAAAAAAAAAAAAAACAAGGAGATTTACCTTGATGATTATTTCATAGACATCATCAGCAATAAGAGGAGCCTCCATCCCAGATCTCTCATTAAAATGGTTGTACATGATCTTGACCCTGAAACAATCACAATTTGATCAAGGTAAACAACAAATCATCTTAACAAATCAAACATCCAAATGATTCTCCATCGTCACACTTACGTCTCGGAAAACGACTTTTTCGTGTTCTTGTGGAGATTGGAAACAGCAATCCTAGCAGCCAACTGCAACAAACACAAAACAAATCAGATAAACAATTCAAGCCATGTGAACCCTAAAAAGAACGAGAAAAAAAGATAAAAAAAGAAAAGAAAAGAAAGAGACAGAAGCATAGTCAGGGTGGTTAGCGGTCATGGCGGCAGCAGTTTCAGCGGCGAGTTCATCAAGTTGACTAGTGGTAACGCCCTTGTAGACGCCAGCACACACTTTCTGAGCCACAAGAACGGGGTCACAGTGCTCGGTGCTCAACCCGTAACTAAGCTTCTTAAGGCGTGCGGTTATCTTATCAAAATGCACCGCCTCTTGCCTCCCATCTCTCTTCACCACATACATCTTTCTTTCTTTCTTTCTTTCTTTCTGAGTGAGGAATTTCTTCGAACAGTTTGGGCGCAGGCCTAAATGTATATATAGTGCGAACTTATACACAAGTGTTGGTAATTTTTTATAAGTTTTATGTGACCAGTAAGGAGCTTCCCTCTCAAATACGTGTCATTTGAAAATTTCCCGCGAAATTGTGCCTGGATTTGGAATTTGGAGCTTGAAATGGTTGTTGCGATGTATCATGTGGGACCACTCTTTTAAAATAAAGGAAGACACGCTCTTCTTGTGTCTGTTTGGGTTTTATTTATGCATCGTGCCGTCTCTTTTGGCGCGGTTTCGATCTGATGAAACATTGATTCGAATAAAATAATTATATTTTAATTGTTTCTTAGAATCAATTTGTCTCAATTCTCATGTAACAACATGTCAACAACTACCCAATAGTAGAGATAGAGAAAGGAAAAAAATCAACCACTTTTCTGTGTTTTATTTGTAAGATTTATCATCTATAATTTAACATTTAACATGACCCTAATAAATTTCCTACACTCATAATATTTTATAGGATCCACAGCAAAAAATAATAATTTTGGCACGAAAAATGAATCTCTATAACATAACACAATCATTTTTCCTACAACATAACTCTTATAAAACTATTATTTGTATCATATAAAGTGAGAAACAATATTCTCTTTTTAACTTATAATCAACTTGGTAATTCTTGTATAAAGAAAGTGCGGAATAATGAGTTATATAGCATAAAATTGAGAAAATTATCAATTTATCACCTTAGTTCTCGAAAGATTATTGTCACCGAATAAATTTAGGGAAAAATGTCTATCATTTTAAAGGATGAAAAGTTGTGTCAATTTAAGTGAGAGAAAGAGATAGATAAAGGAAAAAGAGTGGACAAAAAAATATAAAAGCATGGATCTCACCTCTTTGTGACAAATGAAATGATATAAGCCGTGTCATTTAAAAGAACAAACACTCTTACCATAAATTTATCACCCCGTTTGTCCTCTGTTTGGCTACTGTTCCAGAGTTTACTGGCTGATATGGCTGGTTAAATACTGATTTGTGATACTAAATGCCTGGTAAATATTCACGCGACTGAAGTCATTGTCTAAAAATTAAAGTAGGAGTAGTTCTTCTCTACCATGAACAAAATATTAATCATGAATCAACCATAAATTTGAAGTTGAGATTTTTAACCAAAAAAAAATAGTGAAGTTTCATTTAACCCCAAAAATCACATAATTTCAAACCCTAAAATCACACTCTCGTACACTACTTGTATTCTAGAAACAATCAATGTCCATGAATACTCAAATTAATTCATGTAGATATTCTCCCAAACAGCGCTCGAGGATACCTACGAGACGAGAATCAAATGAAGCATCTATCAAAATTGTCACTGTACGTGGAAATAAGTCAAGTTGTATAATTCTTTCATGGGAAAATGATTTGTTGTTTTAAAGGATACAATATTGTGTTCTTTCTAGCAGTTAGAATTATGTATACGGTAGTATATAGTTATAATATTAAAGTTATTCTTTTCAGAGAATGTCTGCTGACATGGAAAGTGAAAAAAATATAACCTTAATATTATAAATATATATTATCCAATTATAACTGTTAAAAAAAACACAATTTTATATCACACGCACTAAACCCTTTAATACCGTGATAGAAGGTTTTTGAGATGCTCGGTGTATAAATAAAATTTTTACATGTATCTACTTAAGTGTATGGATGATGACATCAAGTATTCAAAAAGCAACGAAGATTCTGACATGAACTCAAAGAACATGCTAAAGAAAACAACCATGTATGAAAATGAGTTGTTTAAGCTTATGGTAATTTGTAATGTATTATTAGTAATCATAAACTTGGACTAGGGAACTGGGCAAGGAGGGAGGTTGATAGTTGTAATCACTACCTATAGATTTGGTGTTTTGGATCGCCCCACGCTCTTTCAAGTTTCAACTGCCACCCACTAGGCCTATATAAAAGGGTCGATGCCAACAAAGGTGGACACAATTGGTTAAGGGTTTGGTTCATATCCTTCAAGGAGGTGGGTTCAAATCTCATTGGCCAATGTGAGGACTTTGTTGGTGGGTGATATGTAATTTCTCCTAGAAATTTTCAAAGAGGTTTGGAGTCTTCCCTGACCCTAGTGGAAAACCGGTGTCTAACCCCACTTAAACATTTTTTATGTAATAAAAAAAAGGAGTCAATAGAATGTCAACGGGGAATCACTAGTTTACATTCAAGCATTTCTAATTAATTCTTAGCTTACCAGAGCATCCTCAGTTTTGTTAGTGTTCACATACTCAACCGAGATTATTCCAATTGGATTGTTGGCTAAAGATATTGGCACCAGGCCTATTGTCAGGTATCTCTACTACTTATCCGTATATAGAAATATCAGGTCGTACTTGCTAGACATCTCACATCTCTGGTTCAATACAACTAAACAAAATGTTTAAAATATTGATAAGAGTTTATGTGATGAGGTTTGTGTGTTGTTATGTTGATAAGAGAGTTGATGTTGTTATTGAACCAAACCAAAAGAAATGGTTTGGAAAACCGAGTCAAAATCGATTCCAAAACAAGTTTGAAATCGGTTCCGAACCTTTTTGCATATCCAAACAGGTTTTGAATTGATAATAAATCATGAAGTGGTTTTAAATCATAAAATTTCGAACTGGTTCACAAAAAATAAAATTGATTCTAATTAAATAAAATATTTTGATTCTTTTAACCGGACCGGTTTTAACCATTCGGTTCAGTTTAAGAAAAAACTGATAGAGGTTAATCCATCCCTAAATGGGGTGATTGAGTAGCTCACAATCTATGTAGCACCGATACTGACACGGGATACGTGACACGACACGACACTCCGACACGTTAATTTTTAAAAAATATTAGATTTCGACACCTTATGACACGTTTTGATATTAAATCATATTTTTAATTTATGTAGTGTATATTATATTTAATATTCAATAATTTAACAAAAAAATGAAACTAAATTTATAATATTTATCAATTTTGCAAAGAAACATAAGATATCCCAAATATTTATATTAAACTTAATAAAATAGTAATCATAATTCAATAAATCTAATAGTTGGAACTAAAAACTCAACGCAATGCAACCTTTGAATCTTTTTTTGAATTTTTATAACGCGTGTTGGAGTGTCGGGAAGTGTCGGAGTGTCGGAGAGTATCGGAAAGTGTCGGACACGACATGTCAGGATTTTTGAAGTGTCAGTGCTTCATAGCTCACAACAAATGCTTACACATCCAATTGAAAAATGTAGATTTTCACTTATCCACCACCAGGATGTGAAGAAAGGTTAGCTTGTGATATAAGGGGGGTAGCCTTCCCTAATTAGATGTTATCTTCCATACTTAAAAATAAAATAAATGTAAGTGCGGTCAATGTTGAACAAAACCAAATGCAATTGACATTGGGTTCGCTTTTTCTGCGATTATTGCAGATAAGTTATCTGTAGTAATCTCAATACGACGTTGTTTTGGGACGGAAATCATGGTGTTTTTGTAATTTTAAATTATTTCAGGTTATAATAGTATTTACATTTATAATTTTTTAAGATTTCAATACTAAAATGACGTCGTTTTAAGAATAAATACAGATAACTTATCTGCAGAAACATTTTTCCCATGACATTTTGCTATATTTTATCTTTCAAAAATAACAATGGAACAAAATAGATTACCAAAAAAAAAAAAACAATCGAACAAAATAAGTCTTTAATACAATTTCATAAAATCCAAATATTTGTAATTGATCTGCAGAATATCGAAACATAATTTGATTAAATTCACAATAAAATAATTCGAACATTAGAGAATTAATATTTTCTTTCATTAAATTAATATTTAAAGGAAAAAAATATTTATCAATTTAAACGATATAACTTTACGTTGTTTTAGGTAAAACGAGGTAGTCTTAACGTATATTTAGTGATTTTTTACATTTTTTCTCTTTTGTGAAATTATAAGGAGAGAAAGAGAAAATGAAAGAAAAAGTAAAAAAATACCAATTAGGAGTGTGTGTAGTGTAGAGTGTTGTATTTAATTTCTTGTAACCTCAAAAAAAAATACCAATTATGTACCAAAACCATGTCATTTCATATAAGGGTTTTATTAACCTTATGTTACATGATATAGTTATTTCATGTCATAGGATAAATTTGTGGGCTCCACTATCTGAAAAATAAAAGAAAAGAAAAGAAAAAGATAACACAATTATCGAAGGGTGTGTAGGAGATAAAACTTATCTCATGTAAAATGAGAGTAGTTTTTCCCTTCATATAAAATAACATAAAGTTATTTATTAAAAAAACACAAAATTATGTCATTTAAATAATAAACATTTTTTCCATATTTAAAAGTCATAAAGACTATACATATAACAAGTCAAAAAGTCATAAAAGGTTATACATCGGTAGGAACAATTAACAAGAAAAAAGAAAGAAAAAAAAAAAACGATGCCAACGCACTATGAGATTCAAAACAAAAATAAGAGTAAATACAATTTTCGGTTCTAAGCAAATTTTATGATACCCGTTTTAATCCATATCAAATAAAAAAGTTATTTGTGGTCTTTAAGAAATTCAAAGTAGACCCATTTTAATCTTTTTGAAGGACTAATATGGAAAATTTTTGAATTTGTGAGAGATCACAATTTCAACTAAATGAATCTATTTTGAAATTCTTAGGGACCACGAATAACTTTTTTTATTTGTTAGAGACTAAAATTGATATCATAAAACTTACTGGGGACCAAAAAAAGTATTTACAACATAATAGTTCAATTCAACCCAATCAATGTGACACCCTAAAAGAAAATGTACGCTACTATAGTATTAGAAAAGAAATATTCAAAATATATAATATAAAAGTTGCTTCCCTATATATTCAATCTATATATAATATAAAAGTTGTATCACTGTATTTTTTTTTTCTTAATTTTTATCTTTCTCTTTCACATATTTATTGACTTTACATTTTTTTTAACTCTTCATTTTATGTAGCGATTTTTGTAACTTTTTAAAATGATTGTTTCATCTTTTTAAATGTTTCATTGATAATATGTTTCAATTTTATTTAGGAAAAAATTCAAAAAATCCTATAATTTTGCTTTAAATCATTTAAATCACTTACACCTTATACTTTCTTTTAATTACTTATCCCTTTTATGATTTTTTTTATCCATACTCATCCTTAACACTATTAGAAACTAAATTAGCCTGCCTATTTTACCCTTTTAAGAAGAGGAAAATAGAACAAGGACAAAAATAAAATAAAATAAAATAAAAGAATAAATAAGCCAAATATATAGAAAACTTTCAACATTTATAGAAAAGGCTAAAAATAAAAAAGTCAAATGTATAATCAAAAAGAACGAAATTGATTAAAGATAAAAAAAAATAATAGAAGAAAAAATAAGACTAAGTATGTTGAAAACTTATAACGGAAACAAAAAAGACTGAAAATAAAAAGAGGAGGGATATTTTTACTACCAAAATTTTCCACTACCAACTTATTACCTATCTAATCACCATTGGATCAACATTTTTTCTCTCTTCAATTTTTTTTTAACATTCTCTCTCTTTGATCCAATGATGATTAGATTGGTAGTGAAAATTTTTTGTAGTAAGAATATCCTCCCTCAAATAAAAATAGTATAAATCAAAAAGAAGAAAACACAGCCCAGCACAGTAGATAGCTAGATTCCTTAAGCATGTTGACAGGAGTCCGATCCCTGGCCGTGCGTATGGAAAAAGCTTTGTTAGGAGATGTTTACCCACTTAATGTAATCTCCCGCCTCGAAAGGATTAGTCTTCGACTGTCGGCCGGAGAATACCTTGGAAAACCAAAAAGAAGAAAACAAAGTGGAGAAAAAAATATATAAAATAATAAGACCAAATATGTCTAAATAAAAATGAAGAAAATAGAGTGAGGATAAATAAATAGAATAAAAAAGAGATCATATAAGTTAAAAATTTAAAACATTGATAAAAAGCACAAGGAATTAAGCGATTAAAAAAAATGGTGAGATATGTGTGATTCAAAGAGAATTTTTGAGTTTTTTCCTTTTATTTATACTCCTAATAGTAGCATAAGGTTTATCACAGTTTTTGCATTAAATCCTCAATTTACTCATCTAAAAATTAGCATGTCATCGTCAAAATTTGTCACTAAATGAATATCTCAAATATTGAAGTGTCATTAGTCCTAAAAAGATTTTATTTTTTTAAATTAGTTCCTTAAAGATATAAATTTGACAATAAATTCGTCCATGTGAAGATTAAAGCAATGATACAGACGTACAAATTTGGTAAAAATTTATATCATTTAGAAATTAATTTAGTGAAAAAAATTATGAAAAGGCACGACTACGAGTGTTTCTATACTTGTCGAGGTTAAAACCCATGGTTTTAGGCAGGGACATGCATAGGTCGAATCAAACCGGATTTTTTAAAAAATAAAATTGAATTGGTTTAAATGGTTCGGCTCGGAAGTGATTCGGTTCGGAAACGGTTCGGATCGGATCGGAAACCGGTTTCGGGTCGACCCTCTTTTGAAAAGAAAAAAAAATTTAAAATTTAAAAAATAAAGTTATAAAAATTAATTTGGTTTGATTTGAAAACGGTTCGGTTCGGAACGGTTCGGTTCAAAACTGATTCAGTTCTTAAACTGGTTCTAAAACCGGTTCGGTTCATGAACACTGATTCTTTAAAAACTGGTTCGGTCCATGAACCGGTGTTTAAAAATTGGTTATTTTAAGAACGGTTCGGGTTCGGTTCATTTTTTTTTTTTGTTATTTTACGCGCTCTAGGTTCAGGCCCAAAATTAACCCGGGCAGAAGGGAGTCTAAATTAGAGACTTACAACTTCCACAGGCCCAAGCACTCTTCTCGGTTTGTTAAAGAGCAGTAGCACACAATCTGATGTACAGATATCTATCTCTTTAAATATGCCCCGCAAACACAGAAAATCCTTTATTAAAAGCAAAACACGAATATAATCCAAGCTAGTTTGCTCAAATTAAAAAAGTTGAAACCTTGAACCCACGCATAGAAATGCAAGGAAGACAACATTCCAAAGTCGGGTTGATACAAGTGAATATTTAAGCTTTGACACTGATGTATGTAGCATCCTCAATCAATAGCCATATTCAAGCTAGTGATCTCTTAAACAATTCAGACAATTTCAAACTGAGTTAGCATAAATATATTAGAGCCAAATTTGGGTCAGTAACAAAATAACATATCTCTTACTTGTATATGACATATATTCTTGTTCTTGATTGTAGGAGACCACAGTCCCATTTGAGTCAATTCGTGAAGAAATTGCTTGTTCACGACAACAACTTCACCAAAGGACAAATAGATAACAAGCAATAATATACCAAGACAAAATATCATGGTATGACAAGCAAACCTTAGAACTCCGTGACTGTAACCAATTATAACAAGAAATCTAATATGCATAAGAGAGATTTCAAAATGAAATAGCAACAACAAGGAGAGGTACATTGATGTTTATTGCTGGATTCTGGTTCTATTGTTGTGGATAAGGGGGTCTATTCTGGTAGTTTCTAGAATTGTTCCCAACATTATTTTGGCTCTTCTATCCCTGATTGTTGTAGTTCTGATTCTGGTTGTTGCTCCATTTGTTGTTGTAATAGTTCTCCGGCAGCTACATGAATAGTAGCCTTAAGCTATGGTGTTAGTCCATGGTAAAATGTATGAATAACCCCCCAATCTGAAACTCCATGGTTAGGACACTTTCTCAACAAGTCCTTGTATTACTCTTAAGCTTCGTACAAGCTATCCCCATCATACATCCTGAAAGATGCAATGTCTCATCTGACTTGGGCCTGCTTTGCATGATGGAAGAAGCGAGTCACCAATTGCTCCATCAGTTGCTCCCAACTTGTAATTGAATTTGGGGGCAAAGTTTTCAACCATTCCTTGGCTTTTCCTGCCAAAGAAAAAGGAAATATAGCCTCATTCGCATATTTTCTTCAATTATTCCTTGAACTCTAAAATTGTCAACCATTTCGTTGAAGTTTTCAAAGTGGTCATAGAGGTCTTGTAAGGGTAATCCATGGAACTGTCCAGCACTCAGTATCATTTGAAACATCACAAGGTTAATTTCAAAATTTTGTACATTTAATAGAGGTGGCACAAATCCTCTATTAGAGCCATTTCTAAAGGGTGCTCCCATATCATTCAAAGATGGTCCTTTTCTTTGTTTGGTCCTCATCCATTATTATTATTTTCATCGTTCCCATCATTACCATTATTATAAACTTCAGCCATTGTTTTCCTATTTCTTTGAAATCTTCTTCTATTTATAAATGTTCTCTTCGGTTCTAGATCAAACAGTATCAGTTCAAGAGTAGGTTTTGTTGAACCATAGGTCACAAGAATCAGGTATCGAAGTTTTGATGATAACAAAACACCAATTACCACAACATGGACACATAACTTGGAGAACGGTACAACAAGTCCCAAACAATGTTAAAAAGACCAAGACAACATGCAAAAGCAAAGGGACTACTCAAATAAGCAAAGTCAATATAAAATTCAAAGTTTCCAAGTGAAGAAAGATTCTAAATACTCAAGACTTGAAGACAAAGAAAACTGAAGACTCAAGCTTACATTGTTGTAAATAGTATTTTAAAGTCTAAGAAACTTAGAGAATGAATTTATTGAGCTATATCTCCTAAGGTTTGCATTTAGAAGCCATAAACTCATGCATTGAGAGACTTGCATGCTTGATCCATACATACAAGTCTCACACACGTGGAACACTGTTAAATTGATATTATATATATATATATGGGGTAAACATTTCTACAGCAACTTTAGATAAGCTTATCTACAGCTGTGATTTTTAACTATGTTCTCCCGGGAGAACATAGTTGTAACGTTAAAGTTGCTCTTTTTTCTCTCTCCTCAGTTACTTTTAGAACTTTTTTGCTGACGTGGAGAGAGAAAATAGCAACTTTAACGTTATAACTATGTTCTCCCGGGAGAACATAGTTAAAAATCGCAGCTGTAGATAAGCTTATCTAAAGTTGCTGTAAAAATGCTGTAGAAATACTTTTGCCTATATATATATATGCATTCATATGTGAAAAGTGAGAAATAATCAATTGGATCAAAATTTACAAGTTTAGGGATGCTGCATTCAAATATCCAGATATAAGCTCGTGAAATATCCATATATTGATATTAAGTCATGTGATTAATTAAATTTAGGAGTCTAATAGCTATAAACGGTCATGTAACTCATAAAACTCCTATATAAACATGTAACAAGGGTTGCTAATCGCAAAAAATACTAAGAAACCTCAAAATAATGAAATTCAAGAATTGAACCCTCATTTGACTTGTTTTTGAACATCTTGAGAGAAAAGCTCAATATCCCTCATCTCTTCTTCTTTTCTTGTGAAATCTTTTGTAATTGTGACACGTTTGTTTGCTGTTGTAACTGTGATTGGAGATTTGGAGAGACCCTATAGACTATAAGTTGAGAGTGATCAAAGGTTTGATCATAATTTTTGTAAAACTTCTTTGTAAATTGGTTTTTCGGCAACTGGTTGGAAGCTCTGGACATAATGGACCGACGACCTCAGTCTGAATGTAACTCTCAAGTGGTTAGATACTGAACCAAGATAAATTTACGGTGTTTTCTTCTCTTTTCCCTATCCTATTTTATTTTCGTTGTTATATCATTGAATATCATATTATCTACATTGTATTCAACCTGTTTTTGGGTTATGGATTGATTGTTTTCTGGTTCTACACGTTGTTACATGATTTATTGTAAAAAGGGTTTGTTTTTATTGGTTTCTTACAAAAATACTATACAAAACTCTAAAGATAATTTACAAAGCTTAATATTATTCGCATGAACTGTCCTTTGCATCATTGAAGCCTCCACGAGTGCCATTCCATAATTTGCCAGAGTTTAGCCCTTGAGGATTTTAGGCCCTGGGCAGACACACTTCTAATTTGTGACTTTCAACTTCCACAAGTCAAGCACTCTTCTCCGTTTGTTAAAGAGCATACCATCTTATGGCATACTGGTATTATCATCCTCCTCCTCCTCCACCTTGGACTTTTCCTGCATCCATAACGGAGATATTTAATATCAAAATGTACAAATCACATGAATGGGGAAATAGATCATTGTAAACTCTTATTACTCTGACGAGTGATGTATCAACAGTAAATTTGATAGCATCAGCTGCAGCTCGTGATCGAAGATAATACATTCCCGTCTTCAAACCCTTTCAAGCCGAAACAGAAACCAATACAGATCAATCAGCAAACAGTTGGTCGAAATTCCCCAGCAAAAGAGATTAGTTCTAGGAAAAGATAAAATTCTAGTGATATATCTAGAAATAAAGATCAAGGTAGAAGAAATGAACCCAGTTGTACGCAGTGTATAGATCTATCTCTTCTAACTGTTTATCCCCCTCTGGAATTCACTGTCTATAAAAAGACCATAACTGTGGATGCAAACATATAGACTGAGCATCTACTATACCCCGGAAACCCAGAAAATCCTTTATCAGAAACAAAATATGAATATAATCCCAGATAGTTTGACATTTTTAACTTGCTCCAATTAAAAAAGTTGATACCTTCGACCATGCATAGAAATGCAAGGAAGTAAGCTTTCCAAAGTTGGGTTGATCCATGTGAATATTTAAACTTTGACTCTGATCTATATAGCATCCTCGATCAACAGCCATATCAACCAATGTCTTTTGCTTGATCTCCCAAACAGTCCTGACAATTTAAACTGAGTTAGCATAAAATATATTAGAGCCAAGTTTGGGTCAGTTAGAAAACCACAAATCTCATACTTGTATATGACTTTCAGTTCATCAGGTATTTCTGGGATTTTCTGAACTGAACCATCCTGATAGATAATCTTATTCTTGATTGCAGGAGACCACAGTCCCATTTCAGTCAAGTCACGAAGAAGATGCTTGTTCACTACAACAAATTCGCCACTGAAAGACAAACACTTAGCAAGCAAGATAGAGCGATAATATACCAATACAAAATAACAAGGAATGGCAAAACAAACCTTACAACTCTGCGACTGTAGATATTGGAAGTATAAGGCTCAAAACATTCATTATTGCCAAGAATTTGGCTAGTAGACGCAGTTGGCATAGGGGCAGCAAGAAGTGAATTTCTCACACCGAACCTTGATATCATATCCCGAACTGCATCCCAATCCCAACGACTTGAGGGCGTCACACCCCACATGTCTGGCTGAAGAATTCCCTGCACAATACAAAAATCACCTAAGCCACTAGAAACATCTTGGATATTTACATCTCAAATTTCACACCAAAAAAATTATGTTGAATGTACATGTGCATCTATTTCATGGACATGTACATAAAAAATGAAGGGTAAGCTATAAGGCCTTTCACATGAATATACCTTGCTTATTGGGCTACCGGTATATGTCTCATAGGGACCTTCTTTTGCAGCCAATTCAGAAGAAGTTTTAAGAGCATGATAGTATATAGTCTCAAATATGTCTTTGTTTAACTGTTGAGCCTGCACTCCACATCAATATGAACTATCAAATTGAAGAACATCCATCCAGCTTAAACTGTATATGAACTAGCAGACCTAAAACAATATGTACCTCTGGTGATTCAAATGCCATGCCAAGTAGCATAAAGGTATCAGCAAGACCCTGAACTCCAATACCAATAGGTCTGTGTCTTAAGTTAGACCTTCTTGCATTATCAACTGGGTAGCAAGTAATATCAATTACTTTATTAAGGTTAGTTGTCGCCGTTGCAGTAACCTATAAATAGTCACAATCAGTAAACCACAGAACCATCATAAGACTAGTCATATAATGATAATATAAATACCGGAGCACACGTTGAAACACATAACGAACATCCAGTATTGTATGTAGTTGAAAATTAACTAGAAAATGTACCTCTCCTAGTTTATCAAAGTCAAAATATCGGTTTTTGGAGCCTCTGCTCCCAACAAGCTTAGATGGATAATACTCCATGGGCACACCCTATAGTAAGCACATAAACATTCTACATCAGGGAGAACAAGTTCGGCTAGGAATCAATAAATGTGAGCCTATCACATAAAGTATGCAGGGAAGTCCCACCTTGTCTCTTACACATCGTGGTAGTGCAATGGATGCCAGGCTGCACACGGCTGTTTCAGTTGCACTTGTATACTCAACTATCTCAGTGCACGAGTTTGATAATTTAATTGTGCCAATATTCTGCTGGTTGCTTTTCCTATTGCAAGTGTCCTAGTATATAGCAAATGAAAGAATTTTAATAAAATAAAATAAAAAAAGGATAAACACAATGTGCATTGAAAAAGAAACTTTTTGTAAACCACCTTAAACAGCATGTAAGGGGTTCCAGTTTCTATCTGGGACTTCAAAATTTCAAACCAGAGATTCTGAGCCTCGACAACCTTCTTTGCCTTTCCCTATGCATACATGAATTTGGTATAAAAAAAGGCAATGATCAGCAAAATGCACATCCTGTAACATGCAAAACAAGCCTACAAATCAATATGAAACTTACTTCTCTTTCATACTGATTGTACAGTTTCTCAAATTCTTCACCCCAACAATCTGCCAAACCTGGCGCTTCACTGGGGCAAAACAAAGACCATTGTCCATTACTCTGAACTCTTTCCATAAAGAGATCAGGCACCCAAAGAGCATAAAACAAATCTCGAGCACGAAGCTCTTCCTGCATAAATAGCACTAATGCATGGTGACGGCTATCAAATAAAATAATTCTTCAACTAGGACTAAGAACTGCGTGATATCAAAATGATAGGAATCAAAGAAAATCGTTACCACTTCCTTTAAACACATTCAATTCAATCATACCTTTCCATGATTTTTTTTTAAATCCAAGAATTCCATTATATCAGCATGCCATGGCTCTAGGTACACAGCGAATGCACCTACAAGAAGCACGTGTGTAAATAAAGGCAATTAACAAATATTCATTTAATATAGGAATTGTCAATTAAGCAGAAATGATTTACCTTTCCTTTTGCCTCCTTGATCAACATGACGCGCTGTATCATTGAACACACGCAGCATAGGACCAATACCATTGGATGTCCCATTTGTTCCTCGAATGTAACTGCCTGCAGCACGAATGTTCTGAATGGAAATACCAATTCCTCCTGTTGAATTGCTAATGATAGCACACTCCTTCAAAGTATCATATATTCCCTCTATACTATCATCTTTCATGCACACGAGGAAGCAACTATTCAACTGCCAAAGCACATAAACAGATCCAAGTAAATGAGAATTGAGATTGCCAGTTCACCACATCATATTAATCTTGCAGCAGACTATAAGGACAAAAAGCAAACCGCAGGACCACAAAAGAGGGGGAGAGAAGGAGGAAGATAGGGAAGGAGCATAAACCGTAAACATACTTGAGGCCTAGGTGTTCCTGCATGGAAAAGAGTTGGAGTTGCATGAGTGAACCATCCCTGAGACATCATGTGGTAAGTTTTGATAGCAGAATTTATGTCATCCTTGTGAATTCCAACAGCAACCCTCATCAACAAGTGCTGAGGTCTTTCCACAACATTTCCTCGAATCTTCAAGAGATAGGACCTCTCCAGGGTTTTGAAACCAAAGTAATCATAGTCAAAGTCCCTATCGTAGATTATCTCACTGTCCAAACGAGCAGCATTCTAAAAGGAAAAAATAAAATGATAAAACGTGAAATTCATAACATCGTACCAAAGAAAAGCTAAGCAAAACTTTAAGCATTTCAAAAATATATATATATATATATATATATATTACATCTCTGGAGGTGTTGTACGTGCGCAAGCAATCAAAATCAAATACTTATTATGTATATACTTGAAAGCATTAAATGCAGGGAATCATAACCATACAAAGGATGAAAACATTAAATATAGGAAATCATAACCATACACATATCAACCATACCACATGTCATTGTTGTACGTAAAACGGCTGGAGAAATGATTTTACCATATATATATATATATGGATTAGGATCATTTGAGTCAAACTTATTAATTAATTATTAATTTCAAATAACTCACCTTAGATTGGCATGAAATTTGGTTTAAACTTTTTAGTTTGACACTAGGTTAAATGATTTTATCCCATATATATATATATATATATATATATATATATATATATATATATATATATACCAAAAAAAATTGACATAAATCTCAACAGTTAACAATTATAATTTATTTGAAATTAATAAATATGACTCAATAATTAATTAATTAATTGTTTGAAATTAAAGGTTAAGATTTGATTTCAAACTAAAAAGTTTGACACCAAATTGTAACTGTTGTAGAAATGAAGTCATTTTAGACTTATTGGATATAAGTTATATCACGTGATTATCTCTAGTGACACCTCTATATATATATATATATAAGGAGATGTTATATTTATAAATTTTTTGTTTACAAACTACATTATGTCTTACCGGTGATACACTCTTGAGTAGAGTATTAACGTTCAAACATAGTGTAGTTAGTAAGTTTGTAAAAAAAAAAATTGTCAATATAACCTACTCATATATATATATATGAAGGGCCGGCTTGACTCAGCGGTAAGCTTGCTTGCCGTGGTGTGTCAAGTCGCGGGTTCGAATCAGTCTCTCTACAAAAAACAGAGGAAAAATAGGGGAAAGACTGTCTAGAGTATTCCCTTCCTCAGACACTCACAAAGTAGGTATTTGAACTGGGTCAGCACTTATATATATATATATATATATATGGGGCAGGATATTCTTACACCGGTGTGAGAGTTAGAAGTCTTACACCAAATCTTAACAATTAATTCTCTGCATCTAACGGTTGAGATTTATTAGGTCTCACTCATTAATTAATTTTTAATTCCCAATAAATCTCAACCACTAGATGCACGGAAATCAACAGTTAAGATTTGGTGTAAGACTTTTTATTCTTACATCGGTGTAAGTTGATCCTATCCCTATATATATATATATATCCGTTTACGAACTTTTGCAAATTAGTAGAGGTATTACGTTCAAACACCCGGTGTACTAATCCCTAGTAGATAATGTACTTTGTACCAAACAAAAAATCTAAATATAACCCTTTCCCCTAACAAATCCATTATGCATAATAAGAGAGATTCACAAATGTAAGACAAACGAAATATGAAATAGCAATAACAAGGAGAGGTACCTTGATGATTATTTCATATACATCATCAGCAATAAGAGGAGCCTTCATCCCAGTTCTCTCATGAAAATGGCTGTGCAAGATTCTGACCCTGAAACCATCACAATTTGACCAAGGTAAACACGAAATCATCTCAACAAATCAAACATCCACATCATTGGCCACCACACGTACGTCTCCGAAAACGATTCTTCCGTATTCTTGTGCAGATTGAAAACAGAAATCCTAGCAGCCAACTGCGCAAAACAGTCAAACACACAAAGCATACAACATAAAACATTTGAAACCATAAGAACCCTAAAAAGCATGAGAGAAGAGAATAATAAAACTGACAGAAGCATAGTCAGGGTGGTTAGTGGTCATGGATGCGGCAGTTTCAGCTGCGAGTTCAACGAGTTGAGTAGTGGTGATTCCCTTGTAGACGCCAGCGCACACTTTCTGAGCCACAATAACGGGATCACAGTGCTCAGTGCTCAGCCCGTAACTCAGCTTCTTAAGGCGCGCGGTTATCTTGTCAAAATGCACAGCCTCTTGTTTCCCATCCCTCTTCACCACATACATCTTTTTTTCTTTCTTCTTTTTTTCTTTTTCTCTATAGACCAGCTTTTCTCGGAGTGAAGAATTTCTGAGATTTGAGATTTGGAAATTACGGTTTTTCCTTATGTGTTTATGTGCCTACTAGTAACAAGCCTTCCCTGCCATCTGAAATTTTCCCGCGTAATCTTCCCTGTATTTGGAACTTTGAAGCTAATAATCAACCGTGTGACTTTTTCTTGTTACAAAAAAGTAGTTATGTTTGAATATATAAAGATGAATAAAATGGAATGGTGTTGAATGGAATATAATGAAATTGGATAAATGCTCAATTTAATGCAAGAAAAGTTATGGTGTCGTCACTTAAGTTCCTCAAAGATTATTATATAAAAAAAAAAAAATTGAAGATATCCCCATTCAAAGCTTATCCATAAAAAAATTGGCCCGTTAGAGGCTGAATTGGGCCATTAAATATCAAACAACTTTTAGTCTGTTTCCAAAAAAAATAAATAACTTTTAGTCAATGATTAAAATTGGATTTGTTATCATTCGAAGAAAAATATGAATACTAAATTCACCATAAATTTGAATTAGAGGTTCTCAATAAAATCAAAGGGCAAAATTGCATTAAACCCTTCAGATCACAAAATCACACTCCAATACATTATTTAAAAATCGCACTCTCAATAAATTCCATGAATTCTCGAGTTGGTTTGTGTTGCTATTCTCGAGCATATCTTCAGTATAAACCATTAACGGTATCAAAGTTTCACTGCCAACAAGATCACGAATTCGATTTTCACCGTCCCTACTTTTTAGTGGAATTAAATAAACAAAGGTAAATTAAAAATTAAGTCTGTGTAATAATATATAGCCAAAAGGGCTCTTGCGTGAAGGGGTGTGTTAGAGAATAATATAAATCATTTAAAAGGTCCTCACCTAATACCTCAGTTTTGGATTGAATTGGATCTTTACATGGATGATATCAGAGCTTCAGTGACTACAAGCCACAAGGTCACGAGTTCAATCCTTACACTCCCTCACTTTCTAATTGAATTAAATAAGTATAAGATAAACCAAAAAAGTTGGGGCAGGACAATATTGACTCTTAAGCCTAGAGAACTCTTGCATGGGGAGTGTATTAGAGAATAATATAAATCATCACAAATGTCCTTAAGCTGTTGGGTGAATTGATTTTTTACATGGTATTAAAGCCTCGTGTCATGGGTTCAATTCTCGCTGTCCCTCATTTTTTTAGAATTTCTTAGTACGGTAGACTGGGCTTAATCAATGTGTGTGTTTTACTTTTACAGTAGAGGTAAAGTGCATCATTCCCAATAATGTATTGTGATGGTGCTGTAAAATTTAACATGCTCAAAATTGAATGAAATTAACATTTTATCTTCATTGGCAAAACTTTTTTTTTTTTTTTTGGTGAAGGGGCACAACCCCAAAGCAAAACAAAGAAATTACATCAAAGAGTGTCTAGCTCTATGAACAAAGCTAAAATCAGAAAAATACAACCAGATAATATCTCGAGGAGGAACATGAAAAATCATAAAATCATCTTGATCTAGCTTTAGCAAAGGAAGATTAGCTAGCCAGTCTGCGCAAATATTTCCTTTCCTGTAAGTATGCAGCAACCTAACAGTCCAATCTTTGAAAGACATTCCCGTATTCGAGTCACTAAGTGAGACTCACGAGATTCATCACCAGGTTTGGTGAGCAAAGTGATAGCATATGCTGAATTACTCTCCAAAATAATTTTCCTCCAACCACCCTCCCAAGCTCTTTCTAATCCTTTTAAAATACCCCACAACTCAGCAATAATTACAGTGTAATGACCTATCCTATAAGAAAAAGCTTCCAACCATTTACCATCAGAACCTCTAATCAAACCCCCACAAGCAGACATACCAGGATTCCCTTTAGAGGCCCCATCTGTGTTAATTTTTATCCACTCATCCTCAGGAGGAACCCACCTAATTAACTTCTCGGTCAAAACACTCCTAGGAATATCATTACCATATGCTTCAAAGGATGAAATAACTTGTCTAACATATAATAAAATAACCTCCAAACTATAATTGTTCTCCACATTACCCGAGCCATGAGTGATTTCGTTTCTCCAAGACCAAGCTTTCCAACAGTAATTCCAAAAATCAGCGCCCAGGGAATATCAAAGCAGTGAGATGACAATTGCTTCAAATTTTCTATTAGCCAATCATGCAAATTCAAAGAAGAAAAATCTGGAATAGCCAAGTGAGGAGAAAACTGATTCCAAATATTTCCAATACTTGAACAATCCCTCAACAAATGCAAGGTATTTTCAATTTATTGGTTGCAAACCAAACAAGTTGAGCTGCCCAAATTAAACTTGTTCAATCTACTCTTGGTTAATAACCTGTCATGACCCACTTCCAGATTAACTTCCACAAATCTGGTCTCCCCACTTTGAGTATGATACGGCTCAGATAAGGCATAGTATAAACCTTTAAGTGATAGTCTTGGGGAACTAAGAAGACACCAATGAAGTCTATCAGCTCTATCATTATAATTAGGAGGGAGGATGCTTCTGATTTTACTGATCACATCATATGGCAGCCACGCCCTTAGATCTTCCAACTTCCAATCACCATTTATGTCAACATACTGATTTAGCGTTTTATGAATTTCATCCCACCCAATTAGATGACCAGAGTGATCCATCAATCTTCCAGAATAATTAATCCATTTATCTTTCCAGAATTGGATTGAACTACCGTCACCAATTTACCACACTAAAAGATCCTCAAACCTTTTCCAAACATTACAAGTTTGCTTCCAAGTTCTGCCTTTGATTTAAAAATATTAATACCTTCCCAAACCTTTTTAACAATGAAAATCCAAATAAAATCACTGTTTTTCTTCTAATTAAATTGAAAAATAACCAAATAAATTTCACGAAATCCACGATTAAGCAATATGAAAATAAATACAAGTCTATCAAATAAGTTTCCATTATGAAATCTAAATTATATATATATATATATATATATATATATATATATATATATATATATATATATTGCTTTGAATATTAAAAGTCAGAGTAATTAATGAACGCGTATTAAAAATCAAATAAAAAAACCAATCTTAATAAAATGCTGAAGTTATACCAGAGAACAAAAATCTAAATTCAAATCATCTATACAAAACTAATTTAATTAGATTTTTACTGTTTTTTGATATCACTATTCATAACTATAGTAAATATATATGAATAAATTATATAGATAAGATCATCCTTATAAAAATGGTAATACACACGTAGATGTGCGCGCGTATATATAAATAATTATTTGATTATATTGATAATACGATTTTTGTGTTATTAAAAATTGTTTAAATGGAGTATTATTTAATTCAAGTTATTGTTCATTATCATAGCAAATAAATAAAATTAGTATGCGAAAAGTGTTTATCATTTTAAATGACGCATTATGTCATTTCACTCTCACAAAGAGGTGAGACCCACACCTTTATATCTTTTTATCCATTTTCTCTCTCATTATTTATCTTTTTCTCTCACTTAAAATGACATAATTTTACATCCTTTAAAATGACACCCACTTTTTTCAATTATTATTCAAATCAATTTAAAAATGGGTTTTATAAGAGTTATGTTGTAGGAAAAGTGTTTGTGTTATATTATAGAGATTCATTTTGCGTGCCATTTTATGTTGTTGTTGTTGGCCCCACAAAATGTTGTGAGTGTAGGAAAACTTTCTGGTCATGTTAAATTATAGATGATAAATCCTTTAAAAATATGGTAAAATTAAATGAGTGTATATTTGTTGGAAATGGATTTGTAACATCCTAGATGCTGATGAGAGCGGAGAGAGTAGATATTTCTTTGCCACGTGGGCTGAGTTGTACCACCGGTCTAGATAAAGCCTAGTGTCTTGAGTCCAGCCCGCTAATGTGGTAAGGGTTGCGACAATAAAAAGGCTTTTAGCCTAGCTTATACTGTTCATATAAATGAATTGAATCAACACCCAAACGAGAAAGATTCATATATTGTTCATGTATGGGACTGTACAGTTGAGGATAGCTTAAAGGGATTAATATGTACTAGCTATACTAACAAGATACATATACTTTTCGGTAACCCGTAGTTTAATAACTCCATAATTAAGCATGTTTGACTTTGAACAATTCTGAGATACGTGACCTCTTGAGAAGTTTATCAGGAAGTGTGTGATTCAGGACAAAGCATGCTAAAAAATATTGTGTTGATTTGTGGGGACGATCATTGATCCTGCAAGTGGTTGGGCGTTACAAGTGGTATTAAAGCAAAGTCTATCTCCCAATACGGTGTGGTTCGAGGATGAATAAAGCGAAAGTTGGTGGGCATGTAACAACCCGGGCACTAACGAGAGCGTGAAGATATATTCCTTTGGCAAGTGGGCTGAGCTATACTATAATAACCCTAACCCACGATTAATGAAATTATGAATTTATTTATGGATTAATCATGATAATTATGTTAAGAAACTAATTAGGAGAAAATAAGACATTTTTTGAAAAAGTGCAAAAAAGTGAGTTTTGGGATATAATGGCTAGTGAGCAAGAGTTGCACAAAACTCAAAAAATAACAAAATAAGACATTATGAAATAAGTTTAGTAAAAGTCAAAAATCAAGTTAGATGAGTAAAATTGATGAGAGGACATAATGAGAATTACGCTCAAAGTACTTTGGCTTTTTGGCAAGCGAGATACTTATAAAATATATAAGTTTATGACTTTAGATCACTTTCTTTCTTTTCTTCTTCGTATCTATGGTCATACCCGACCACCATAGCCTTTTAGCTTGAATTTCTAACTCTCTTGATTGTCATGGAATCAAGAAAGTGTGAACTTGAAAGTTCATTAGAATCCTAAGGCAAAGTAACCTCTAATTCACAATTTGTTAAATGTGTGTGTGTGTGGAGGGAGTAAACTGGCAGGAAAGGTGGCAATTTCAAGGAGTTAGAGAGTAAATGAGGGTGGTTTGGCCTCATGCAAAGATTGGAGAATACTCCTAGGGGCTTTGTGGAGCCATTTGAGGTAAGACAATCTTTTTTCCACCAAATTTGTATAATGGGTGATTCTAGGTTGCATAATGACATATTTTCATGAATGAAATTGTTAGAGGCATATGTAGCCTTAAGTCTTTTAGAATACATGTTAAGGGACCAAAATAAATGGTAGAAATTGAGTTAGATCATCGTTTGGACTTGATTTGATATTTTTAAAAATATCAAGTGTTAATGGCTTGATTTATTGCAATGCAAGTAATGGCTAATGAGATTTATATGCTTTGTTTGATGTTTGATAATAGAATGTTTGTTGACCACACTTATGACTTTGATAGGTCATCCTAGTGGAATCTAGTGTGTGGGTCCTTTGGGCAAGCTTTAGGACACTCTGGAACTCAAAGTGAGAGAAAAGGTATAAAGCAACAAAATGTAAGCTTTCGGACCTTGAGATTTATCCCGTGTTTATTCCACCATACCCTTAAGGGGTAGTGGTTTATGTGGCATATGTAATTGCATGGATTTGATGTGATGCATTTGATACATGTATGTGTATGCTACATTTTTGCACTTTGTATGTATCAAAGAGATTTCCTTATGTAATTCATATAGTGTAGTTTATCTGGCCATTATGATTTATTATTATTGCGGTATAAGCATTCCTAGAAAGGTGTGTTGACCTGAGGGTTGGATTAGCATTATTTGCATAGCTTGAATATGTATATGTTTCATTACATGACTTATTGCTTTTATGCTCAAGTGAATTTGGGGGCAGAAGAATCTCTAATGACCCCTGGTTTACTGAGATATATATGTATATCTCACCCCACGTTATGAGGATTATAGATGCAAGTACTGATTGTGCAGGAGCATCACCGAGCAAGAGGTTAAGCAAGTTGTCGTGTTATAGCATGCTTATGGGAGTATATATTGATGTATATTTATATGTCTCATTTGATGTTATGTAATTTGAAAATATAGGAGACGTCTATGCCATTTTGGGACCTGTGTATAGGTTGTGCACTTATGTATTTAGACTTATCATTTTGGAGACATGCTATGAATATGTATTGGAATTGATTCATAAATGGATAAATGTCATAAGCCTATAATTGGCAATATATATGTATGATTGATGTATATAATGTCAGTTAGGTGAGATACGATGTTCGGGAATGGTTCTCGTGTCTTAAAATGCAGCAAAATGTTGTCATTTTGATTATAACCACTGGGGAATCAATTCCCATAGGTTAGGAATCAATTCCCAAGCAACAGGGGACGTAATTCAGCTACTGTATACAATTTTTAAGAGTTGGGAATTGATTTCCCCTGAATAGGGAAGGTTTTGGACAAGATAAACATGACTTAGTAAAATGGTCATATTTCTAACTACGAAGCTCCAATCTGAGTGAGGTTTAGACCTGTGTGAAGCTAATACATAAGGCTATAATTATGTAAAATCTCATGGCCATTGGGTATGTGGATCATCCTTAGTTTAATTTTGGGGTTGCTCCCCTGTTTCTAAAGAATTGGTTTGAAGAGGTTGACTTGCGACAAATGTATCTTGAGTTATACAGATCCAATTGAGGTATAGTTTAACATAGTATAAGATTATAATTTATGGTGAGGGCTAGCAGTTCCAGTATGGGGAAACGTTAAGGTTGTTCAGTGATGATAAAACGACAGAGACTGTTTTACACCATATTAGTCTATGGGGCCTTGATGGTGAACGATTTAGAGTATGTTTTACACATTTAGGTTTATGGCATTACCTAATAAAGGATTGTAAAATAAAAGATGTACGCTTCCGAATTATGTAGGATTTACAATTAAAGTATTTGTTATAATTGAATACAGAGTTTATTAATGGCAATGAATGTGAAAGTAAAGAAAAAGTTTATCCATAATTCTAATCAATTACTCTGACTGTAATTGCGGATTAATACCATAATGTATGATAATACACCGGCTTGAGACGAGGTGTTACATCTACCACTAGTCCAGATAAAGCCTAGTGTCTGGAGTCCAGCCCACTAAAGTAGGAGGGTTGTGACGATAAAAAGGCTCCTGACAAGCTTCCAGCGGCATGAGTACATGAATGAATCGAATCAACACTCTAACGAGAGGGATTCAAAGACTGTGCAGGTATGAGACTGTACAATTAATGATAGCTTAAAGAAATTAATATACACTACATCTAGTAATAAGATGCATATACTCTTAGGTATCCATAACTTAAGAACTCTATATTTAATCGTGATTGACTTAGAGCAGTTATGAGATGAGTGACTTATTGGGAAGTTTCTCATGAAGTGTAAGAATGAGGACAAAGCAAGCTGAAAAATCTTGTGTTGGTGTGTAGGGACAGTTATTGATCCTGCTAGCGGCCGAATGTTATATAATTTTTGGTACAATTGGAGTATATACTCCTCTGCCAAAAATGGAAAAAAGAAGGATATAGAAGGAAATAACCATAAAGATACAGTTAGTGTAATATATGTTAGTTTTTTCCTTATTTGGTAAAGGAGTACATACTTCATTATTATGTAGCTTAAAGAAATTAATATGTACTGCCTATACTAACAAGATGTATCTATTTTTCGGAAGCCCGTAACCTAAGAACTACATAGTTAAGCGTGCTTGACTTTGAGCAATACTTGGATGAGTGACCTCCTGTAAAGTTTCCCAAGAAGTGTGTGAGTGAGGGGAAAACACGCTGAAAATTCTTGTGTTGATTTGTGGGGATATTCATTGATCCTTCAAGCGGCTGGGCGTTACAAGCATTGTTTAAAAACTCGGCCCGGCCATCGACCTGGCCGAGGTCAAGGGTCATGGGGTCACGGGTTCAACCAGGGGGTCATGGGGTCACTACGCTGACCCAGTTTTATATATTAAAAAAATATAAATATATGTATCCTATATGAAAATATTAAAAAATAAACCACCAATCATCAAAGATTCAAAATATACTTAAAATAATTCACCAATTACAACCATAAGTTAATATTACACAACCTAATTAAAGTATCAATATACCAAAGTACAAAACTCATATTATAATGGGGTCACCGCGCTGACCCGGTTCTGCCTCTTTTGATAAGATCCCTAACAAAGGAAAATTTAAAGGAAGTAAGAATGAGTTCTTATTTTCCATCGGCGACCGTAAGGATTTCATTTGAATGAGTAAAATTCTTACATTTTCTATAAGATTAACGACAGTGAGGTGAAGATTGAAGACATCTAGGTCGCTGGGAGAGAAGAGAACGATTAGATTTAGGTTTCCAAGCATTTTTTTTAATAAAGCGATATTTTTTTATGAATTAAAAAAAAAAACACACATTGACCCCTTTTGACCCCTTTGACCCGGGAGTCACTGAAACCCGGTTGGATTTTGGGGGTTGGAGGGGTCGATATGCATATAGGGTCCAACTTGTGACCCCAACCCTCAGAGGGGAGGGGTCGGAGTTAACCCGGGTCAACCCGGGGGACGAGGTGTGGTTTTAAAACACTGATATCAAAGCAGGATCTCTCTCCCAGTACGATGTGGTTCAAGGACGAACTAAGCGGAAGTTGAAGGGCATGTAACATGAGTGCTGACGAGGATGGGGAGAATATATATTCCTTTGGTATGTGGGGCGGGCTGTACCACTAGGCCAGTGTCTGGAGTCCAGCCCCCTAAGGTGTGAGGGGTTGTGACGATAAAGAAACTCCTATTAGGCTTTTAATGAGGGGGTAAATAAATGAATCGAATCGACACCATAACGAGAGAGATCCAAAGACTATGCATGTACTATCTATAATAACAAGATGTTTATACATTTCGGCAGCCCATAAGTTAAGAACTTCATAGTTAAGCGTTTTTGACTTTGAGCAATTATGAGATTTGTGACTTCCTCGGAAGTCTCTCATAAAGTGTGTGAGTGATGACAAAGCATACTAAATAATCTTGTGTTGGTTTGTGGGGACAATCATTGATCCTGCAAGCAGCCGAGTGTTAATGAATTTTGGTACAACAGAAATATGTACTCCTTTAGAAAAAAAAAAAGAGATGTGAAAGGAAATAATCATAAAGATACAGATAGTGTAAATATGCTAATTTTTTTTTTTCATTTTTTTGTAAAGGATGTACTTATCGCTTGGTGCATTCGTAGTACTAAAATTATTTTCGTTTGTTGGGTATAAATCCTCATGTTATTCAACGTAACCATTTAAAGTGAAAAAATACTAACCATATAAAAATGAATTAATGAAGATGATGGAAGAAAGAGAACAAATATTATGATAAGAAGTTACAAAACAAAACAATTACCATTGATTTGTTCCTTTATGAATAAAATCATTTCATATGGTATAATCATGTTAAATAACACATAACAATATTCTTTTACATGTTTGTTTATGGTAAAGGTGAATACAAATCACTTATTTCCAAAGAAAGAATAATTAACATGCGTTTGCTAAAAATGCAAATCAAAGTAGAAAAAATAAAAATAAATAAACGGTGTTAATTGACTCCCACGGATATTCAATGACTCTTATAAGTTGATTGCCCTTTTTATCTTGGTTCTGATTTAATTAGCTATCGTGTAATAATTTAATTTTGTTTGTCTTAGCTTTAGCCCTCTTTATCTACTAGAAGAAAAGGAAGGTTAAAAGTATAATTTTTATTTTTTTATTTTTAAAACAAGTGTAATTAATATATGGGAAAAACATTTCTCAAACTGTTTGAGATACGTTTATTTCCGGCCTATCCAAAACTACGTCGTTTTGATTATTTATTTTCTTATATTTATTGATTCACCTTTGAATGATTATGATTCCTCTTTTCTCTCTTCTTTTATCACTATTGATTCATCTTTGTACGGTTATAATTTAGTAGACGGATATCTCAGCACCTTCAGAAATGATAATCCCTTAATATATTACCGATTGTTATTTAAGGATGAAAGAAATATTTGATCATTTAAATTTCAAATTTCAATTAGATTCTAACTATTTAAAACTTGAATACATTAACCATAGGCCTATGTCATGTGAATGCCAAATTAAAGAAAAAAAACGCCCATATATAATAATGGTTTTCGTTTTGTCTTTTAACATGACACAACAAAGTTTCCTACACATACAATATTTTGTGGGCCCCACACTTTTTAAAACAAAAAAAATAAATAAAAATTAAGGCACGTAAAACGAATCTCTATAACATTACACAATCTTTTTTCCTACAACATAACTCTTATAAAACCCATATAATAATTATTTGTTATTAATTCAACTTACATTACGTGCATCTTAACGATATTTTTAGATTTTGATTTATGTGATTTTGTGTATTATTATATGGGAAAAATATTTCTGCAGTTAATGCAGATAAGTTATCTGCATTTATTTCCAAAACGACATCGTTTTGGTATTAAAATCCTAAAAATTTATAAATATAAAAACTATTATAACCCTGAAATAAATTAAAATTATAAAAACGCCATGATTTTCGCCCCAAAACGACGTCGTATTGGGCTTACTGCATATAACTTATCTGCAATAACTGCAGAAAAAACGGACCCTTATTATATATTTAAAAAATTTAATTCATTTACCAAAAAGAAAATCAATTTATTCCTTCAGTTTAAAATGTTGTGTACTTTGACATTAACACTTAGGCCATGTTTGATACACAATATATGATAATATCTGATAGTATAAGACTTGATTAAATTTTAATATTATCCAACATTTTGAATAATATTATATAAGATAATTTCATCCAGCGTTTGATAATGCAATGTATAATACTAGATAGGATAAAAATAAATATTTTTAACAAAAATATCCTTTAACGAAAGATTTATATAATTCTTCCAAATATGTTACATGATGTTAATTTTTATAAAAATCTGGCATGTTTAAAAAATATATATTAATATTTATAAAAATAAAAATATCCAATATTACAAAAAATAATATATTAATTTTTTTAATATTTTAAGAATTAAAATAATATATTAATTATTAAAATTCGCACTGGTAAATAATATCAATACATCAACACCTTATCGGGCTTAATTCCATCCTTTTAAGCCTAATTAAGTTATATATCATTTTAATGTGTTAAGGGATTATGTTGTATAAGCTTATATTATACGATGGTCACACCAAATAACTAAAAATATCATAATAGTGTAAGATTATACCATTAAGCCTTATATATCATATCAAATAGGTCCTTAAACAACACACGACGAGATTTATAAACTATTAACATGTATTTTGTCATTTTATTTGATTTTTATGAACTTAATAAAATTTGGGAAAAGTATTTCTCCAGCTAGTGGAGATAAAGTTATCTCCAGTACTTTATCTCCAGTGAGCTCAAAATGACGTCATTTTGGATCATAAGATTAAAAATTATAATGATAAAGACTAATATAACCCTGCAATATATTAGAATCACAAAAATACTTTGATTTCCGTCCCCAAACGACGCCGTTATGGACTCACTGGAGATTACTTTATCTCATTGACTGGAGAAATCCTTTACTTATAAAATTTACTACGTTAAAATCTTGTTTTTGAAGTTTGAGAATTAAAACATCTATAATCATTAGTTGATAATAATAAAATAAACTTTTTCTTGAACACTAATAAAAATATACTATTATTTTGTATTTTTAATAAAATAAACTATACAAAACAGTCACAAAATTTTCATGTGATAATTTTTATTAAAGTCTATTGAAAAAAATAAATAAAGAATAAAGATATTAAAAAAAATTCAAAATTATATTTTACATTCTTTTTAAGTTAAAAAATTAAAATACTCATAATCGAATAGATTGTTTGGCACCTCTTTTTATAATCATAAAAATTACTTATAAGAAGTTAAAAAAAAAAGTTGTAAGCTTAAAAAAAAAAGGTTGTAAACTTTCTTATGATTACACAAATTTTTTAGCATAAAAATTATTAAAAGTTGTTTATTTAAAAAAAAGTACACATTCTAAAAAACGCTGATACAACTTAAATTTTTTTCTCGTATGAACTTTTGGCTTTTGATGTTTTCATTCATTAAAAAAAAACACTTTTTTTTTTGTAAGCTTAAAAAAAAAACTCTTTATTATAAGGGAATGTATCAACTTATCACATAAAAAATTTATAATTCTTACGATCAATTTAATGATCGTTGATTTCCCTCAATCTAACGGTTATAATTTATTAGGAATTAATAAATTTGACACAATAAATGATTAATTTTCAATAAATTATAATAGCTAAAAATCTGTTTGACCTAACTTCTACTTGTAAGGAGAAGATAAGCATAAAAAAGAGGTTTATATCTATCATGTCACATGACATCAAAAACTTTCCTACACTCACAATATTTTATGAGGCCCACACTTTCTAAAGCAAAAAAACAAAAACAAAAACTAATGCACGCAAAACGAATCTCTATAACATTACACAATCACTTTTCCTACAACATAACTCTTATAAAACCTCTTAAAAAAAGATTTAGATTCTCTCATGTGAAAATTGGTTATGTGATTATGTTATTTGATCACAACCATCCATCTAAAAATTATACATTTTCTCTCTCTTATCTCATCATCATGAGTGGTTGTGATCAAATAATATGATCACATGATTACATCAAAACCCAAAAAAAAAGACCTACCAAAATAGGCAAAAAGCCAAAAGCTCCCAGAGCTTTTTTAAATTGTATCTGCTTTGTTCGAAATATGTGTTTTTTTTTGAAATGAATACTTTTAAGTAAATTTTAAGTTAAAAATTGGGTAAAATGTGTGTCATTTTAAAGGATATAAGGTTGTGTCATTTTAAGAGAGAGAAAGAGATAAATAAAGGAGGAGAGAGAGTTGACACAAAAATAAAGGTGTGGGTCCCAACTCTTTGTGAGAGTGAAAGAATATAAGTTGTATCATTTAAAAGGATAAACACTTTTTCCTTAAAAATTTATATAATTATCAGACAGTTTGTAGTTTTATTTTTAAAGTTATTTTATTTTAGCTCTAGCTTGAAAATAATTTTTAGATTAAAAAAAAAGTTGGCAAATATGCTCTTTGATTTTTGGATTTTCTTATTATAAGAATTTATTTAAACTATTTTTTATTTATAAAAAAAAAAAAAAACAGAAAAAAAGACCTCGTGTACAACTACAGAAGTACTAAAATGAAAGACAAAAGCTGCTTACCAAAAAAAAATTGACTCTGTTTGATTCTTATTTTTAATTTTTTTTTCTAATTTTCAGAATAAAAAAATAAAAAACTCGTTTGGTAAGTTCATTATGTAAAAGAAAATCTTTAAAAACTATAACTATTTTTAGAATCAAATATAGAGAACATGTCACTTATTTTTGTTTTTTATTTTGATTTTTAACTTTCAAAATAAAAAAATACTGAAAATAACTGTTTCTATAATTATTGTACAAAATAACTTTAAGAACAAAACAACCAAAATACAAATCAAACAGACTAGCTGGACTTCAGAACTTCCATGTATTTTTTTTTTTTTTAATTATACTTTTTATAAGGCTTTTAATGGTAATTGATTTCTAATGTTCTATTTTGGTTTCAGTTAATTTATTACTTATTGTCCACCAAAAAATATTATTATTTACAATATTTTATTTTAAATATTATTTTTGGTTGTAGTTCAAGTTTCGAGATTATTGAGACCGGAGGAACCAACCAAACCAAACCCCTTCCTCTTACTTTCCTATTTGTGAAAACCCAAAACCCTAGAAATTCACAATCTTGCTCCAGCTGCACGCACGCTCGCTCGCTCACACAGCAGAGTAAGAGAAACTCGAAGGAATGGACTTCGACGAGTACGAATACTTGGAGAAGACAGTGGAGGAGCAACAGGAAGATAGAGATTCCTCTAAGAAGAAAAAGGAGACCAACGACAAGAGCGATAGGAGTTACAGGAAACAGCGCGACGTGGACGACGATCTGGATGCTGATGACCGGAGGAGCAAGAGGTCTAGGGGAGACGACGAGAATGGCTCCAAGAAGGATCGGGACAGAGACCGTGACCGAGACCGAGACCGAGAACGAGAACGTTCCTCCGGCCGCCACAGGGAGAAGGACGGGGAGAGGAACAAAGAGAAGGATAAGGATAGAGAGAGGAGAGATAGGGATAAAGATAGGGAGAGGAGAGATAGGGATAAGGATAGGGAAAAGGAACGCGAGAGAAGAGAGAGGGAGAGAGAGAAAGAAAGGGATGAGAAAGAGAAAGAGAAAGAGAAAGAGAAAGAGAAAGAGAAAGAGAGATCCAGGAGGAGCATGAGCCGTTCCGAGAGAGATAGAGACAGAGAGCGAGATTTCGAAATGCGAGATGGCCGGTAATTGCTCTTTCTTTTGCTCTGAATTCGGTTTTACTCTTTCACTTCAGTGTTGGCTTAATTGTTCCTGCCAGTGTTTTGCATTGGTGATGTGATTTACAGTTCTTTTATTTTGGATTGTTGTGTTTCTCTCTATATAGCTAATTGTTGCTTTTCGCCCACAAGTTCACTTGAAATTCGTTTTCCGATATTTGTTCCTGGTGGTGTTGCTATCTAACTAATCATTTCCCTATTATTATTCATGTTTATTGCAACCGGTTGGTGTTTTATTCAATTCATTTTTTCTTATAAAAGGAGGGGCTGGGTATGTGAAAAAGTGCTCTGTTCTGTTTAAATAAACGCCCCATTGTATGTTTGTTAGGGCAAACAGGTTTTTGACATTTTGTTTTGAGGATAGGTCTTATGCGAGTTTGCTTATTGTTTGTGTCATTTGCTTGCCTTCATTAATGACCTTGAGATGGCTGTAGATCTCATTCATATCATCACTATTGTAAGTATTTAATTGCTCTTTCAGGGATCAGTTAAGTTGACATATTTTAAGCAAGTTGGTCAAAGACGAAAGACACCCTTTACGTACAAGGGAGTTTTAACGCCTTGAAGTGATAGGTGCCAAGGCATTATATCATTAATTTATTGCTATTTAGTTCAAAGTATTATTATATCATTAATTTACTGTCAATGGGTCATAAACCTAGCTAGGTGACATGATAGGTTCCTGACTGCAATTTTGGCTAATTTTTCCTAAGAAAAATAAAGGAAAAAATACTGACCAGAGGCCCTGGTATGTATGCATATTGTTATATGATTATGAGGTGCTGTTTTTGGAGGACTCTTATGTTGACAAAATATGCTTTGGAATAATGGATACGGTGGGAATTTGAGACATAGTTGTTAACATTTTGGACTGTAATTTTAGCAATGTATTTTTGGCATTGTGCTAGAAATTATATTGACAGTAAGATTTTGAGACTTTACTTCCTCTCAAGAGTAGGTGCTGTTTTGGACTGTAATATTAACATGTATTTTTGTAATTATGCTACAAATTATAACAACAGTAAGATGTTGAGACATTACTTCCTCTCAACATTAGGTGCCGTAGTGGACCATAATATAAATAATATATGTTTGGAGTTATGCTACAAATTATATTATCAGAATATCAAATTCAACTAATATGAACTTTTCTACTTATTTTTTTTCTTACATTTTAATTTTAATTTGAGTTGCAGGAGATTTCGGGATAAGAAAGAGGCTGTGGAACCTGAGGCAGACCCAGAAAGGGATCAGAGAACTGTTTTTGCTTACCAGGTTGATTGGATACTCCCTTTTTTGTTTGTTTTGAGTATTATAAGTTTATAATGTCTATAACATATTTGGATATTTGGTGTCTTTTTTTTTTTTTATGATTGCCTAATTTGCTATGTGGTGATCACAGATGCCTCTAAAAGCAACAGAGAGAGATGTATATGAGTTCTTCTCAAAAGCTGGCAAGGTCAGTTGCTTTAAATTTTGGCATTGGAACTGAGATGACTTCTGTTTCCATTGAACTGTAATGACTTCTTTTTCCATGAAAACTGTTAGTATTATTTTATACTTTAGTTATTAATGCTTCTCAATTATGATGAGAAGCATAATAAATGCATTTTATTCTGAGATTTGGTTGCTGTTGCAGTATATCCTCTTCAAACTTAAGTTTTGTATAGGGTAGAAACTTTGTTATGTCTTGACATTCTGCTTATGTATGTTGAGTGAATAAGAAGTTATGTGGTGATATTTTCTAAGCCACAAATTTGGTGTTTGCATGCTTCGGGTGAATGTCTTACATCTTCCTATATATGAGATACTTCCTCTATTCTATTAAGTTAAATGTCCCTTATTTTCAGGTGAGAGATGTTCGTCTGATCATGGATAGGAACTCAAGACGATCAAAAGGAGTTGGGTATGTAGTTTATTGCCAAATAACTTCTCATTTATATGCATGTGCTACTGTGGTATTAGGAAATCAACTTCCATGAATCATGTTTAACTGTATTCTTAAATGCACTAGCAATGCGATAATGATGAGGGATGGTGGGAATACCTTGCACTCATGTTTAATCAATTCATGCTGCGTACTCAAGGTAGATGACATAATCCTGGTTTTCTGTTTGGTCCTATTACCCAATTCTTCTTCTACATGTCAGACAATGAGGATTTCATTTGTATGCTGATGCCCCCTTTTTAGTTTATTTTCCTCCCTTTATGAACTGGAAGTCACCCAGTCTGGTTGTGGGGCTCAATAAGGTTTTTATGAAGGAGACTTCCTTTTTTTTTTCTCTGGGGTGGGAGAAATGGCTGTAGGTAGTATGGGATGCTCATGGATTTAGTTTCTTTGACTTTTAGAATTATTTAACAAGTGAGTTACTATACCAGGACAACTTGAGTTGGTTTCCTTTTTTTATGATTTGATTTGCACACGTGCACATATATAAGCAAATGTTATTAGTTACCGTAGCTAATCCTCCCTGTCTCAAGGGTTCCCTATCTCTCTATTATCATATGGTCTTCTCTTATTCACTCTTGTTTGAATTATCAATTTAATAATTAATATATGCTTTAGTTTTGTATTTTTATTATGACAGGCTAACATTTACTTCTAGAGTCAGATACATCAAAAGAAACTCAGCTTGAGCTGTCTGCACTAGAGTTTTTGTTTCCCTACATCTCTTTGCTGTATGCTTTGTAAGTTTTGATTGCAACTGTTTGTTTTTTAGTCATGAAGACTTGATGCAAGTTCTTGATGAGGCTGCAGGTATATTGAATTTTATGATGCAATGTCGGTGCCAATGGCAATTGCTCTCTCTGGCCAACTTCTTCTTGGGCAACCTGTAATGGTCAAACCTTCTGAGGCTGAAAAGAACCTTGTACAGTCTAATGCTTCTAGTGGAGCTGCAGGTGTAGCAGGACCTTATGGGGCTGTGGACAGAAAATTGTATGTGGGGAATCTTCACTTCAACATGACTGAGAGTCAGCTGCGAGAGGTAATATATATATATATATATTTTTGTCTTGTTGGCTGTTGTGGTGAGGATGCTGATGTTTGTCTTGAATATTGACACTACCTTTATATGGAATATGAATGTGCAGGATCTTATTGAATACCAATCGTTTGCTGAAATTTATTTCTCTGAACTGCATCTAGTTTTTTTGGAGGTTGTCACCAATTAGAATCTTGATTTGATAGTTTCATAATCTTTTGACATCCTTCATGTGATTGTTGTAGATTTTTGAGCCATTTGGTCCGGTTGAGGTTGTGCAACTGCCTCTTGACTTGGAGACAGGACACTGCAAGGGTTTTGGGTTTGTTCAAGTTCGTATCTAACACTTAAATTTGAAAATTACTGCTTCCAGTAATATTGTTATTTATCTCTTTTATTTGCATTCATTGGACAGTTTGCCCATCTTGAGCATGCCAAGGCAGCTCAGAGTTTAAATGGAAAATTGGAGATTGCTGGCAGGACTATCAAGGTAGAAATATTTATGTTTTCCCCCCCACTCGTAAGTTGAAAAACAAACTGACTTCATCGACAAAATTGCTCAATTTTGCTGATGACTACTTTGCTAGTTCTTATGTTTGTGACTGATTTTGTTCATCAAATTCAGGTTTCATCTGTAACAGATCATGTTGGAAACCAAGATACAACTGCAAAATCTGCAGACTTTGATGACGATGAAGGTGGATTGGTAAGTTTGCTGCTGTTATATAAAACATTTAAAAATTGGTTTTAACAAGATGACGTGTCATTGAAATCTATATCTCATCATATGATATTGCAATTTTTCTTAATTGAAAGTTATTAAAAATTTAGGTCTATGGTTATTTTTTATGGTGGTTAAAAGCCTAATTGGTAGGATTTTGTGTTCTATTATTGTTTTTTTACTGTATGTTCTGGGAAGGATACCCGGTTAGGGTTTTTTTTTTTTTTTTTTTTTTTGGGGGGGGGGGGGACCTAAGGGATACCTGAACTGGGTCGTTGAGGCACTCTCTGGGACTTCTAACCGCCAGCCCACCAACCCGGGTCGTGGGTCTACGACCCATAATCTCCTGAATGCCACCATTTCATACACATGGACCACCTGCGAGATTCTAGCTCTGGACCACTTTCCATCTCCTCAATTGTCACCAAAGTCTTAATATAGGACAGGGCCCGAGGGGGACACAGTTACAATTCTGAGTGTAGCTAATACCATATCCAGAGCACTCGCTGTCTCTAGGTGTTCACACACCCCCATAATTATTACCTACCCGGTTTTTGGCTGAAGAGGCTGTGCCATACATTGCCAGTTATCTCAACCATTATTCCGTAGATACAATCACTAGCACTTTTGCTAGACATCTCTTTTCGACCTTTGAAAACTATCTATAACAATTCTAGCTATAAATTATTACTATTTGATAGATAGGTGCATTAAAGTTTTAGTGTTGCTGATGGTTTTGTACTTAGGTTATAAGTTCTAGGCTTAGGTTATAAGCAGGTACTTCCAGCTCTACTCTAATCTGGTTAAACATCTTAGTTTTTCTTTTCCGTGTCTTTTGTCTCTGCTACATTCACTGTCTTTTTCTACTGTCAGAAACTGTATTTCTTTCTATTTGGGGCTAGGTCTGGGGGTGGTTACGAAGCTTCTTCGTCCTTCCCCTTTTCTATTTATTAATATTATTATTTTTTGTGGTAGAATAACAATAATCTTTCTTCTTCACAATGAGCACATTCCTTATCTATAATGCTTTTCTTTGCAGACTTTAAATGCCCATTCAAGAGCATTGCTAATGCATAGGCTGGCTGGCTCTGACATTTCTGCAAGGTTTGTTTATAATATTTTCCTCTTATATTTTGTAAATCTATTCATTATCTTAACAGATTTCCTACGTTGCAGCATTGGTTTGCCCATTGTGAATGGGTCAGTTCCTGCACAGCAGGCTATTAGCTTGCCTATTGGTAATCCAGGTATTATACCTGCACCAGTTCTACCAACACAAGTTATGCCTACCCCAGTGGTGGAACCTGTAGGAAACCCCAGCGAGTGTTTACTTTTGAAGAACATGTTTGATCCAAGCACCGAGGTCTGTTGTTAACTGACTATATATTTTTACCATGTGCTGTTTTGTTTAACAAAGTACTGATGACTAATATTATGATTCAGACGGAACCAGATTTTGATATGGACATCAAAGAGGATGTAGAGGAAGAGTGTTCTAAGTATGGCCGGGTGAAGCATATTCATGTCGACAAGTAAGTTCAAATGGGTAGCATGCTTCAATAATCATGAATAATTTTGCTTTGTGCTTTCCTTTTTTCTTTTTCTTTTTCAATTTACACATTTCATGTGAATTGTAAATCTTTAACTGGTTTGGGTTGAATGCAGAAGAAGTGCAGGTTTTGTGTATTTGCGGTTTGAAACAGTGGAAGCATCAAGTGCTGCTCAACGTGCAATGCACATGAGATGGTTTGCACGCAGGTTAATTTCGGCTGTCTTCATGGTAATCTTTTAATATTGTTGAGCTCCGTGCTGGCTTCTTTCTTTTTTGTCTTCAGATTTGAAAATGCAATATGGAATAAATTATAGGGCCTTTGATTTGTTTTCTGTTTCCATTTTCAGTTGATATGTTTTCACTAATAATTACAAAAATCTTGAAAACAGAAAACATAATGAAAACAAGGTGACCTTTTTGTAATGAAGGGTAATAAATGCTTCTTAACATGTGTCATAAGGGTAAACAAAACTCAAAAAATTAAATTGGGTGTGATGCTGAAGAATAATAATTATTCAAGAGTATATGGGAGTAGAGTAGATCCTCATGTTATTTAACATGACCATATCATGTGGGAGAATCCTAACTATACAAGGGTGAATCAACGGTGATGATTTCGTAATTACCTATTCTAATATTTTTTTCTCTCTTCTTTTATCACCATTGATTCACCTTTGTATGGTTAAGATTCTCCAACATGACATGGTCATTAAATAAACATATGACAGGATTCATTCCCAAAGTATATAGACTTTAGCCACTCGAGTAATTCCTTCCTAATTTTGGTAAGTTAATTAAGTCTAGAAGAGTCTAGTATCGTAATTAGAGGCCTAGGTAATTAAAGGTAGTATAAAAATTAGTCAAAAGTCATTAAGTTACTTAAGGATCCAGTTAGCTCTCAATGAATAGGAACTTTTTCGTTTTACTTTTCATCAGTCTAGCGAAGTATAGTTGAACTTATCTCCTTTACATTGAAGGAATGAAGGGTAGTTAATTTCTATTATTAGATTTTGAAGTCTTTTTCAGATTTCTATCAGTAGGTGTATTCCCATTCCAACTCCATCCTACCTGTTCGCCTTTTCTATTAACACCACATTTCTGTTTAAAACCCTGGGCTTTTTGAGTTTTGGTATCAGAGCAGGTTCTTTAGGAACTATTGTTCTCCAGCTATGCAATATTGTTATTTTGTTGCCCCAACAGTCTTTGGGATGTGTCTCATTTTACTTTTTTTCTCTCCAGCTATGTTTGGGATGTCTTTTAAAGCTATGGCTTTTTGTATAATTTTAAGTTATTTTTAGTGCATTTATATGTAAAAACCTGAGAGCTTAGTAAGCTTCAGCCTGTTAGAGTATTAGGATTCTTATTGCTTTACGAGTCTTATTAGGTTGGGAGTGTTTTTGGGCTGAGTTTGTATTAAATGTACTAAACTAGTTCTTGAAGTGGAATGTTAGTTAAAATAAAGATGTTAGTGCTATCATGTTTGATAATGACAGATCATAATTCCCTTGATTCCTATCTCTCTCACTTCTTTAGTTTCAGTAGTTCCTTAATGTCATACTGTAAAACTTTTCCTCTTGATGACTATTATACGAAATTGCTTCTGTCTTGCAGCAACCGCAGATGTATGAAGCCAAGTTCAAAGGGGAAACTTGAAGAAGTGCGTTCAGGCCTCAAGGCTCGTAAAGATACAATCTACATAATTTTGTGGTCTTAGTCTTCTCAAATTAAGTTCTAGTTTATAGATTTTTGTTCATGAATTGAATTAGATGTATGGTTACATAAATTGTAATGTCTGGATGGTGATATTTACGATCAGTTTACCATTGCGCATGTCTTTGTATTTCAACAACCGTGCCATGCCATTTCATCGTGTTTATGTGTAATGTAGGATATCCTCTATATTAACATTTTGTTTTAAAGTTTTTAGTCTTTTGAATATTCATTTATTTCCCCACGAAAATAATAGGTCCCAAAATTTGATTTCATATTTTATTTTTGGGTGTTTAATTTCGTTTCGTCCTCCAAAAAGCCATAAGAACCTAAGGCTTTGTTTTGGAGTTTGGAGGGGAAGGGAAGGAAGGGGAAGAAATTGGAGGGTATTCCCTTCCCTTGTTTGGGAGTCAAAAAAAATGGAATGGGAGGATAATGGAGGGTCAATGAGTTATTTTTACCATTTTACCTTTTTTAAAAAAATTAATATAATTATTATAATTTACAAATTAAATTAAATTTAAAATCTCTAAAAAAAATTAATCATTTAATTTTTATTAAAAAATATTCTTCCTCTAAATTATTTTTTCCTTCTAAAAATTATTTTCTCTCTCTAAAATGATAATACATAAATTATTGTTTTGATTTTAATGGAAAGGGTAAAAAAGTAATTTTAAATATTTTACCTCTTAAATCCCTCGAAATGGAGGAACATTTGGGGGATTTTGGAAGGTTTAGTAAAAATTTTCAAAACCTTTCCCTCATTTTTCTTAACTCACAAAGAAGGGAAAAATTCCCTAAAATTGTCCTTTTCCTTCCCTTTCCCTCCTAAAACCATATCCCAAACATACTCTATTAAAGGGAATTCGCGAAAGGCTTGTGATCCACCGTCTTTCTCAAGCGCATTTTCCCGGTACGTGACACTCCGTCCTCCATTTTCCTGTTCCCATCTTCCCCTCTTTTCCTTACACTCATCCTTTTCATTCTTTCTCATGCAAATTTCTGAAGTACCGAGAGGAAATGACTGATCATACAATGTGATTCGTTAAAAAGTTATTTGAAACTTGCCATAATTTCGAAGGAACACGCGTAGGATTCTGCAGAAGAGTAACGTGTGTAATGGCTGAGTCACATGAGATCAAACTAGATTATTCAAAATTAAATATTAACAATTTGACGTATAATACTTTTCAATAAAAAAAATTAAATTCATGCCAACATCATCATTTGCTTTATTTTAGTCACATTTCGTAGAAGCTCACATGCTTCTTTTAATTTGCGTACCCACAACTTTCTTTGGTGGACCGAATTCTCTATTTCACTCTTTTCATTGTTGCAGCATTTTTTTTTTTTTTAATGATAAATTAAAAAAATTATCTACACGAGCCATTGCAAAATAACATTTTTTTTATACTATCTGTGAATCATTGTAATAGGTAATTATTTGGAGATCACGAGTATTCCCTTGAATGCATTGATTAATATGTGTTTATGACAGTTATAAAATCAATTTAATAACAGGATATATCTAATATATGGCTGCGGTTGATCTCAGAAAATATTAACGTTGTCATTGGATTGGAAATGTTTAGCAGCTGCTACACGAAGAGGTGGTCCACATGCTACGTGTGCAACATAACTCCATTTAAAAAAAAAATTAAAATGTTTTATTGGTAATTTTTTTTTTTTTCAGTATGTAATTTCCCAGCCCCTTCAAATCAAATGCGTCTCTAAGCGAATATATTCATGTTATGGTAGATAACTTCATATAAGGAAAAAAAAAAAAATACCAAATAAAATTAAGAAGCAAACGATGAGCCTACTCGCCTGGAAATTATGGCTATTGCAAAAGACAAATTTCTACCTAGCCCAGTAAGTTTAAAAGCATAGAAAGAGTTTTTGAAACCTCGCCCATAATTAGAGAGAATTTCTTACATTTTAGTCTTTTTGAGGTTAAATTTGTTGTAAGAGTTGTCTCATGTGTGGCTCTTTTTTTGAATGAATTCAAAGGTGGATATCCTCCATCCGTAACCGAAGACTAATCCCCATCGAGCACTGTCGGATCCTTTCGGGGGCGGCTCTCTCAAATCCTTTTTTTTTTTTTTTTTCCATTCTCAGGGACTCAAACTCGAGACCTCTAGTTAAGAGGTTCAGGCTCCTTACCACCTGTACGAAAGGAGTTTGGTCTCATGTGTGGCTCTTAATAGTCACATATTTTCACAATTCATATAAGTCAAACAAATTAAATAAACTAGTGTGTGAGCGTACTTTCTCTTCTATATATCTCCTACACGGTTCATCATGGTAGAATAAACTCAAGCCCCTTCACATATATTTCTAACGTTTCCCGCATTAATGGGTCTTGTCACCCTGTATGTATTTCTCCTCCTCTTGCTAGCGCCTCAACGACAATATCAAAATTAATATGATCATGTGTTTAGCGTTTTAAATGACATGATGCATCATGAAACATGTATTATTTCAGTTAGAGAGGAGGAGAGAGTTAATGGATGAGGTGAGGACTCTGGGAGAATTTTCAAGGTTGGATATGTGAATCGGACGGTGAATATATACTAGCTTCCAGATATGGTATGAAATAATTTTTGACTTTCTTACATACTTTATTTTCTTATTCCTTTGTGCGACACATTACGTAGTAAACGCTAACCAATGAATTTAACAACCATACTCAGATTGAATATATTAGCCTATTAGACGTGTTACGTGTATATCACGTGGCGTGATATTATGAACTAAACAAGTTGACCTCAGTCACGGGGATGGATGAAACATGAAAATGAGATAATCAAAGTAAAAGGTTTGGTGACAAAATCAAAGTAAAACTTTCTTTTTTGGGTACAAGCAAAGAATTAGTTTATTGAGTTTCGAGCCATGATTTCTTGCCTTGTGCAGCCTGCAACTTATAAGACTAAGGATCCTAAGGTCTAACCATTTGTTTTGGAGGAGAGATATTTTTACTACTAAATTTTTTTACTATTAACTTACTACATATCTAATTATCATTGGATCAACATTTTTTCTTTTTTCAATTTTTTTTTTAACATTCTCTCTATTCAATGTGATTAGATAAGTAGTAAGTTAGTAGTATAAAATTTTGATAATAAGAATATCTTTTACACTGTATTCAAGCCGTACAATTCCTAGTTTTCCTTTTCAAATTTTTTTTTTTGTTTTATTTTTGGTAAGTTCCATTTTGGTCCTCTTGGAAAGTGTCAAAGTTGTCGAGAGACCAATCACCAATCAGCTCTATGCTTCTTTTTCCTGCTATTAACTACGGGAAATATTTTCCATGTTGTGATTTTTTGGTTTGTGTGCAATTTTTTTTCCTTTTTTTTAGTAAGTGCAATTCACTATAATTGAGTCACAAGAGAAAATAATTCTTATGTAACATAAAAAAATAAAAGCCAATTAACTATAGAGATACTAAGCACAAAGTGAGTAATTAATGAATTTTTTTAAAAAAAGTGAGTATTTAACAAAAACCAAGGAATATTGCCGGTTAATATATATATATATATATTTCTTCGGTAGCTTGAGATAAGTTTATTTCTGGCCACTCTAAAATTACGTCGTTTTATTTATTTATTTCCTTATATTAATTGATTCATTTTTGAATGGTTATGATTCCTTTTCTTTCTCTTCCTTTATCACTATTGATCTATCTTTATACGGTTATGATTGAGTAGCTGGAGATAAAATTATCTCCGGTAGCTCGAGAAATGATAATCCTATATTACACGAGAGCAAAGTGGTGCTACAACTATTCCTCCATTTTTTATTGCGTATGTTAATTTAAACTGATAAACTCTCCTTGTAATTTTTTTTTTTGGGTAAGCAACTCTCCTTACATTTTTAATTCAAAGATTGTGTCATTAATTAGTGTAAAGTCCAAGATCAGAATAATATGTCATAACAATAACATTGGTATCAGATATTCAAACTCATAGTTTGCATTGATGATGAGCTAGTTTTGTCATTACATCCTATGAAATTCCAAGAGTCCTCATCGGCATAGATAGACAAGTCAAAAGTTGTGGCTTAGACCTTCGTTATATGGATTTGATCAGAATTTGTGCATATTTTTTAGGGTTTTATAAGAGTTATGTTGTAGGAAAAGTGATTGTGTAATGTTATAGAGATTCGTTTTGCGTGCCAGAGTTTTTGTTTTTATTTTTTCTGCGGGCCCCACAAAATGTTGTGAGTGTAGGAAAATTTTTCTGGTCATGTTAAATGATAGATGATAAACCCATTTTTTTATATATAAAAAAATGGCTCAATGACTAGCGGCAACTGCAGGCTGCCCAAGGTTGAAGGAGAAAGAAGTCCCTCCTGGATGGTCAATGATCAACATTATGGTAAATAATACTAATAAGTTGATGATGCTGATGATAGATATTTTTTTTAAAAAAAAATTATAAGTAGTTTTTATATAATTACCATCCAAGTACACTGGCATACTGTTGTAATTTATAATTGAAACTGAGAAATAAATTTTGAGTTAGATTAAGCTCTAGGAAGCCGTGAAGGCGTGAAGCATGTTTGTTGCAAGAATTATGTATATTCAACACATAAAATAACTAGAAAGTTTATATTATAATTAAGAATAGTAGTTAGTTGCACCGATTTTGCATATTAATTAATTTCCGCACAAATGATTGAATTGTAGATAATGGAGAAGTCCCGTTTTTCTCCTCGATCGTGACTGAGGTGTTATCACAACTTTTATTTATAAACTTTAAAATGTGTAGCGTAATTCGTATAAATATAGAAATTGATATGCTAATGACGTCGTAATTTTTTATGCCAATTTTTTTTTTTTTTGTAAGAAGTTTAATAACAATTTTCGTTGATAATAAAATTAAAAATAAATAAATTAGATGGACATATTTTAAAAAGTTTGAAAATTGTGTTTTATGTCCTTGAAATTTTAAGATTAAACTGTACATGATCTTAAAATATTAAAAACGATAAATTGGGATTTCTAAATTATGATGAATTGTTGGGGCTCATAATGCAGCCACCCGAAAACAGATCTTGATTAGTCCTGATTGTTCAAATTAAATTTTCTCTTAAATATATATTCTAATCAAACATTTTGGTTCTCTTTTTAGCTTTCTGTTTTTAGCATTCATGCGGATGATTTATACACTATATATGATAACGTTTGGATAATCTTATACCAATGAAGGTTATACTCTTAGTCTTAACGGTTGATTTTACATTTTATCTAACGACTATAATTTATTAATTATGTGAATTATTGGATACAAGTGGATCAAAAATTTAAAATGAGTGTAGTACTTCTTATTCTTCAAAAATGTAAGAATAATCTACCCAATATGATAAATATATATCTTGAAGATGAAGCTCTTAAGAATTTGAAGGATGAAGTGGCAAAAAGGGCCAAAGCTGAATTAATGCAACAACTGTTGGTCTGAAGGGAGCTGCTCTTGCTATGTAAAATCCAGTGAAGAACTTACATGTTCCCTGAGCAATGGAAATAACAACTTCCCGTTGGGTTCACATGTACTTTACTTGTCTAATTCTTCCTAGTTCCTATTTTTTTTTTATTGTTTCTCTCAGCAAAACAATATAATACAAGATCCAATACCCAACAAAATTCCTAGTTTACAAGATGTTAGGGTTCTTAAAAGCATGACCATGTTTCTCCGACAACTTTCATTTGTAGCCAAGTACTCTTAATACTTGATTTCTGAAAGCCATACAGAATAGACTGAGTGGTAAATTGTTTGCAAAAGCCAAACTTCTAAAGCCTTGTATTTTGCAATATTTCGTCAGACTAATTAAGTATATGCACATCCTTTGATAAACTACGGATATCCTTCACAGGAGATACTCTTATTCAAGTCGGGTCTAAGAAGCTTTAAACACCTTCTAAAAATGATATTGGGAAGGATCGAATACATGCTTTCAGCCCCACCTGCTCATCAGTATATGCACATTCTACCCCTTGCTTTTCCATAAACAAACACCCAACAACACTTATCTCTCGTTCCTCCTTAAACAAAAGAAAGCGTATACAAGAGACAGTAGATAACATGGAAAAAATAGTGAACTCTCAAAAACCACAGAATTATACTAATCTTCACGCGTTGATTAACCAAAGCAATGAACTAAAAAAAGAAACGAAATGGGGTCAATTGGACAACTTAAAGCTCCAAGATGATTCCAATACAACCTGCGCACTCAAATTAAAATACATTTTTTTTACTTGAGATTTTTGCTTATCCTCTAACCCCAATTTTTGTTCAAGAAACTGCTTGAGGCAGGGTTTTGATCCCTGCAGCAAGCAATCCCTTGAGAGCTCAGCTGTCAACTGAGGTTGTTTTTTTTACTTTTTGTATCATCAATACATTGATGACTAAATTAACACAAGCTAATTATATAACGGATTAATTAACAAACGCAATACTGTTGAGACAGATTTCTCTATAGAAAGACAATGAAAGTTAATTACGAGAGAAACTTCTCTACTTTCAAAAATAATAAAAATAAAATAAAAATCTGGGACTGACCCAGTTAACAATTAAGAAGTTCCTACCTTAGTTCAGGATCCTAAATATCTTGTTACCCTTTTTCCTTCTCAGGCACTCACCCTTCTATCATTTCCAGCATTAATGGGACTTGTTTCCATGTATATGTTCACGAGAGACCGATATCTTCTCTGCTTCTTAGGAGTAAAAACTTCAATATCTTTGCCAAAAATCTCTTGTATTTTCGCCATTATAGTATCATTACTTGTCCTTTGATCAACCTCTTCTTCATCCATGCTTCTGCTCCTCTTTCTGCTTATTACAATGTTGTTGTTTTCTTCGTCGCTGAGTTGCATAAGTTGCTGTGCCGCGTCCATGTCCTCCAACTCAGTGATCAAGCATTCCTTGCTCTTGCGCGAAGATGAAGATGTTTTCGCCATTGGATTTTGGTTCAACTGATCGCAACAATTGAACCACCTTAATGATTCTTTCTCTGCAACACAACAAGTCTTATTATTATTATTAATATTATGAGTATGTGATTGGCATAGAGCGCGTTTTGAGGGTACGTGTTTTGTGAGTTCGATTTGGGAAGGAAAGAAAGAAAGAGAGAATTGGACAAGCTAGAAACTACGAGGTTGGTTCTATGAAGATGGCCCTGAAGCTTGAATATTATTTATATTTTTATTTATTTTTATTTGGCACATGAAATCTCAATCATCCATTGTTTCTGGTTTTATTCTTGTACGTTTACAAAACGAGTTGTTGACCGTTGGATTGATCTTAAAATCGGAACCACTTTAGTTGGCAATCCAACGGGTCATAAAATAGCAAATATTCTTTTAGAGTAAACACGTTATAACAGCTTGAGTTGACCCAAGTCATTAATGAATATATGATTTGTTGCCTTGTGTAGAAATTGGGACCCACCTTGATACAGATAAGGTGGAATCCCCAGTCATTTGAATTTTTTTTTTTCTCGAGAAATTTTGTTTTTATTTTGTTCAGGAAAGAGTCCACTTTCTAACCCTCGTGGAAAACTTCAAATTTGTTCAAAATGTTTTCACAAATAAACCTCCTCTATTTTTGGCTGCTTTCACTTTGTTCCAGGAGAGGATGGTTGCTTTTAATTGAAGCTAATTCCCAAACTAACAAAAGAAAAAGAACAATTTTTCGTGTTGGTAATGTTATTTGGAGTCAGATTGTAGCTTAACTGACAACTCGTAATTCTTCTAAACTTTATTTTGTTTTTCTATCTTTCTCAAGCTTTGATAGGGAATTTTTATGTACCAAAAAAAGCTTTAAACTATCGGAGAGGATTGAGAATGTTTAACTAGGGTTAGTATTTGTATCTTAAATTAATACGAGCGATAGTGAGAGTCTACGAAAAAAAATGTGATAAGGAGCATGCTAGTTAAAATCGAGATTTTACTTAAATTCGGAAGGAGAATAAAAAATCGTAAAATGTAAAATCCTAACGTAAAAAAAATGGTAAAATTGTAAAAATGTTTGGGATTTTGACAAAATTATTTTGAATGAATAAAATCATAAAATCGCAGATTTAAATCGAGATTTTAACTACCATATAAAATAACAAATCACTGTATACAATAATAATTAGGTAGAGCTGAAGACATGAAAAATGAGTGCGTGCAAATTGACAATTAAAAAAGTATGAAGTTAAGAGTGTGTACATGAGAAGTTTAACACTTTATTTATAGAAAGAGTTAAGTTGAGAGTCCTTATGGGAATGAGATTGTTGGGGAATAGAATAAGCAACCTTATCATATATCCTTTAAAATTAAGGATGGTTTAGAATTTTTTTTAAATTTTTTTTTATTTTTGGAACGGAAAAATAAAGTGGAAGAGTTGATCAAGGATGAAAAACTTTGTCTGAACCAGTATTTGACCAAGTAAGCTCATTTTCTTGATATGAAATCAATCTTTGGTTTAATCTCTCAACAAAGCTCTCCTTCTCTTTTTTCCCTCTTGTTGAAAATACGAATAAATTTTGAATGATTGTTACCAAGAGATAGGAACTAGTTGTTTAGAACAGAATTATTTTGTAATTCAGTTGTTATTTATTGTTAGGCTGATTGTTAGGCTGTTAGCTTCTATGTAGATCAATTCCTGATTTTATGCCTTGGTTGTTAAATATTCATTGTATATATACTCCTCAAGTTAGAGGAAAGAATAATGAAGAATAGAAATATTATCCATGTATCATCTTTTAACATGGTATCAGAGCTTCGATCCTGGAACACTTAGAATTTCCCATTGAATTCATCTTTCTCAATTTTTTTTTTCTTCCCTGACTCGAAACCCACAAAAAAAAAAAAAAAAATCTCTTCCTATTTTTTTTCCCTACCCGAAAAAATTCATCTCCTTTTTTATTTTACCTTTCCTTTTTTTTTGTAAGACCGTGCTGCCTCACCTTCACTGTCACTCTCCGCAAGATGACTGTTACCTTATCAGATCTCCACACAAAGTCAAACCTCCAATCCCTTGATGAATTCCTCTCTAGCAAGACCTATATTTATGGGGATCAGTTCACAAAGGATGACATCAAAGTGTTTGCAGATGTTTTGGAGAAGCCGGGGGACACTTTTCCCAATGCTAGCACGTGGTACGATGTTGTCTCTTCTCATCTTGCTGCAAAACGGGATACTTCTGCTGCTGAAGATGATTCCACCACCCAGCCTCCTGCGTCCTTTGCAATTTATAAAGGGATATTAGGTATGCCGTTTGCTTTTTCTGCTACTTCTAGAAATAACTTATGGATAATTGATACTGGCGCATCGGATCATATGATCCAAGATGCCTCTGCGTTGACACATTGCTTCCCCTGTAGTAAATCCACGGTCACCACTGCAAATGGTGCCACTGCCTCTATTACTGGTCAGGGAACCATTCCTCTGACTAAAACCATAACTCTTCATTCAGTTCTTGTGGTTCCCTCTTTGGATTTTAATTTGATCTCTGTTAGTAAACTGACATCACAACTTAATTGCACTGTCATTTTTTGGCCAAAATTTTGTGAGTTTCAGGACGTCCATACACAGGAGACTCTTGGTTATGGGGTTAGACATGGCGACTTATACTTCTTGACCCTCGAAGATGGAATTTCCCAGCCACCCATTGCTTCTGCAACAAAAGTTCTTGAATCCAATCCTTCTGAAGTCCGCATTTCTGCCTCTGCTCATTCTGGAATTTGGCTCTGGCATAAACGCCTTGGACACCTCTCTTTTTTTTCCCTTAAAAGGTTATTCCCCCACTTATTTTCTAGTTGCAATCCCTCTGAGTTTCAGTGTTCTATTTGTGAAATGGCTAAAAGCCATCGAATTTCATTTTATCCCAGTCCAAATAAGAGTTGTATCCCCTTTCAAGTGATTCATTCGGATGTTTGGGGACCTGCTAAGGTTCCTTCCCTTTCCCTTTCTTACTATTATGTATCCTTCATAGATGAATGTACTCGAATGGTTTGGATTTCACTCCTTCGAAATAAATCTGAAGTTTTTTCTGTGTTTAAAAATTTTCATCGTATGGTCCAAACACAGTTTAATAGCTCCATCCAAATATTTCAGTCAGATAATGGCCTTGAGTATAAGAATGGACCCTTCTCTGAATTTCTGCTCTCTCACGGAATAAAACACCAAACATCCTGCCCTTATACACCTCAGCAAAATGGATTGGCTGAGAGGAAAAATAGACAGCTATTAGAAGTGGTCAGGGCCTCGTTATTTGGCATGAATGTTCCATCATTCTATTGGGGAGAGGCAGTCCTTTCTGCTGCCTATATCATAAATAGAACCCCATCCAGTGCACTGAATTTCCTTACTCCTCAAAAGAAACTTGAATCATACTTTTCTATTCCCCATGTCACCAACTTAGAACCTAGAGTCTTTGGTTGCACTGTCTACATCCATGTCCCTAAACCACTCCGCAACAAACTTGAGCCTTGTGCGAAGAAATGCATCTTTGTAGGATATTCTGATCTCCAAAAGGGATATCGTTGTTATGATCCCAAATCCAAAAAATTGCATGTCACTCTTGAAGTATCCTTTCGGGAATTAGAAGCTTTCTATTCAGGGGGAGTCACCCATTCTTCTTCTCAGGGGGAGATTCAGCATACCACAGAAGAAGAATTTTACTTCCAAGTGCCGATTCTCACAGGTGCCATTCCTCCTCAGAACACCTCAACAGAAAACTCATATGTTGATCTAAATATAAACTCCACTGATGCTGAAGACCCCACACCAGAAGGGTCACCATGTCTACCTCTCATAACTGAACCTCCTGCTATGGACAATCCTGAAGAGCAAACTGAAACCAATAATGAGGTAATACCTGATCCTAGCATACAAAATTTTTCCCCGAATATACAAGTCAGAAGGTCAGAGAGACAAAATAAAGGTATACCTCGAACCACTTACGAACCAGATCCAAATGTGAAAGTTAAATACCCTATTAGTAATTATGTGTCATCTCATAGGCTATCTGGACCGTATGCTTTAATGGTTGATCAATTATCTTCTGTAGTTATTCCTAACAGTGTGCAGGAAGCATTGGAAGATCCAAAATGGAAGGAAGCAATGAACATTGAAATGGAGGCACTGCAAAGCAATAAAACTTGGAGTTTAACTTATTTACCAGAAGGAAAGAAGACAATTGGGTGTAAATGGGTGTATACAGTGAAGCTAAAGGCAGATGGAAGTCTTGACAGATATAAAGCAAGACTCGTGGCAAAGGGATACACTCAGAAGTATGGAATAGACTATCAAGATACATTTGCTCCAGTAGCTAAACTCAACACCATCCGAATTTTAATATCAATAGCAGTCAACAGAGATTGGCCATTGAAGCAGTTCGATGTGAAGAATGCTTTTTTGAATGGTAATTTGGAGGAAGAAGTATACATGGAGGTTCCACCAGGAGTGAAGACAAACGAAAATAAAGTTTGCAAGCTTAATAAAGCCCTATATGGTCTTAAACAATCGCCAAGAGCGTGGTTTGGTAGACTTACACTTGCAATGAAGAAATCTGGCTATAGACAAAGTAATTCGGATCATACACTGTTTATCAAACGGAATGAAGGAAAAATTTCCATACTTATTGTCTATGTAGATGATATGGTGTTAACAGGAGATGATATGGAAGAAATGATGCTGCTGGAAAAAAAATTGGCTGCTGAATTTGAATTGAAGAGTTTAGGACAACTGAAGTATTTCCTTGGAATAGAAATTGCAAGGTCTAAAAAAGGAATGTTCATGTGTCAGAGAAAATATACATTAGACATCCTATCTGAGACTGGAATGATGGCATGTAAGCCTAGTGACACTCCAATTGAGATGAACCACGCCCTTGGGATATATCCGGAACAAGATGAAACGGATAAGGGTAGATACCAAAGGTTAGTAGGAAAGCTTATATATTTATCACACACTAGACCTGACATTGCCTACTCTGTGAGTGTAGTAAGCAGGTTCATGCACTCTCCTAGTGAAGAACACATGAAGGCAGTATACCGTATTCTCAGATATCTGAAGGGATCACCAGGAAAAGGTCTTCTATATTCGAAAAATAAAGAAGCTTGCATTGAAGGATATACAGACTCTGATTGGGCTGGAGACAAAACAACTAGACAGTCAACTTCTGGGTACTTTACATTTGTAGAAGGAAACCTAGTCACATGGAGGAGCAAGAAACAGAAAGTAGTAGCCAGATCAAGTGCAGAAGCAGAATTCAGAGGTATGTCATATGGCATTTGCGAATTACTTTGGATCAGAAGTATACTTGCTGATTTAGGAATCCAATATAATCAGCCAATGAAGCTCTTTTGTGATAACAAGGCAGCCGTGGAAATTGCACACAACCCGGTTCAACATGATAGAACTAAACACATTGAAGTAGATAGACACTTTATCAAGGAGAAGTTGGATAATCAAGTAATCCAGATACCTTTTGTTAGATCAGAAGACCAGCTTGCAGATGTATTGACTAAAGGTGTTTCAGTGAAAGTGTTTGATAGATTAATTGACAAGTTGGGCATGCTTGATATACATGAACCAACTTGAGGGGGAGTGTTGAAAATACGAATAAATTTTGAATGATTGTTACCAAGAGATAGGAACTAGTTGTTTAGAACAGAATTATTTTGTAATTCAGTTGTTATTTATTGTTAGGCTGATTGTTAGGCTGTTAGCTTCTATGTAGATCAATTCCTGATTTTATGCCTTGGTTGTTAAATATTCATTGTATATATACTCCTCAAGTTAGAGGAAAGAATAATGAAGAATAGAAATATTATCCATGTATCATCTTTTAACACCTCTTTCTCACATACAAGCTTTCGTTGAGATTAAGGTATAGTTGACTATTGCATGGTAGACAGCTTGGAACGTGGAAGCAAAGCAATTAATCTGAGCACATTATTGAGTCACAAATTCACTTCTCTTTTCCCGTTCAGAATTACGTGACGGAACTTGCAACACACAGCTCCAACTGTAAAGAAAAAAAATAATTGTATAAGAAAATCCATGAATATAATTACTAAAAATCCATTGCAGTTATAGTAGAATGAGATTGACACAGAATTACTGGGCAGTATTAGTATATCAATTAAATTGAAAACAATTGTCACATACAGAAACCAAGAATATATAATAGTTTTTATCCGCATACATGATAATCAGTACTTTTAATTCGATCATAACATTTTTTTTATTACGATTCCAACTAATTAACTGTATTTTAACTTTTCTGTCTTGAAGACATGTCCTGGTATGTTGATTTTGAATTTAGTGTCCTCTTTAAGGTATCCATGAATGAGATACTCTTGAGTCGAACAGATCACTGTGCACAATGACAACGAACTAGTAACGACTTTTGCGGGGTGTGTGCGCGCAGTGACATAAGGGAGAGAGTATAACGTACCTTTAGGTTTACCTTGTATTCATAGAGATTACATGTGGGTAGTGTGATGTGAGCCTTTAGTTAGTACCTCTGACGAGGACCTAGGCCTGTCTCCTACGCTGTCGTATTAGGATTAGATGACGAAAATGTGATGTGGGCCTTTACCTTGTATTTACTTGATTTGAATCTTGAATTGCCTTTTATTGGGCTTGTCATTCTATGGACCCTTTATACGGGTCCATAACAATAAGTAACAACCTTGAAAATAAAAATAATCATACATATTAAAATTGAATTAACATATGATATTAATGTGAAGATCCAAGCAGGTGTGTCCTTTTTTTTTATGTACACTTTGACATGCTTTTATATATTTTGCATATACTTTGCTGTCGTCACCGACCTAGTTTTGCCATGAGTCCTTCGAACTTCCGACAGTCCTCATCAGCATACATAGATGACGAAGATGTGATGCATGCTTGATGCAAGAATTGTATTCAGCAAAGTTTACAATAGCAGAATTTGGTTGCACCTTTGGTATTAAATAATTCCACTATATACAAATGATTGAAGAAATTAATAACATTTTAGTAAGATTAAGCTCAAAGAAGCCGTGAAGCATGCCTTTTACAAGAATTATATATTCAGCACATAACTAGAAAGTTTATATAAGACCGGAATTCGATAGACACAGCTCACACTTGGGAATTAAACACAATTTGCAGGGGAATGGTATCATGTGCATTCAACAACGACCATTATTTTATACATGACGTTTGATTTTTAATTTAATTTTTATATAGACAATTATTTTCAATGTTGTCATTTCGATCTATTATAATTTCAATTGACATGAAGTTACTGTAAAGTATATGAATCAAATTAAAAATTATTGTCACATAAAAGGGGAAAAAATATAAAATTCTTGGTTCTTATATATAACATTCATTTCTAATTTGATCTAATATTTTATTGTACTACAATTCCTAGAGACCGTATTATAATAGCAACACGTAACGACCATCAAAATACAAGGATAAATTTCGGCATTTGCTAGTTCCAAATCTGCTCAGAATTGACATAATATAAATTAATACAAGGATAAATAGGTGAACTTAGGAAAGTCGGATTTTACGTACGTCATGCTTCAACTAAACTTAAAGCTATTAAGTGTTAATTCAAATATCAAAGTTAATCAATTTAAATCAATCATAATAATTCAAATATCCATCACATCATTATCATAATCAATTATGATAAATAAAATATTAGAATTTTGCTAAATTGGACTTCAAAATTATTTTCAAAAGTACTAAGAATTTTAGGAAAAAATGTGTATCATTTTAAAGGAGGTAAAGTTGTGTCATTTTAAATGATGTAAAGTTGTGTCATTTTAAGTGAGAAAAAGAGATAAATAAAGGAGGAGAGAGAGTGGACAAAAAAATATAAAGGTGTGGATCCCACCTATTTGTGAGAGTAAAATGACACAAGTTGTGTCATATAAAAGGACAAACACAACCAAACTCCTTTGGCACATGTGGTAAGGAGCCTGAGCCTCTTAACCAGAGGTCTCGAGTTTGAGCCATGAGAATGAAAATAAAAAGATTTGGGAAAGCCGCCCCCGAAAGGATCCGACGGTGCTCGATGGGAATTAGTATTCAGTTACGGCCGGCCGGAGGATACCTTTGAATTTATTAAAAAAAAAAAGACAAACACTCTTCCCATAATCTTATTAATCAAAACAATGACTTTAAATATCAAAGTTAATCAATCATTATAATTCAAATAACTGTCACATGTTAAGTAGATTTAATTATCTCATTATCATAATCAATTACATGCACATATTTAGCTGATTAAATTTTTCAAATTAAATAATTTGGTTAGTTTATTAGCGGGCACGCTGCCAAATGTCAGCACCCCTTATGTTTGGACATCTCACTGCCAAATTGATCCATAATTGGTCCCTAATTAAAAAAATGGGTTTTTCTAAAACAAGTTTTATGTTAAACTATTTTTTATTGGGTTCGTCGTTTCTCCTTTCGCTGTTGATGAGAAAAGTTACAGCAAATGATTAACACTAGGATACGGGATCGTATCCTGGCCTAAAAAAAAAAATCAAGATATCCTGATAAAAATAATTGTTTCTACACTTTTTCCCATCTGCAGAAGAAGTATATAACCCTTTTTATTTTATCAAACAGTTTCTTTACTAATCCATACAATGACTTGGATATCCATACGATATATATTGTACCGAACCATCTTTATTTTGATAGTGTTGGTACGATTTACACTTTGCATTTAGATGATAATTTTTTTTTGGCGGGATACAGAGAAAACCAACGGAGGTTCGAGGGAGCCGCCCCGACTAGAGGTGGCAATATGGGTCATTATAATTTTTAAAATTTTCAATCCAAGATGATGTGATTTTGGGAACGAACGTAAATAACTTATTACATTAAAGTCATATTTTAATTGCTTAATCAGTTGCTGAATGGTTTGTTTAATATAGTTTGCTGAGAGCATGATTCATGAAGTTACCGGTATATCTTTTCTTTATATGCCTATTGCCTAAGGAATCAAGAAATTAGGAATAATGTCTTTCTGCATTTTTAATACGCACAGAGCTAGTTAGTTTTATATTCTAGTTATCTTTTTGTCATTATTCTTCGCATGTTTTCCGTATAGTCTACAGCTGAGAAATTGTTTCTGAGAAAATCATGGAATGAATTCTTGTTTTTGTATCTTAATGTAAGGGTGTTAGGTATGGCTCATATTTTGCATGTCGATTCAGAGTTATTATTGTCGGGGTTACTAGAAAGACAATTGGGATCCCGTTCCCAGATGAGCGGGCGGGGATCCAGGGGTAGCACTCTCATACCCGTAGAGGCTAGGTACTGTTGTAGGCTTCTGATCTATTGTCATTTTTTCTTTTCTTAGTAGTTTGGGTTTGAGCCCATTAATAGTTACTGTTAGGGTTTTTTTTTAATCCTATTTATATTCTCCATGTAAATCAAGTGACTTGTAACGAGTGTTGGTGAGGTGAATATAGTATAGACAAGTTAAACGTAGCCTATATTGGGTGAAACAGGATAAATCATCGTGTCAATCTCTCTTCTTTTTTCTGTTTTATCAATTTTGTGTGATTGTCGATTTCTAAGATAGGGTTGAAATTTGATTGATTGTAAGAACGGACAATTAAAAGAAAAGATGGCTTGAATTTGTTATTTAGATTTAGCTTATGAATCCTATGTATTCACATATGAGGCTCTCAAGTTTCGTATTGCCAATACAAAACCAATTTTGAATAAAAACCGATTTCGAACCCGTTTTAAATAAAATCGGTTTTGAAGCCCAAATCCATTTTGAATTCGGTTATAAATTGAATCCAATAAAACAAAATCAATTTTGAAAAAACTAAAATAAAATTGGTTCGATTTAGTTCGATTTTTACGAAAAACTAAACCAAACATGTTTGTTACCACGTTGTAATGACATTAGATAAAAAGGAAGGGTTTTATATTTATTATGTTGTAGGAAAAGTGATTCTGTAATGTTATAGAGATTCATTTTGCGTGCCATATTTTTTTCTTTTTCTTTTTTGTTTTAAAATGTGTGGGCCTCACAAAACGTTATGTGTGTAGGAAAATTTGTTGTGTTATGTTAAAGGAGGAAATGAAAACCCAAAAAAAAAACACCAAAGCTATAAAAACTAACCATGCTTCACTAAGTTGAACACCTGGAACGGGAACGGGATCTTAGAAGAACACTCCGATCCTGAACCAATTCGTTTTCCTTTCCCTTTTTTTTTTTTTCTCTTCTCCTGGCATAAGTATAAATGAGTGATGACGGAAGTAAATATTCCGAGAGTTCAAGAATTCAGACACATTTCTCTCCTAAACAATATAAAAATGCAGAAAATTTATGGAGTTTGGCTTTATGTTGATTATGTCATGTGAATTCCAATATTAATATAAAGATATAATTGAAAATGGGAAGCAGGAGCTCTTAATTACGGTTAGAATTGCTTTCTCAATGTGAAGAATTTTGCTTCTTTTCCAAACGTGGTTGTCATACTTGGAATATGAACTAGAGTTTGAATGAAAACAACATATTTCATGGCTTTTGTACCCCTTTCTGTTAATGTTGTTATGTAAGGACATTGGTCTTTCTTCTCACTAGTACTTTTTCCCCGTTAACGATAGGTCTATAACCTCAACTCCAAATAGGGGTATTGATCGTAAAGAAGCTTGCGATACACCACCCAAAAACTAATTGTGAGAGTGTCCAAACCTTATAAAGGCCACATTACAACTAATGTGAGACTATATATCTCAACACGCCCCCTCACACGAGAGCCCATTGGACTTGAAGAGTGGATGATGCAACAGGCTCAACTTACCTGTGCTAAGAGAGTCCACAAGAGAAAGTAGGGGACGACGAGGCTCTGATACCATATAAAGAACCTTAGGATACACCACCCCAAAAGCTAGCTCTAAGGGTGAGAGTGTCCAAGACCTTATAAAGGCCACATTATAACCAATGTGAGATTATATATCTCAATAAAAATTAATATTGATTTGTTACTGAATCAACCATAGACCAATTCTTCCCTTTTTCTCGGGAGTATTCATTAGATTTTCTCTCACCAATATTTGTTTTTATTAGAAACAAAACTTTTTGAGTTCCCTATAAAAAGAGATTGGACGATCCTATTTGGTCAAATACCTAGCGACAAACTCCTATGTTCCTTTCATTACAGTATTTCTGAACAATTTCCTGGAAAATTTATGTTTCTTCATGTTACTTTATTGACGAAGAAGGTAGAATTCATTGAGAGAAAGGCATAGTAGCAAAGTACAATGTTTGGAACAGCAAAAAGACTGGGTAGTTGCCGAATAGTACGTTTCTTCACTTAAGTTACAAATCTCAAAATGTCCGAATAAATCTAAAATAAGAAGCAATTTGCAGTTACAACCACCACCACAATATATATATGAAATAGGATCAATTTACACTACACCAGTGTAAGAATAACAATAACAAGACTTACACCAAATCTAACCGAAAATTAAATACAAAGAACATCTGAGAGGAACAAGAATATCCATAGCTGATGGTATTACAAATGAGGAAGATTTCCCATACCTTAAAATATAACAACTAATTCTTGAGACAACGGATCCCTCATTTTGAAGAGGGAATAATTTATCATTCAATGTTCTTTCATATAAGAATACATGAAACTTGAAAACAGAACAACACTGAAACCCACAGAAAATATAATGAAAGAATAAATGAAAAACCCCCTATTACAGGTAACAATGTGTCAGCCCCATCCCCCCAACCCCAACCCCTTCCTCTTTATCTACACACCCGAAAAATACAACTTTTTTCCATCCAAAAATTCGTGCAACTTTGAGAAGCGTGTGTCGTAATATTCAAGGCATTGCTTCTTCAACATAACAGTGTAGCTGAAAAACACCTTCAGCTTTTATTATTTTATGAGTCGTCACAATTCAATCCACAAATTTCCAAGACAGGGCCATCTCTTGACACAAAAGGGTTAATTCTAACCCACAAGAGAGTCAAGATGGAGGCTAGAAGGATTGACCAAACCAATACAATGGTTGGCATCCTATCTTGTTTACCAAGCAACCCCTTAAGGAATGGGTAGAGATGGATAATGACCCACAAGGCAAAGAATAATCTACCAAAGAGAGGTCCCCATGAGTCATAACCATTGTTGATGGCATCTGAGACCCCAACAACCACCCCAACAATGTTCATTATTAATAAAGTAGTTGGAGGAATTAATAGTGATGTCCACTTGAAGATATAGAGTTCTGAGAACTCTCCATCATCAGCTGCTTTTGAGGTAACAGTAAAGTTTGTGTTGACACCAGCCAAAACCTTCAGTAAACCCTGAAAAAGGGCAAACAGATGTGAAGAAGCACCTCCAATCACCCAAAACTGTTCATTCCTCCACCAATCGTCTATACCAACACCACCCCACTGCATCTCAAGGATACCGGTTGCTGCTATGGATATGAAGAGTGCCATGAACACAATACTGGCATAGTTGCTAATCTGCATATAAAATAGAATGTTGTATGTTAGTGGCCATGTCTATACTTAAAGGGCCGACCCAGTTCAGATACCCACTTCGTGAGTGTCTGGGGAAGGAAATACTCTAGGCAGTCTTTCCCCTGCTTTTTGCAGAGACTGATTCGAACCCGCGACCTGACACACCACGGCAAGCAAGCTTACCGCTGAGCCAAACCGGCCCTTCCGGCCATGTCTATACTTCCCAGCTTTTAATTATTTGAAGTAAAATCCAACTGCTTAAATGGATAAAGTAACATCCAACACTTTTGACCTTCAAAAAGGTTTTAAGGGAGTCACATCCACCCAACTAAATGCTCCAAAACAATTTTCATACTAGTTTTCTACACCTAGGCATTATTATTTACAAAAACAGCTACTCTTCATATACTAAATAAAACTCAAATTTACCAATCAATTTGACCTATCAAAAAGACCTTTGCAAAACCAATTAAGTACGGCATAATCTAGTTTCTTAATTCCTAGGTTGGGGAAGGGGAAATTTGAATGGAATTTCTTCTCACTGAAAGACATAATAGATACTGCAAACAAACATACCTCAGGTACAATAAACTTTCCAGTCAGAAGGCATATGGCTGGTAGAGTACAGTAGACAATCAATGGGAGGGAAGTCCAAGGATACACGACCGAATTGATGTAGGAAAATCGTTCCAACAACTTCAACCCACCACCGTAGCCATACCAGATTGGACAATGTCTGCTGAAGAAAATCTCAACAGACCCGAGGGCCCACCGAAGAACTTGGTGTAAACGATCTGAAAGGTTGATTGGTGCTGAACCCTTGAACGCAGGCCGTTTAGGGATGCAATACACAGACCGCCAACCATGGCAATGCATTTTAAATCCAGTCAAGATATCTTCTGTCACAGAACCATATATCCACCCAACCTGGTGATAAGCCAAAAATCAAGAGCACAAGGAAAAAAAATATAAGAACTAGAAAACAAATTTTTCCAAAAGAATTGAAAAAAAAAAAAAAAAGACTTTCTTTGGCACTTACTTCTTTTCCCCATTCAGTTTTGTCTTCATAACCACAACTGATGACTTGGATGGCTTCTTTTAAAAGTGAGGCAGGACTCACACCATGTGGAACTCCACCATTTTCCAAAAGTGTGGATGCTACAAACACTGGAGACTGTCCAAACCTCTTCTCCAATTTCATTTGAGTCAAATTGGATGACTTGTCATTATTGGGTCCTGAAACAGAATGTATTTAGTATTATTATCAAGGAATTTTATTACAGTAAGTGTCTGTCTTGATTTGTAAGGACAACCAGATATCCAAAATTCTAACCTTCATTCCCTGCCTCAATATTTTCAAGAGCGTGTATCTGCTTTGATGCTTCACTGTGCTTCACCTTCTTCTTTTTATCCTTAGCGTTCGCATTCTTTTTCTTTCTAGAGCCACAACATAGGCAGCACCATTTTGGCCAACAGTTACAGGTTTTGCTCGGTGGCTTCTTCTTGGCAGGTGCATCATATCCATACAGCGCATATCTTCTGAAAACACATCCAGTTCCAACATAAATTGGACCTTGTATTCCATCCAATCCTTTCATATTGATCTGTTTTCAATTGGGGAGTTAGTAGTTGTCATCAGAAAAGGCAGAAAAAAAATCCAATGTAAATAATGAAGCAAAAACTTACATCAAAAAATACAACATTCCTGTTTGAGTATCTATCATGGCGATCAATCCCATCAAATCTTTGAGGAAATTGTACATAACAAATCTTCTTCCCAAGTTGAGGGTCCATCATAAAACACATAGCTTCTCTAAGTGCCTTGCTATTGTTAATGTAGTGATCACAATCAACATTCAGAAGATAAGGTGCATTTGAGATAATTGCTGATGCCCGTACCTACAAATATTTATTATTATTACAAAAACGTGTTACTTGAGGCCACTGGATCATCAGTTGAACCTGAACCAAAATAAAAGTAACTTGAGACTTACGAGAGAATTCATTGCCCCAGCCTTTTTATGGTGCTCAAATCCTGGCCTCTTTTCTCGAGAAACATAGACCAAGCGAGGCAACTCATTTCCTTCAACATCACGAACGCCATCGTGACCAAGGAAGACCTGTTTAAATACAAAAAGAATATCATCATTTCCAACTCATGAGACTAGTGAAATGTTACAACTAGGATCCAAATGTTGTAGTAAAATCAAGAAAGTGGCACAATCAAGTCTACTAGCAAGGCATGAGTATTTTTCAGTATATTTTTCACCCCACACTCGCCGGTCGGGTTTAATGGGGAGCGGGGTTTTTTTTTATATAATGCAAATCAGTTTGAAAATCACACCAAGGATTTTATAATTCTAAGCAACAGACAACTCTTTAAAAGCTAGAAAAAAAAAAATTGATTAAAACAGAAAACATAAAAAGAAAATTGGCATTCAACGCCATCTCACCAGAATCCCATCACCATATACAAAAACTAATGTCGGCGTCTGTTAAACTGATATATCTTCTTACCTGAATCATGCCAGGATGATCCCTCACATTATTTCCAGGCCAAGGAGTCCCATCCTGCATGGTCCATCCATCCTCAGGAACTTTTTGTGCTGTTGACACCAAACTGTTAATCCTCACCTTAAATTCTTCATAATCCCTCTGTAACAACCAAAAAGAAAAAGAACATTAATAGAGTCAAATGTTAGCATCCTTGGGCACATGAAGCAAATTATATAAAATGAAAAAAGTACAAGCGGAGAAAGTTGAAACCTTCATTGCTCTCCTTTCCCTGACAAATGCTGGATGTACTTTATTTCTCAGGTAGTCAATCTTCAGACCAAAATACCATTCTGGAGCCCGGGGCTCAATATTGTATTTCTTACAAAATGGAACCCACCTCCTAGCAAATTCAGATGTCTCAGAGAGTGCTTCAAAAGTAAGCATGGCAGCACCGTCATCTGAGACATAGCATGCAACTTTATCAACTGGATAATCAACAGCAAGGATAGATAGAACAGTGTTTGCTGTTATCAGTGGAGGCTCTTTCATGGGATCAACTGTACTGACAAAGACGTCTATATTGGACAACTCAGATGGCTTCCCTTCCTTTTCATACCTGCACGCATGTAAGAAGCCAATATTGAGCCACATATTAGGAATTTGAGCATGACAAATAGAATGAGATACACTAGACATATAATTGGGTACAGAATAGGCGCAAATCAAGAAATAAAAATCACCAGATATGGTAGGCTCAATTACCTCAGTGATAGACGATCAAGGTATGTTTCTCGCTGTATTGGGTACCATTTTGGAAACTGGTCCATTATCCATGATACAGCAAACCATATTTCACATATGACTGATGTCAACCACAAGCCATATGCATCTTTAACTGGGTGGAGAATTCTATAATGAAAAAAAAGCCCCAGGATTACAAGGCGGAGTATTATAACCATTCTGTATGGATTTATCTTGCTTGACGGGATAGGTAGCTTCCGAGAAAGTGGCTGCCTGCCTTCATCCATCCTGATATAATATATTGATCAAAAGAATGTTAATGAACAAAGTAAAATATATGGCAGAAAATTAGAGTAATATCATTATTTCATTCTAGGTGAACTTGCAACCCTCCTCCCCCAAAGAGCATGCTCACAACACCTAAAAACTAACAAAACAATAACAGATTGTTTGGCCAAGACATATGTATGCACCGACAACTACCTACATACATTTACGGATGTATGTCTTTCTTGATGCAAAATGGTTTGGCCTTGATGTTAAAGAGTGGCGCTCCAGTTGGTGGCACTCCAATCATGGAGCACAATTAGGAACTTAAAGGGGAGCAAAATAGAATCCTGAGTGAGAGACTTACATGGGCAAATCAGGGTCCTCAAACTCATCACCATAATCTCCATCGTTGCTCCCTTCATGCTTCACAACCTGAAGTTTGTCATTCTGCCTTTTCTTCCAGTCCTCCATCCGGTCTTTCCAAGCCACACTTCCATACCCATATACCGCAATATCTTTTTTTGGAACCATCGGTCTTGGTTGCACTATGACAAAAGAATCACGAGGGTGACAATACATACAGATAATAAGAATTGTCAAAATGCAGAACTAAACAATTTTACAAGACTTACGTGGAATAGATGGATCAGCATAAGGCATGGGATGGACTCTATTCCCATGATTCATATATGGGGGAACAATTAGAGCATGTCTATCAGATGAAATCTCAGGATCCTATAAATAACAAAAAAAGTATCATGTAGGGATCATGGTTGCCAATGTGAAGTAATGCACATGTTGAAGGAAAATCAGACATGTCAAAACGGAAAATTGAAGATATACCTCCTCCCCGTAAGTCAGGAGTGGGATATCAGAATTGAGAGGAGGTGAGCCATGTTCCAAATTTGTGGGGATGCCAGATATATTAGAATTAGAACCACGTCCAGTGTTAAGGCGTCCAGAAAACAATGAATCTGAAGTTTGTTGCCGGCCCAAAGCATCCTGGTTTTCATAATCAAACTCATTGTCCAAGTCATCAATATCATCCTCATCTTCATCACCTTCAACCCTGGGAGTACCTGCAATCCATTCATTTGTAAGACTATAAAAGAATGCCTACATCAGAGGAAAGTTACCAAAGTCAAAGTGAGGAATAAAAAATCAATCTCACCTTTGATTCGTTTGTATCTTGTCTTACACTGAGGGCAGGCCTGATTCCCCTCTCGCCTCTCATACTCATAGCATGGCCGGCAAACAGGGAAAGCACACTCATTGCAAGCAACAAAGGGCTCACCATTCCCAGTAACCTCTATCTCATCCCCACAAATCTGACATATCTGTCCACTCAGTTCTTGAACAGACTTAATCTGAGAAGAAACAAACCAAGAAAACGAGAGTTTAGTGTCATCAGCAACTGATTTTACAATTCTCTAGAAAACTAAATGATCTAAGAAGATCCTGACCTATTAAAAGGTTTCAAATCCAACTTTCATAAACGAGCTAGAAAAAAAAGACAAATTTATTCACAGAATCATCATTGATCTTTCCAAAGCTAATTACAACATAAGCAAATCATGCATCAACATCAAATCTCCCCATATCTGACTAATTGGCAATTCTTCCACCCTCACCGGTCAACTAAATCTGATATCAATGTCACCAGCGATAATACACATAATCTGCATAAACGCATATGCATTGTAGACCACTATACACACACTCCATAAAGGTCAAACCACAAACTTCACCCAGATCAATTAAATCTGAAGTTTATCCCCCAGAGAAGCCAAAAATCAGAACTTCAATTTCGAAGAGCAGAAGCTCACAAGCCATTTTTTGTTCATAGACAATACTTTAGCGGAAAACATAACACATAAAAACGCAAAATCGGAGCACCCTTTCCCCAACTAATAACAGAAAAGAAAAGAAAAGAGAGAGAGAGAAAGAGGGTAACCACAGAAGCAGCATCAAGATGTAAAACAACAAAAAAGATGGATACTTTTTGTGCAAAACTAGAGATCAGAAGAAGAAAAAAAACAAAATTTGGAACAGAAAATTATGCAAAAACAGCTTTTGCTAGTTAGGGGAAGATGGGGTAAATGAAGAGAAGAAAGAGGAAAGAGAAAAGAGAGTTTACCCGTCCATTCTCATCTGCATTGATGAGGACGAACTCGTTCCTGTTGTGGGAACCAGCAACGAGTCGACCACCAGTATTCATAACTCACTCACTCACTCACTTTGTTCTTGTTGGACTTTGCAAGTCTTCTCTTTAAACCCTTCTTCCTCTTCTTCTCTCAGAAGATCCACTTTTGCATTGGCCAACAACACAACACAACACCATCACAAGCAAAACGCAAATAAACGGATCCAAAATCACTCCTTTTTGCTTTTTCTTTTTTCTTTTTTTATATAAATTCGTAATTCTAACGAAAAATGAAATACTTTTTTAAAGGGTTGGCTGTACTTTGGTTCCTTTACAAGGAAGCCACCGTCGGCAGGTCCCAATCTATGGCAATATTTAGAGAGAGAAAGTGAATGGTACAATACAAAGAAGAAGAAGAAGTAGATAGAGAGAGAGAGAGAGAGAGAAAGTGCGTGTGTGTGTGTGAGTGAGTGGAGATGAAGACGCGTAAGAGAAAAGGAGATACAATGTAAGAGAGGGGACAGAGAGACAGAGAAGAGAGATCGAGAGTTAAAGCAATGGAAGTAGAGATTTATTAAAAAGAGGAAATAAAAAAACATACACCAAAATTATAAAATAAAATAAAAATATAATAAAAAATATTATAGAAATTAGGAGTGAGAGTTAGTAAAGAGTGAGGTGGGTGGTGGGGCCCAAGATTGTGGTGGTGGCGCTTGGCACGGGCTGTGCCCCCACCGGAGTTTGGTGAGTAATGAAAATGGAAAATTATTAGTTTTCTTTCTTTGCTGGTGTCTTTACTATTATTATTTATTGTCTAAGTTGCATTGAAAATGATTATTAATGTTGTTGTTGTTGTTGTTGGTTTTCATGAGCTGAGAAAAAAAGGTTAAAACCGTTATTACGAAATGGGTTTTTGTTTTAGCATCGTGTTTTTTTGTTGTGTTAAAATTGGAAAAGATTTATTCCAAAAAAAAAATATTTGGAAAAGAAAAACCCCCTTATTATTATTTTTATTTTTTTTTTCTCAGTCGGGGTCCAGTACCAGCACAGCAGGGTTTGAGAGTGGAATCAGATCACGATTCACTGGCACCTACTAGATTGGAATTTTGAAGGGAAACTACATGGAAACAAAGAAAGAATGGAAAGTGAGCGAGTGAGAGAAAAAGGTAGATTGGCTGGAACTGGCAAGTAGGATCAACTCACGCGGCTTTAGACCATGTCCTTTTTTTTTTTTTGGTGAAAAAAAAAAATATTTATACCTATTGTGAAGAGACCCTTATTTTTTTCTCCCTACATTTATACCTATTGTGAAGATACCCTTATTTTTGGAAAAAAAAAATTATCCTTTTAAATAACACAATTTTATTTCACTCTCATAAAGAAGTGTGATCCACATCTTTATTTTTTTTCACTCTCTTTTCTCCTTTATCTATCTCTTTCTCTTATTTAAAATGATACAACTTTACATCCTTTAAAATGATACACATTTTTCCTTTTTTATATCAACGCTATTTATTTTTTAAAATGAGTAGGATTTTTAGGTATTTTTATCAATTTCGGCTCTTTAATATTTTTATAAAGTTTTAGGTATTTTATATCAACTCAGTTATAGAACTAATCTCAACTTTGAAATGGGTAGGAATTAATATTTTATATTTTTTTTCCAAAAATAATATTAATGGAGATCAAATCGAGATTCTTTCGGTACATTTGCTTTTCATTCATGTATCATGCACCTATTGTCAAATGTAGAAGAAAATATAAATTACACATAACTTCTTTTGGTATTTATGGTACATTTTTTTGTGTGTGTGTACAATTTATGGTACATCTTTATTATTAGCATTTTCGTGTAATTTTTATTTGGTTATTTTAACTTTTGTATAATTAAAGAGAATCGAAAAAAGAAAAAAACAGGGACCAATCGCATTGATTGAATTGTTATATATTGAAATATATTCGCGAAAAAATGAAACAATTTTTAAGAAATGAAAATCTAGCAGATGCAGATCTATACGGGAAGAATCTGCTTAATATTGGGAATTTCATAATAATGTAGGGAGGATTTTATCACTACGGTTTTACATTTTTTATGATTTTTTTCATCAAAATAATTTTACCAATATTTTAAGGATTTTATATTTCTCATATTAAATGAGAATTGAAATCTCATGTTGTAGAAATAAAAAACATGTGAGACCCATGTATTAGAAAAAATTAGATGTAAGACCCATGTCAGTACGAAAATCGAAGGGTATTTAGAAAAGTTTGAAATTTCATGTTAAATGAAAAATATAAAACCCATATTTTAAATATTTTTACGTTTTTACGATTTTTTATATTATAATTTTACGTTTTACGATTTTTTAGTTATTTTTCAATTTTATTTAAAATGTCGATTTTAACATTGGGAAGACAGTAAACCAGAACAAAGGTGAGGATTGCCGCATCGGATCAAATCTACAAGAATCACTACCTTCCAATTAAATAATATTAATCTAAAGATTTCTTTTCCCGTACGAATAATATTGCATCAACCATACATCTAAAAATAAATGCATAAAATATTTTTCCAACCAAACACCTTGAAATTAAAAAAAAAAAAGTAAAAAGTTTTAGAAAAATAGTCCAAAATCCTTAGGAATAAATATTAACTTCAATTATTGACTAATTCTTTTTTTTTTCTTCTTGCATAAGCTATGGATCTAGATTGGTCTACGTATTCTTTACTTTATAACAAATGGATTAACTTGTGTTTGCTACTAATAGGTTTGAGATGATGATCATGACCGACACATAAAGTATAAATGATTGACCGAGAATGAATAAATAAAATGTATTCCACTACAGCTAATCATAGAGTGCTGGAAAACTAATAAAGTGAAGCATATGCCGGTAGTTTGTTGACCCTACTCCCTAGCATAACATCACGACAAGGAGAACGTGTTACCTTTTTAATTCTATTCTATTTACCATAGTGCATTAGATAAAAGTACGTTGCATGAGATAAGTTATCTTATATAACACATAAAAGTGGGTGAGACCGACTTTTTTATTTTCTTTCTCACTTTTTAATAGGTCTCATTTTTTTTTGCATGAGATAACTTATCTCATGCAAATAAGAAAAATAAAACCCTCACATAAATGAATATTTGCGTGTGGGAACAAATTACTTAAGTTACTGCCACTTGACAAAGAAAAAATGCATTATATGCTCTCTAGACACAACCCAATTTGAGCAATTAAGATTGTGAATCTGAAACAAAATTAAGGTGTTTATTTAACAAAATATAGATAGACATGTTTAAATTTAGTATGAAATATAACTATATTATGTATCGTACAAAAAAAACTATATTGGTTCATAATGTTTTGAAAAAAAAATTACAACCGGAATTGAGTATTCCGTAAGCTGCAACCTGCAATGCAATCACCTATTCAGTGTTTGTGGACCATAATATATTATGTTGATTTATTCTAGAAGGGATTGGGTAGTTAGATCTGTATATTTCATTGCATTTGGGTCCACTGGCTTAATTATGAACTATATAGTTATTAGTCCTTTTTTTTGTTTTTTAGATGGTTGAATCTCTTAAATATGTTGATAATTATGTATGAAAAATATTTTGATAATAAAGACAAAACTTGCTTCAATAATCTTTATATCTCAAATGAATTAATCATCGGCTGTAGAAAAGAGGATACTTCAGAAAACTCAAAACATGGTTGCCCAATCCATCAATAAGTCTATCGTTCGCTTTGTCTGTATAATCAGATTATTGAATAAATAATTCAAGTTTTGCTTGAAAACTAAAACACACCATTTCTAGGTTTGGTTTATTGAAACGGCAATCCTGAAATTTCATACTTACCGTGATGTTTTTTTATATTATTACAAAGGTTTATTTTTTCTAAAATTATTTTATATATAATTTTGTCGAATGTTTATCAAAATAAAGTTATTTTAGAGAATAAATCATGATATTTTTTTGTAATTTTAATTTATTTCAGAGTTATAATAGTCTTTATCATGCTAATTTTTAAATTTTTCAACCTCAAAATGATGTTGTTTCGGTGAACATTAGAAAAATTTATCTAAAATAATATTAGATATTTTTCCTTCATCAAAAAATAATTGATATTTAATTGATTAGTAAAAGATAATTAGTAATATTTTTATTTGTTAACTATGTCTTATAGACATACATGTTACTAAATCTTTATTATTAAAACATGCCTTGAGTGTAGAGCAATGTATTTACTTTCTATGTTTTTAATCACAAAAAACAAAACAAATTAAATTAATAATTGGCATTTGGCATAGTTACTCTAAAAATTAAATGTGATGCTACAGTTCTTTCTGAGTTGTTTTTTTCTTTCTCCTCTTTTTATTATAATAATGTTTGTGACTTTTATGCCACATGAGCATCATCCGCTGTCGGTGGTGATATTTTAATTTAATATTCAATTAAAAAAAGTCGCTTTCATTAATTTAGGAAAGCTTGTCCGCGTCACGTAAAAACAACTGTGATCGTGATTTGCGTATGATTACATCGCAGTTGCAACATATGTTAGTGTTATCTTTTTTGTTTCATTAATTAAAAAAACGTAGAATATACACTGTATTTAGGCTGTTTATGTTTTATATTTCCCAATTTGTCTTCTATTCTCCTAACTAACAAATTTAAAGTAATGAAGAGATGGGTTTTTTTTTTTTTTTGGTAATCACATAAAGTGATACCTGTCTTGAAGTAAATTATGAATGATTGATTTTACTTTTTAAATAATATTTCATATTCAAATTTTATGAATAAAATCAATAAAAGTTAAAAAAGTTTTACACCTTTAAGTAAATCTTTCTTGTAATCACATTCAGATATTAAAAATATGAACCAACAAAGGTGGGCACAGTTGGCTAAGAGTTTGGTCCATACCCCTCAAGGGCGTGGGTTCAAACCCCGCTGGCCGATGTGAGGACTTTGTTGGTGGGTGATATGTAATCCCTCCTAGAAATCCTCAAAGAGGTTGGGGGGTCTTCCCTGACCCTAGTGGGATACCGGTGTCTAACCCCATTTAAACTTTTTCTGTTTCAAAAAAAAAAGATATTAAAAATATGAAAAATGTCATTTTAGATTTTTTTTTTTTGGTACATACGTTTTAGTTTTTCAGTTCTTTAGTAATTTATCATGTAGGTATAATTGTCGCCTACATTTCATATTGCTTTAATTACTTGGTATTTATGTTTTAAGAAGTTTTGTCAATTGTCTTGATGCATTAAAAGGCGTTGCATTCTTATAAAGTAATAACTAAATTTTGATGTTTTAAATTTTTTTGAACATTTTACAATCAAAATTTTGTATGAATATTATTCGTGCACTATCTAGTAGGGTTAGTCTAGTGATGTGTGTGTAAGTGTGTGATTGTGTGTTCTATTCCCTGTAACCTAAAAAATATATATTATCCGTGCACTATTGTTTGTGATTTAATTTTTAAAATCATATTTATTCAGTGAAATTATTGGAAGTTTTTTTTTATTTGAACTTTATTATTCATTTTTTCACGAAATACAGATAGAAACAAGTAAGTTTTAGTCACTACCTAATGGTCATGGAGTTTTAAAATGAGAGTAAAAAAAACTCAAACTCCTTAGTCAAGTTTCTACGTTGAATCGGTTTTATTAATGTTATGTTACATGATTTAAGTGTTGTTTCTAACACACACAAAAAAATGGAGAGAGAAAGTGAAATGATGAAAGAGAAAGAAAAATATGTGGACCCCACCTCTTTAATGTGTGTGTAGGAAAGTGATGTTATATCATGTTACATGATAAACATAAAACCCATATTTAATTATACATTCTTAATCTAAAAGTCGAAGTAAAAGTTTAATATAGTGCACCAAACATATACCTCACCGGCATGAATCTTCTAGAAAAATAAGAACTTTACCCATTTAAATGAAATTCTTATGATCGTCGATGGAAAATAAAAGTTCATTCTTACTTCCTTTAAATTTTCCTTTGTCAGGGGCCTTATCAAAAGAGGCGGAACTGGGTCAGTGTAGTGACTCCTTTAGAATATGAGTTTTGTGCTTTGGTATCTTGGTACTTTAATTAGGTTGTGTAATATTGACTTGTGGTTATAATTGGTGAATTATGTTTTTTTTTTGTATATCATTGGTGAATTATGTTAAATATACTTAAATAAATTATTTTTTAATATTTTCCTATAGGATATATATATATATATATATATTTTAATATATAAAATCGGGTCAGTGTAGTGATCGTGTGATTCCCCAGTTGAACCCGGGACCCTTGACCTCGGCTGGATCAATGGCTGGGCCAGGTTTTTAAACACCGCCATAGTTATTTGTATTCTATTTATAGATACTTTATGTTGTTATTTATTAATATTTATTTTGTCAAATTAATCCCCAAAGTATAATACTATATTGATCCTTAAAATAAAAAACGACATTAATCACTTTAACTTTAAATGACTAAAATAAAATTATATTCTTTAAATTTGCATTAAAGTATTAATTCTACAACACATGGTTAAAAAAATAGGTATTCTGCAACATTTACTTTTAATGAAACATTTATTTTAACATTTGCCTTTCTCCAGGGCTTCCAAATGCAGGTAAAAGCCATCGTCCTTCGGTAAGAAAAGAGAAAAGCTAAAAGCGAATAGAGTTTTACTTTTTCTTTAAAAAATTAAAAGGAAGAGAGATAATAAGAAGAAGAAGGGGAAGCAAGTATTTGATTAATAATTATTAAACATAAGGTTTTTTTTTTTTACTTTTATAGTTTTAATAAATTTTCAAACATGTGACATAACTTCTCGAAAATATTATTTGATGTTTCATTCCCTTTTTTTATTTTTTTTATCCTTACCATGATTATTTGGGGAACACATGGAAGAGCCAAGCAAAGCGTATACAAAGCCTAATAATTGGGGTTAGTCCATGGTGATATTTGTGTTGTAATAACAACATGCCACGTTAAAAAGAACGTGAATGAGGTGGGGCCAGGGACAACCGAGCAAGTTCCAATATCATAATTAATAGTGGGACCGCGAAGAACAAGAGGCTACAGCTGGCGATGTGTTCACTCGCTTGTGTTGGGTGCAAACTGAACTGTGAACCACACGATGCCCTTAACAGTAAACATTAACCACACCAAATCCAAAAGACTAAAGAGAAAACTGGAACCCATTGTCGGGGCAAATTTTTTGACATGTAGCACTATTTCAATCTCACTGAAAACTCGTCCTTCTTTTTTTTTTTTTTTTTTTCTTTGGATATTATGTTTATCATTTAACATAACATAATTTACTTTCCTACACACACATTAAAGAGGTGGGGTCCACATATTTTTTTTCTTTCATCATTTCAATTTCTCTCCCTTTTGATGTGAGAGTTGAAAACAACACTTACATTATGTTACATAACACTAATAAAACTCTTTTTCTTTTTGGTTCCCTTCCGTACGGATTTTGCATCAATGCCATGGCTTCAATACTTACTTTCCTGAAACTATAACCATGCTAGCTATACTCAATCAAGACACAAACACTGTGCCTTGTCTATTTCATTTTTTTTTTTTTTTTTTGTGATCCATTATTACATAAGGGCACGGTCACTTCAGATATATAGTTTACCAATCAAAAGTGTCGGTGGCTTGGGTCTACTCTCTCTCTCCTCTGTCCTTTCTTTATTTTATAAACTATATTTTTATAAAAAACACAAAGGTTCTACACTACAACAAGTAAAGGGTAGATACAATACAATTATTATAATTGGACAACGCTACATACAAGTCTTCCTTTCTACCTTGTTCATTGAAATATATAATTTGACAGACCACCAAACTCAAAAACAATACATAAGATAGATTAATTGGTATAGTGTAACATCAACGAATATTTTATTTTATTTAAGTTGATTTGGAGGAATATAACATGCATTCAAATCAAGATCCTCATACTTTTATTCATTTCATATATGTCATTAATAATTTCTTAAATTCACGAGGATGTTAAAATTCTCATTTTTTTTACAACAAAATTTTTTATACTCAAAGATCAATCTGCTGTCGAATATGTCTTTGACTTTGCGAGATATGCAATTTATACGCAGTACATAATCTTATCAACGGCAACATCAGAATATTAAATAGCCTAATTAATTAGGTAGAGATGCCATTACAAGATCTACAAAATTGTGATTAATTATAAGTTGTAATTTCTTATTAGCTAATCCTAATTGTGTTCATTAGATAAATAAACTTCACCAAAACAAATGGACATTTAAACCGCATTCGTTTGGCATGTTTATATACCGAAATATTTTACATTAAATAAAATAATTGATAAATGTATATTTACAAGATGCTATCATGACGCTGACAATAACGACCACTATTTTTTATTATTGTTATAATTGCAAGCCACATGTACGCGGGAATCCATCTTTGCCTGGAAAATGTGACAGCGAAGACTTCAAAATTAATCACATAACAACAACACTCTGAGTTTATTACTCGTTTGGCTGGATGTAATGTAACTACCCCAGTTCACGTTCTAGTAGATGCCACAGCAAGTGTGAGTTATTTTGCATCCAAACAAGAACATGAAGCACACGGGTGGCTCGACGCCAATGTGTCGGTGACATAATTATTAACACGATCGATGTAAGTAAATATATTGGTCAAAATTTGCGTGCTTAGTTACATTGTACAGTAAACATATAATGGTAAAAAATAAATGGTTTGATTTTCTCATGTTCTAGATGAGAATTCAACTCTCAATTTATGACTCAATTAGTGGTGGACCCCATATTTATTAAAAAAACAAAAAGAAAAGAAAAATTTTACACGTAAATCGAAGAATCATTAACATGATAGTTGAATTCTGATGAGAAATTTTTTCCCAAAAAATAAAAATAAAAATGTTAGTATTACCATAAACTAAAAAAGAATAAAATACATGGAAAAGTTAAGGGAAAAAGACAACTTGGGTTAATTCATCTATCAATCAATTGTTAAACTGATTTATATATCTCTGACGAACAAAATTTAAATAAAAATGTTCATGTAAATAATTTAAAGATAGGGAATGCAGAGAGATTAAGATAATAAAAACATGAGTTTTTAAAGTTGATTTCTTTATGAACTATATTTATAATTTTTTTTATTACTTCTTTATGGATAACAGTTATGTCTTTGTACAACACTAGATAAAATTGGAGAGATGGATTTTTTATCAAATAATTGCCTTTCACATAAATAAATATCTACTTAATTCACTTTTGAAAATGTATTCCAAACTAATGCGATCAATATTACATGTTAACCATACACGATTTAATGTTCTCGTTTTAGTCTCACATATTTATTGTACAGTCCCATATATTTGTCGTAGAAGACTGCCACTTGAGACATGCAAGATTTGTCTCGTATAATTAAACTGCTAGATTGATCGCCTTAGTTTGAAATATTTTTACAAAAATAAATTAAATTAGTATTTTTTTTTTTCTAAAAAAAAACTCTGGTTTGATCAAAAAGTCTGGAGAGATGAGCTTATACTTTTCTATAATATGCTTGTTATTACATCATTATTAAGAAAGATAAGAATCATAACAACAAAATCATCTTAACTGTAACGGCCTTTTAAAACTTAATCAACCATCGTATATATATATATTTTCTCATTCTTTATCTCAATCATTGGTTTCTATGCAACTAACAGTTATTATTTATTAGAGATTAGTAATTAATTAATAGATTAGTTAAATAAATTATAATCATTGGATACACAAAAATCAATGATTGAAATAAAAAATAAGATTTTTTATTTTTATACCTTGCAATACTTTCCCTTAAATAATTATATTCTATCAATATGTTTAATTAAAATCTTACTAAGAAAATTGGCAAAAAAATAAAATATAAGAAAAGATAATACATTGTCCATAAATAATTAACTTGACCTAAAAAACACAATCAACTGTTTCCAAAATAAAATAAAATAAATACAATCAACTATAAAAGGTCTTCATGCCAATATTACGCATTTGATTCTTAAAATTTGAAGTTGGAATTGCCTTTGAAGATCCTTCGCATATTTATATCATTATATATCTAAGTTTACCTTTAGTCTCTCTATATAAATGGAAATAGACATATTTTCTCATTTCAATAAATAAAAATTTCTTAAAAATCTTCTATATATAATCTTTAGTCTTCATTGTATTTTGAATGAAACATGAAATTTTTTGTTAGAAATTCTAAAAATCTATTTGTTGAACTAATTATAATCTTTCTTTCTTATTAATTCTCTCATGGGTAAACCATATCTTTATATAAGACGACAAACATAAATAGAAGATAAGATTAATCTATCCTTAATACCTAATCAATATAATTATCCACAAGATGTAAAATATGCATGTCTTACAACAGTAAATAAAATATTAATTAAATCAATTTGAGAAACGATTAATGAGATGAGCTATCCAAAATGTTCTACTTCCATAATCTGAAGAAAACAGTTTTTTTGGTTAGTTAAAACGACTAGCCTACAAATAAAAAGAACTAGTTGAAAGGCTTCACTGTCTGCTTTTTACCATTTGAGCTGAAGTTAGATCATTGGAGAAACACCAGTCACAGATCAGATCACAAAATAGATTTGTAGGTACAGAACAGTATCGCAACCACTTGTTAGCCAACTATACTACTAAAAGTATGTGGGCCCCAATTGCAACTGGACAAGTAAGCATCATTACATTAATTAGTGTCGGTTAGACCCGCTCGGACACACCAGATAAGGTTTGTGGTTGCTTTTTATTCTTATGTCTTCCATACTCGAATGGTGCCATCTACAGAAGCAGTTACCATGCAGTTTTCCTTTGGGTGATAGCTTACACTTGTTACCTGACAAAAGAAAATCCTTGTGCATTATATCATTGTCGTATCCTTCCAAAAGGTGTTGATTAGAAGAAAACTATGCACAAACCTATGCGTCTCTAAAAGCAAAACAACAATTGGATTATAAAACCCAAAATGCCATCAGTCCCAGCAGCAACACGCACTTTTTCGGTACAAACGAAATGAAGCATCTCAACACATAATTTAAGGTAATGATGACATTGTCATTAGACTGGAAACTTACAATAATAAAATGCAGCATAAAGAGCATTAACTAATAATCAGCAGCAAACCATAGTAGCATCAACAATAGTTGCTCGAGATATTCCGTGAGAGAGAAATTTATTTCACAATTTTTTTCACAGGGCTTCAACACAAAGCGAAAATAAGTGGCTCACACAAACATAATCCATTCCATGAGAAATCATATAATTCAAGTGAAAAAGCATAAATTTATTAGACAGCGATTTTGTAAAATGATATTAATCCAGTACTATAAAGGAACTCAGTTTTCCTTTGTTGAGGCTTAAGGAATTGAAAACGTGAGGAAGCCATAATCATGATTCATGTAAAATTATTAGCCAAAGAAAGGTCTATAATGTCCTTTCAGTATCATTCTTGCACAGCTTTCCTCTAGAAAGAATAAGGTAGTAAAAAAATTTACCACTGAGGTATGAGCTCTGAATTTTGACACAACGGACGCATCTACAAGATCCCAGAAATAGATGAAGCCATCCTCAGAGCCACCAGTTACATGAGCATCCGTATTGGTAAGGCAGCAATCCAATTTGTAAGACTGAGGTCAATTTAATACAAATGAACAAATTTCATAAAATGACTTAGTCAAAATGTTAGTAGGGAACGAAGTAAAGTTACTTAAAACACACAAAAATTATGCTTTAAGAATAAATATATTACGATTTTAGTTTTTATTTTATTTTATTATTTTGTTATTTAGTTACTAGACTAGTATTTGAATTTATTTGAATAAGTCTTGATAGTTTCCATGAGCCTAGCAAAGTGGGTAGAGGTAGTTTTAGGTGGTTCCTATTTTTATGCATTATGGCTTTCATATGTAGTTGTCTATTTAATTAGATTTCTGATTGATAAAACAGAATAGTTGAAAATATTAGTTTGGCACTGTGTGCAAGCAAGAGGTCAGACTTCCTCAACAAAGCCAAGCAAGAGGTCAGGCTTCCTCAATAAAGCCATATCCCCATTTTTAATTATTGTGTTCGTATCAATTGGTATCAGAGCTCAGGCATGGACAAACGCATTCAGAAATTGGAAGATGCAGTCCAGTCTTTGTCGGAGAAATTCAAAGAGATGCTCATCCACGTCTCCAACCAGTTGGACGTTTTGGTGGCTAACAGATCCAACACCCTCTCATCTACCATTGAGCTGACAAAACTATACAAGGCCCGTGACCAAAAAATCATCTTTCCTGCTCCGAATGTGCAACGGACCATAACAGTCAACAACACTAAAGATTCACCTTTATCCACTCCCACCAGCGGTGTTGCATCTTCCGGCAATGGCGCCTCCTCCATTAGTTCGACTCTCGTTCACCGTAATGACGCATTCAATCTAGGCTATCGCTGCAAACAATTGTTCACCATGCAAGCAGTGACAAAAGAGAGCGACGACGAGGCGATGATGGATGAAAGTGAAGGAGAAGCAGATATTGAAGATGATTCAATAACTTGAAATTGATCTTACTCTTCGGGACGAGTAATTTTTAGGGGGAGGGAATATTACGATTTTAGTTTTTATTTTATTTTATTATTTTGTTACTAGACTAGTATTTGAATTTATTTGAATAAGTCTTGATAGTTTCCATGAGCCTAGCAAAGTGGGTAGAGGTAGTTTTAGGTGGTTCCTATTTTTATGCATTATGGCTTTCATATGTAGTTGTCTATTTAATTAGCATGCTTCAGCTTAACAAAGGCTTCTTCTGCAGCAGGTGTCCAAGTAAATGAATTCTTTTTTATCATATTTGTCAAGGGTCTTGCCACACTACCAAAATGCTGGATAAATTTTCGGTAGTACCCACAAATACCAAGGAATCCACGCATTGCTTTGGGTGTAGCAGGTTTTGGCCAATCCATAATGGACTTGATTTTATCAGGATCCACTGACACACCATCTTCTGAAATGACATGTCCCAAGTAGCTTACTTGCCTCTTGCCAAACTCACATTTCTCCATCTTTATGAACAGTTGGTGCTTCCTCAAGGTCTCCAGAACAATTTGTAAATGATTGAGGTGGTCCGCCCAACTCCGACTATACACCAGAATATCATCAAAAAACACAAGTACAAATTTTCTGAGATAATCTTTAAATACCTCGTTCATTAATGACTGGAATGTTGAGGGTGCATTTGTAAGCCCAAACGGCATGACCAAATACTCGTAGTGACCGTGGTGCGTATGGAAGGCAGTCTTCTCAATATCTTCAGATTGCATTCTTATTTGATAGTAGCCTGACCGAAGATCCAACTTAGAGAAAAATCTTTTGCACCGTGAAGCTCATCAAGGAGTTCATCTATCATTGTTATTGGAAATTTATCTTTCACAGTGATTTTGTTCAGGGCCCGATAGTCTACGCACATTCTCCATGATCTGTCTTTTTTCTTCACCAATATTACAGGAGATGAATAAGGACTGCGACTATGTCTAATAATTCCATTTTCCAGCATTTCATCCACCAATTTTTCAATTTCTTCTTTTTGAATAAAGGGGTACCTGTAAGGTCTAACGGATATAGGCTCCTGCTGCTGCAATAGGATTCTGTGATCATAAGCTCTAACAGGAGGAAGACCTTTTGGTTCTGTTGATACCTCTGAATAATCTTGCAGCATTTTTTTTTTTAATTTCACTTGGAACAGTAGATGTTGACAACGACCACATGGCCCTTTTCCATTGGAGTATCCAAACTGTACCTTTCTTTGTGTGCTGCTTCATCTGCTCTGGATTAACCACCTTATTTTCTGGTCTGGTCATCCCTTTTAAGGACACAACACGACCTTCCAAATTGAATTTCATCTCTAATTAAGAGAAATCCCAGTTAATGGGTCCCAGCATTCTCAACCATTGAGCCCCTAAAACAGCATCATAACCACCTATAGGTAAGAGAAAAAAATCAATACCCATAGTTACCTCATTGAATGTGACAGGAACCAGATTGCATTTTCCCGCACATTTCAACTTGGCTCCGGACGCAACCTCCACATCCATGCCATGGCTGGTTTCCGATGGTTAGATTCCGGCATGCTTCGCGAACCTCGTACTCATAAAATTGTGAGTGCTTCCGGAATCCAAGACCAGCACCGCTCGTCGTCCAGCGATTTTCGCCTTCACCCTCATTGTTTCTGTGTTCTCACTTCCGTACAGGGCGTGAAGCGAGATTGCCGGGGCTTCAGGTTCTGCAATAGTATCCTCTTCGAGGTCCATCTTTGCCTCTCCATCGCTTCCTTCTGACACAGCTTGAATGGCAAACAGCCTCTTACAACGGTGGCCCACTGTGTACGAATCATTGCAACAAAAGCAAAGTCCCTTGAGCCGTCGATCTGCGATTTCTTCAAAGGTTAGCCGGCGAACCAGCGTGGCCTTAATGGGATTTGGATTGCTTGTGGCTGTGAGAGTAGTGGTAACGGTGGGTGTTTTTGGGTTGGGAAGTGAAGGTAGTCTTCGAGTGTTTTGTGTGGCTGAACCTATTTGTTGGTTGCGGGCTTCATAGAGCCTAGCCAGCCCAATAGCAGCCGAAAGAGTTTTGGGTTTGTTTGCTTGCACATCTGTCCTGATTGTCCCCTTCAATCCACTAACAAAATAGCTTACTTTTTTGGGAACTTCCAACCTTCCAGCCTTTGACAATAATTTTTCAAAGCTGCTTTGGTAATCTTGCACTGTCCCTTCTTGCTTCAGCTTTGTTAATTCTCCAAAAAAATCAATAAAATTATTAGGCCCAAATCACTGCAATATCTCTTCTCTAAACTCCAGCCATGTAATAGTCGAGTAATCCTGTATCAATAATTCCATAACTGAGCATCTCCTAATAAGTGGAATGAAGCCAGTGAAACCTGCTCTGCCTCCGGTGTATGATGGTACTAAAAAAATTGCTCCGCACGGCAAAACCAGCTAGTGGGATCTTCCATGTTATCAAATTTTGGGAAATCCAATTTGACAACCTTAGGAGCATATGCCGTATTGGGTCCTGAATGATGGTGGTCATTGTTGGAGTTGCTTCCCGAATTATTCCCCTTATCACGTATAGGGGTGGCTGCCATAACGTCCAACCGATTGGTAATTTGAGCAAACATCTCTTGAAATTGTTCCGAGAGAGTCTCGAATCCATTCTCTAGTTTTTCCACACGTTCGTCCATGCCTGTGCTTTGATACCAAGCTGGTACGTACAGGGGTCTACCTTGACTCTACCTATTTTGATAAGTTGCAAACTGGAATAATAGCAACTAACAGAATGATAAAAGGATGAGAAAATTGAATGGGATAGCTTTACTGAGGAAGCTTGACCTCTTTGCACAAGTGCAATATTTCTTGGATAAAAATTCACAATGGCTTTACTTCTTGATTACAAGTTTAAATAGACAACACCAAAGAACTAGTAAAATAGAAAAATAACCAGTACCTTAAAGATAGGCTCCAGTAACAACTAATGGCCTAATCTTTAGCAACTCAAATACTAACATAACGGTAAAATAATAACAGCAACAACGTTTCTTCTAGTAGCCATCATTATAGGAGAATCTTGTGATTGTAACATATCCTCCCTCCCTTAAATGAAGCTCTTGTCCTCAAGAGTAAGATTTGGAAATTGAACCCGCAAATATTCCAAATTCTCCAATGTTGCTTCAGCTGGGGACAGCCCTTGCCAATGAACCAATACTTGCTTCTTCCCCTTCTGTTCTCGATACTCCAAAATTGCAGCAGGTTGGGACAACTCCAAAATAGCTTTATCAAGGCAGCATGAAGATTTTATAGCTGTGAATGCAATTTCATGCCCTGTTCCTAAGTTTTTGGATGCTGTTAAGGAAGTGGTGCAAACAAAGGAGGAGCTAAAAAAATTAATTGAGTTGATTATGCAAGGAGAAGCCGTAGGGCCATGGCAGTACAGGGAAGGTGTAATATTTTTTAAGAACAACATTTACTTGGCAGCTGATACTGATCTTATTCAGGATATTTTGGCCCAATTCCATGACGGCACTCATGAGGGGTATTTTAAGACACTTCAAAGGCTGAGATTAAATTTCTATTGGAAGGGATTAAGAAGAGATCTCAAGCAATACATAAGAGAATGTGAGACATGTCAGAGAAATAAGGCTGATCTATCCCTTCCTGCTGGTCTTCTTCAACCTCTTCCAGTACCTGCTCAAGTATGGGAAGATCTTTCTATGGATTTTGTAGAAGGTTTACCCAACTCAGGTGGCAAGACCACAATATATGTAGTGGTTGATCGATTCTCCAAGTATTCACATTTCATGGCAATTGCTCATCCATATTCGGCTGTAAGTATAGCCAAGATTTTTTTGATAACATCTTTAGGTTATATGGAATGCCAAAAACTATTGTGTGTGACAGAGATGTAACCTTCCAAAGTTCCTTTTGGAAGGAGTTATTTTCTTTAAATGGTACTAAGTTCAACTTCAGTTCAGCCTACCATCCACAAATGGATGGGCAAACAGAGGGGGTCAATCGAACTCTTGAAATGTATTTAAGGTGTCTCACAGGGCTGCAGCCAAGGGAGTGGTCAAAATGGCTTACTTGGGTAGAGTGTTGTTATAATACTAGCATCCATTCTGCTCATGGAAGGTCCCCTTACGAAATTGTATATGGAAAATTACCTCCTACCTTGCTAACATATGTTCCAGGTACAGCCAAGGTTGCAGGAGTGGAGGAAGAACTCATAGCTTGAGATAATGTCCTTAAAGAAGCCAAAGAAAAGCTGCTGCAGGCACAAGGTAGAATGAAGAAAATTTATGATGGGAAGCACAAGAAAAGAGAATTCCAAGTGGGAGATGTTGTGTATCTAAAATTACAGCCTTATAGACAACTGAGTATTGCAAGAAGAAGAAATATGAAGCTGGCTGCAAGGTTTTATGGACCCTACAAGATTGTGCAGCGCATTGGTAAGGTAGCTTATAAACTGGAACTGCCTTCAGATGCAAGGATACATAATGTTTTCCATGTTTCATTACTCAAGGAGCATGTAGGGAAGGAGACCCAAGTGCAAACTCAATTGCCAACAACGGATAAAAGTGGACAGCAACTGTTGTCCCAACCTGCTGCAATTTTGGAGTATCGAGAACAGAAGGGGAAGAAGCAAGTATTGGTTCATTGGCAAGGGCTGTCCCCAGCTGAAGCAACATGGGAGAATTTGGAATTTTTGCAGGTTCAATTTCCAAATCTTACTCTTGAGGACAAGAGCTTCATTTAAGGGAGGGAGGATATGTTACAATCACAAAATCCTCCTATAATGATGGCTACTAGAAGAAAAGTTGCTGCTGTTATTATTTTATTATTTTACTGTTATGTTATTTTATCTTGTTATTATTTTACCGTTATGTTAGTATTTGAGTTGCTAAAGATTAGGCCAATAGTTGTTACTGGAGCCTATCTTTAAGGTACTGGTTATTTTTCTGTTTTACTGGTTCTTTGGTGTTGTCTATTTAAACTTGTAATCAAGAAATAAAGCCATCGTGAGTTTTTATCCAAGAAATATTGCACTTGTGCAAAGAGGTCAAGCTTCCTCAGTAAAGCTATCCCATTCAATTTTCTCATCCTTTTATCATTCTGTTAGTTGCTATTATTCCAGTTTGCAACTTATCAAAATAGGTAAAAAGAGTCAAGGTAGACCCCTGTACGTACCAGCTTGGTATCAAAGCTCAGGCATGTATTGTGTTTGTATCAATAATTGCAGGATTCAATAAATAGTACTCCAGAAATGCAAATGTAAAATTGACAGTGAATCTCAACTTGTAGCCCACAATTATTTGGGAGCATGCACCCAGTATCTTCCTGTATCATTAGATAATGCTATATGTGGAGCATTAGAAAGTGGTAAAACCAGATTTAGGCATCTGCACACTAACCTTACTAGTATGTCCTTTATATTCTTGTAATAGTTCACCAGTAGATCTGTCAAAAGCAAATAAAATGAAACTAGCAGGGATATAGACCCATCATGACGTAAATTTTACCAAAATGTTACAAACATACCTGTCCAAAAGACGCAGAGTAGAGTCTAAGCAACCGGCTAGAACGCAGTTACCATCATTTGACATTGAAATACAGTTGACAGGTTGCCCTAGGTTGTCAGATATTTCTCTAGTGAATAGAAAAGAAAACATTAGTAGAATTTCATAATTGAAATAACTTCTACGGCAACAATTAAAAGTGTCTAATGGCATTGTATCTCTTTCATTTTGAAATATCACCTAACAAACATTACTTGATAAGTTTTTTGTAAACATAAATTCATTAATTACAAAAAAGAAAAAAAAATGGGCTTGAAGTTTTCTAAATATGTTGGAACAAACCTGCCAATCCGGATGTCAAACGTTCGAACAGTTCCATCAACACTTCCTCCAATAATTTCTGTTTTTGTTAAACAAACAGACATCACACTATCTGCAAATGTGTCAATAATCTGCATATCAAATTGCAACTCTTGATTAATGAGCCAGCAGAAAAATAAATTCCCTTTTTTTGGGAGAGAAGGGGGGTGAAGAGGGACGAGTTGATGAAATCCACCTGAACTGGCTCGGTACTATGGGATCTGCAGTCCCAAGCACGCAACGATTGATCATATCCAGCTGAGACTACAACAGATGAATACTCATTGAATTTTACACCATTTACCTACAAGAGAAACTATCAATCAGAAACTATAAAAGCGACATCTACAACTATATAGCCTACATTGGATTTAAGTGTCGGATCAACACATATCGCAATAACAATCATTAAGAGCTCAAAACCACTTTAACTCTTGAGGATCTTGAATTTTAATTTTATTCTTGTAAATGAATTAAAATATGGATTGTAGTATTTGAGAATATAAAAAAATAACAGAAATAACTTTGTTGAAGGTGCACATTGACATAAGTCTGGAACCGGCGCATATAACAAGTGTAATTTGTAAAGAGTAAAAGGCAATAACAGCATTCAAACAAGATCAAAGGATAAAGATTATAAACAATTAAATATAAATAAGAAGTACCTCACCATCATGGCCACGAAATTTTCTAATTACACGTCCGGTGGCAACATCCCAATAAAAGATCTGTCGATCTCCACCGCAGGAACATAACTTGGAGTTATCCCTGAAATAATAACATGCAAATTACATTCTGAATATACACACATTTCATAATTCACTCTCAGTAATCAAATTACATTCAGCATTTTTAGATAGAGAGAGAGAGAGAGAGAGAGAGAGAGAGAGAGTACGGGGTGACGTGGACATCGCGGACTTCGCGGCCGTGGGATTTATAGGTCTTGATATGGATGCCACGGTGGGGATTCCAGAGGCGAATGGTACGGTCTTTGCCGCCACTGAGGCAATAATTGCCGTCGGCGTTGAACCTCGCGGCTAATACGGCACCCTCGTGACCCTTGAGCACGTTCACCTCCTTCCGCGGAAGATCTTCCACGCTCATCTCTTCTTCTTCTTCCTCAGTACGCACCAAAACCCTTTCTCATCTCCACCACCACCATCTTACTCCTCCTTTTCACAGCCCAATCCATTTTCGCTTCAGTATGTTGTAGGGTTGGGCCTCATTTAAAACAGATTGGGCCGATTCTAATTATCAGCCCGACCAATAAACATCATATTCACTGCTGAGGAAGGTCATTATTTACGTGGCTACTGTGATGCCGCTGCTTCAACTCCAGCTTTAGCCCCCGCTGCTGATGGACCTTCCAAGCCAAGCTTGGAAGATTAAATAAATATTTCGTGTCTTAGGAGTGATCCATGGTTTTCCCATGTAAGAGGAAAGATCTTTTTAACTTATATGTGGAAAGCTTTTTTAGATAAATTCAGCTTCTTATATTTTGACTGCGTAGTCAGGAAAAAGATCCAACTAATATCAAAAGATCCAATTAATAAAATTCAGCTAGTGTCAATGTTATATCAATTTTTAAAAATCTAATCAATATTAAGTTATATTATAATTTTTAAATAAGATATATAATATTTTTGAAAATTAGTTGGTGCCAAGGAATCAGTTAACCACCAAGTAGCTCCGCCACTTACCGCAATTATTATATTATAAAAATAAAAATAAAAATTGACCGGAGATTATAATTTGTGAAAAATACAAACTTAATGATAACAGAGTAGGTTTGCTAATTTCAAATGGGCATAGAATTGTTGCATTTGCTGCTTGAGATTTTAGACAATTTTTCCCTTTCTTTCACAATTGCGCCTTCATGACTTTCAAAAATTCGTTATGTGAAATTGTGAATACTCTAGAGATCATAACAGCGATTTAAGAATGAATCTCCATGTAACTTTCATTTACGTAACTTTCTTTTAAGTATGTGTAAGAGGAATTGCAAAATTCTTCCGTGTATAGGGCTGATGGTACATTTTCTTCTAATAATATTAAAAGAACTATATATGGTGTGATAATAATAAAAAAATTGAAAATATGTGCAATGCTCTTCTTTCATCCAACTATTTCATTTGGCTAGAATTAGCGTGGTTTTGGGCTATGAAGCACGGATACGCAAAAAAAAAAACAAATTCTACGTATCAGACACACGTCCGATACGGATACGTTAGGATACTCTTACTTTACGTATCATATGGGTCAATGGCATTTCAGGAATTTTCTTAAAAAATAAAACGTGTTTTTAAAAGAACCCAAATCGATTGAATCTCATCAGACGACCTTAAAGAACTCTCAGTCTCTCACCTGGTTTTGACCTACACGCCACAACGTCATTCTTGTTCCTCCATCCTCCTCCGCCATCGGCCGTCGCTGTTTCTCCTCGGCTCCTCCACGGTTTCGTTGGTAGCTGTTCGGTGGTAACTGTCTGTTTCTTCTCGATCTTTCTTCCTCCTCGATCTTTCTTCCTCCTTGTCGGTCGCTGCTCCATCGTCTTTCTTTTTTGTCGGTCTCTGACTCGCTGCTGCTCACTCACGCACGGAAGGTAAGTCAATGAAGGATTGCCTTTTATTTTTATTGTATTTATATTTTTTTGTATTATGTGATTTTTATAATAGGAGATGAGTGTTAATATTTTTTGTATATAAATTTCTATTTACATATTATTTGTATTTATATTCTGTTTATAAAAATTCTGTATTTATATTTATATTTAATGTTTGTATTTATATAAATCTCCTCGGCTCTTCTATTTTTTGTATTTATATATTCTGTTTTTTATATTTGTATATTTGTATATTCTGTTTTTTATATTATTATATTTGTATATAATTATTTTTCTTTTGTTTATATTTTTATATTATATTTGTATATTCTATTTACATAAAATTTATATTGTTATATTCTGTATATTTGTATATTTTGTTAATGTGAAGTACACTATATTAAAAATATTATTTAATACTAAGACATATCGGAACGTATCGAAATATTAATATTTTTGAAGTAACGTATCGGACACACATATCGGGAACGTATCGAAAATGCCGTATCAGTATCGGTGTTTCATAGATTTTGGGTTCGTATAATTAATAGAATTTCAGACATATGTCAAGCAATTATAACTAGTAACGAATCAATTACACATATTTTATCTTTCTTAGAGCACCATTATTTCTATAGTTAGTAGTACTATTATGTTTATTTTATTTAACCAAATGTTGTAAAACAGAGATACAGGATATATGCATGGGGGAATATAGACCCAAAGCATAATCATGTACATTTTTTGAGAACTCTAATTCCCTTCCACCTTGACTCCATGTAATAAGAAGGATCATTTTGTGTATAAACACCAAATTTGAAATAATGGGAGCTACCACCATGATCCAGTTCTTCATAAACTAGAACCTTATTAATATAAACCTTCACATCAGAGGCCTTCACGTCATGGATCACATTTAACTGGAACCATGTGTCCCATATGTTTTGAAGCAGGACTGGATGCCTATAATAAGAAAGTGAATTATTATAGGTCCTAATCATAAGATTGCTACCAGAAGGGTGTACCCCAAACACTTGCATAATGCACACACCAGAAGTACCATTAGGCACAAACCCTTGCCCTTCAAATTGCCATACCCCAGATGAATAATCGTATCCCTGCAAGGTATATATGTAATATAATATTAGGAGCCACATAAATAGTATAGAGTGTGTATTTCAATAAAACGAGTTGTTTTTATCATCTATCATTTAACATGACCACAAAAACTTTTCTACACACGCAACATTTTGTGGGGCCCGTAGCAAAAAAAAAACTCTGTACGCAAAACAAATCTCTATAACATAACACAATCATTTTTCCTACAACATAACTCTTATAAAACTCTTACAAAAATGCGGATTTCTGATCGAGGCTTGGTTGGGCTATTTGGGGACAGAGGTTTGTCACTGGAATATACCCAAAACTTGTGTACTCCATCTATAAAACTATAACGTTGGCTTATTGGTAAGTCGTAAGGCTTGTCATGATGAAAATTGGAAGTGTTAAGTGGTAATTCAGTGTAGCCAAGTGTTAAGTCCACTGGCAAGATGCTTGATGAGGTGTGCATGATTGATGAAAAATAAACAGCCATGCTCAGAAGAGCAATATGATACTGAGCACCCATGTCTTTCTGCTCAAGATGAGGAACTGTGAATTTGGTTATTCAAGTGGAAGTTGTTTCGGTTAGGCTGAAAATGGAATATAAATAATCGGTATTGCCTGCAGAATAATTATAAATTGAAGAATATTCTAAGCACATATCTAACAAAGTTCACTTGTTTTAAATCAATTTCCTTTGTCATTACACATTTGTGTCTGTCTGTGATACTGTGGATTCCTGCGAGTTAGGGACGGTAACTGGCTTTTGTTTTTAACTTGTTATTACAAGGTATCATGTTACATCAAAAAACCCAATTTAGAATGTACAAATTTAGTTTTATTCACACATTTATTTTTCTTATGGTACGTAAGAGAAAATCTATCTACTACACACACAAATTCAATCTGGGTCTCACTCTATTTTTTTTTTTCTCTCTTTTATTTAAAGTGGACCACACTTATACAAATGGGTCGGTACGAAATAATTATTATCTCCTAACTATATGAGAAAATTATTACCCATAACATATTTGGTAAAATCATGGTTGAGTGGTGTTTGGACATGACTTTAAGTCTTAAAAAATAAAAAAACTGTTACGGTAAAACATATCTTTATATAAGACGACAAGCATAAATAGAAGATAAGATTATTCTATCCATAATGTGCACGTTATTACAAAATTATTAGAAATATTAATGACAATATTCACAAGGTCATATTAAAAGGCATCCTTAATACCTAATCAATATAATTTATCCACAAGATGTAAAATATGCATGTCTTACAACAGTAAATAAAATATTAATTAAATCAATTTGAGAAACGATTAATGAGATGAGCTATCCAAAATGTTCTACTTCTCTAATCTGAAGAAAACAGTTTTTTTTTTTTTTTTGTTAGTTAAAACGACTAGCCTACAAGGGGCTTTCCAGAACAACAGGATTTCATATTGACACTTTATTTATAAGAAATAAAAACAAAGGGAATAAACAATGGAGCGACTATGTAACGGGTATTGCAGTAATTGGATAGAATAAGAGATAGAGATTGGAGAAAAATGATCAGGAAGAAGTTCCAAATAATATTGTTGCCTTGATTCCTTCCTCACAGTCATATTTAACAATCATTCAGTTACAACAGAATGGAAATACCCCGAAATATGCGCTATCGTAAAAACAGAAACTGAAATGTAAAACGGAAACTTAAATGCAAAACGGAAAACTGAATGCAAAACAGAAACTTAAATGCAAAACGGAAACTTGAATGCAAATGAAAAACTGAAATGTAAACAAAAACTGAAACGCAAATGGAATTTATTCTTAAAGATTCCTATTCTTCTGTTATGATAATTCCCCTCCTCCTTTAGATATAATCTTGCAAGTGTTTGGGCCTTTGAGTCTGACGTTTGGGCCTTGTATTCCCAATAGATGGTTGGGCTGATGTAACATTTCCTACCCCTTGTAGCACAACCTTGTCCGCAAGGTTATCAGAAACAAAACCTGAATCTGGAGAGCCCAATGAAGGGTTAGGGTAGGATGTAGCAAGAGCGACCGAATTGGCATCTTCCCAAGAAGCGTCCTCTGGTGGCATCCCATCCCAAAGAACCAGTACCTGAGGGATTTGTTCATTGTTACGCCAGATTGCTCTAGTGTCTAAGTAGCGGGACGAGTTGGTGTGGAAGATGGAGGCAGGGAGTGAATCACAGTTGTGGAGCCAGGGTGATATGGTTTCAAAAGGGAAATGTGAAAGACATTGTGAATTTTTGATGAGGATGGAAGCTGTAAGCGATATGCCACCTCCCCAATGCGTTCCAGAACAGTAAAAGGTCCATAAAATCGTAACGATAGTTTGGCAGAAGCTCTGTGTTGGACCGATTGCTGTCGATGGGGTTGAAGCTTTAGAAGAACTTGGTCTCCAACCGCAAAAGAAAAATGCAAACGGTGCCTGTCAGCTTGGTTCTTCATGTGTATTTGGGCTTTCTGAAGATTGAGTTTTAGAGTAGCCAAAATGGAGTCACGTGAGCGGAGGTCTTGGTCTACTGCAGCGAGAGGGGAGCTGCCTAAACTGTAAGTGAGAAGATCTGGAGGAGAACGACCGAACATAGCCTGAAAAGGTGTCATGCCAATAGAATCATTAAAAGCAGTATTGAAGTGAAATTCAGCCCAAGATAAAAATTTGTTCCAAGCAGCTGGGTGTTCATGGACGAAGGCACATAAGTACTGTTCCAAGCAACGATTCATGCGTTCCGTTTGGCCATCACTCTGGGGGTGGTAGGCAGTACTAAAATGCAGCTTTGTGCCTTGGAGTTCGAACAAGTGACGCCAAAAAGAACTCAGGAAGATCGGATCGCGATCACTGATTATAGTACGAGGCATACCATGTAATTTCCCTACTGAATCCCAGAAGACTTGAGCAACCTTGCTAGCAGTGTAATGGTGAGGTAAAGGAGAAAAATGAACAGCCTTAGAGAAACGATCAACGACCACGAAAATGACAGAAAAGCCAGCCGAAGGTGGTAAATGGGTGACAAAATCCATTGACAAATCAGACCATAAGGAATCCGGTGGGGGAATAGGTTGAAGCAACCCAAAGGGTCGATGGTTTGTGGGTTTAACCTTTTGGCAAGTGTCACAGGATTGCACAAACTGTTTGACATCTTTGCGCAAATTCTGCCAAGAAAAATACGATCCCAATCGGTGGATAGTGCGATCAATGCCAGCATGGCCACCAATTTTGGAAGTGTGAAATTCAGTCAGTAAAATTGGAATCAATGAAGATGTAGCTGGTAGGAAAATGCGATTGTGATGCAGCAAAATTCTGCCATTGAAGCGCCAATGGGGCCATTTACTTGGGCAGGAGCCAAGTTCTGTAATTATCTTACTAGTGTAGGGGTCAGCCAGCAATTCTTGAGTGATGGTGGAAGTGTCTGAACTCAAGGGAGTGGAAAGAGCCATAAGCTGGGCAGAAACCGAAGTTGTAATACTGGGGAAAGAACGTGACAGGCCATCAGCGACCTTGTTGGCAGATCCAGGCTTATACTTAATGGTGAAGTGGAAGCCCAGAAGCTTAGTGAGGAATCGTTGTTGGTCGGGTGTATGGACTACTTGGGTCATCAAATGGTGTAGGCTCTGGTGATCAGTGCGGATAGTGAATGGATTACCCAACAAATAAGGGCGCCATTTGGTGACCGCTGATGTAACAGCAAAGAGCTCGCGAAAGTATGTAGATTTAGATCGCATACCAGGGGATAATTTTCGACTGTAGAAGGAGACCGGATGTTCCTTTTGGAGTAGGACAGCTCCAATGCCCACCCCTGAAGCATCCGTCTCAATGACAAATGGAACTGTGAAGTCAGGGAGAACCAAGATAGGAGCAGATATAAGCAAGGTCTTGAGTTGCTGGAAGGCGTCCATGGCAAGGGCATTCCAGTGGAAACCGTCCTTGATCAATAAGTCTGTGAGGGGTGTTGCGACCGAAGCATAATGATGAATGAATCGCCGGTAATAGCCTGAAATGCCCAAGAAGGCACGAACCTCAGTTGCGGACGATGGAGCTGGCCAGTCCAAAATTGCTTGCAGCTTGGAGGGATCAGGTGATACACCTTGAGCCGAGATCAAGTGTCCAAGAAATTGGACTGATGAAACTGCAAAACTACACTTGCTCCTCTTAGCAAATAAAGAGTTAGAGTGCAAAGTCTCCAAAACCAAGGTGAGATGTTGTAAATGGTCAGAGAAGGAAGGACTATAAATTAAAATATCATCGAAAAAAATAACAACAAATTTGCGCAAAAAGGCAGCAAAAATAACATTCATGGTGGACTGAAAAGTAGAGGGTGCGTTCGTCAAACCAAAGGGCATCACTGTGAATTCGAAGTGGCCATGGTGAGTACGGAAGGCAGTCTTCGGAATGTCAGGTGGATGCATTAAGATCTGATGGAAACCAGATTGAAGGTCCAGTTTGGAAAAAACCGTGGCGCCATGAAGCTCATCCATAAGGTCATCAATGGTGGGAATGGGGAAGTGATCCCTAACAGTGACTGCGTTCAAAGCACGGTAGTCAACGCAAAACCGCCATGTGCCGTCCTTCTTCTTGACCAAGAGGACTGGTGAGCTAAAAACAGAGTGACTGTGTCTGATGTAACCCTTGTGAAGCATTTCCAAAACTAATCTCTCAATCTCATTTTTTTGGAAGTGGGGAAATCGGTATGGGCGAATTTGCACCGGTTTAGCATTGGGAAGTAAGGTAATCTGGTGATTGAACGTACGGGAAGGTGGGAGATGAGATGGTTCAGCAAACACGTGAACAAAGTGCTCCAGGAGTTGCTGCAGTAAAATAGGGGTATCTGGTGTAGCAGAAGGGGCAGATGGGGTCGTTTGCAGACACATCAGACAAGAGGACACGGAATCTGAGGCAACCAGCTTTGTAGTTGAAAGGGTGAAATAGGGTCAATGGTGAGGGATGTATCCCCATGCAAAGTCACAGGTGAGCTATTATGTGTAAAAGACATTGTCATAGCAGCATAATCAGTGAGAATAGGGCCAAGGGCACCACGAAGCTCAAGGACAAAGAGGTCCAGGTGGAACAACGTAGATTGCAAATATAAAGGAGTGGCCTGGGAAACGGCAGAGCACATGAGGGACTCGCCATTGCCGACTTGAACCGCAAAAGGAGGAATAACAGTTTGAGCCAGTTGCAGGTGAATAGCCATGCGATTGGAGATGAAGTTGTGGGTGCTGCCACCGTTAACAAGCACTTGGACCGTTCCACCCAGTAAGGATCCTTGGAGGCGAAAGGATTTGGCGGAATGGTGGCCAAATAAGGCATGCAAACTGATTTCGTAAGTGAGGGAAGTGTCAGGTGGTAATTCGGAAGCAGAGGAGTCATCATCAGTATCCGAACCTTCCAGGTAGAGCAAGGCAGGTTTGTTTTTACACTTGTGGCCATAGGTATATTTGTCATCACAATTAAAACAGAGACCCTTTTCACGGCGATCCTTTTGTTCCAATGGGCTGAGTCTTTTGATAGGAAAGGGAGAGGGCATTGGGGTGGGTTTGGTGTTGGTAGAAATGGATAAAGTGGTGGGAGTGTCCTGTTTTGCAGTAGACCGATGAGTGGAGGATTGGGGCTTTGGATAACCAGAACGGAATGACCGTTCCTCAGCAAGCTGGTCTTCAACCACTCTGGCTAAGGAAAAAGCATCATGAATGGTTTGTGGTCTATGAGGTAAAACGGCTCTACGGATGCGAGGTGTCAGACCCAAAATAAAAATGCTGCGTATCAGGGCCTGTGAGAAACCAGGGGTTTTACTGGAAAGGGCTTCAAAGGAAATTTGGTAGTCGCTCACTGAACCGGTTTGGATGAGTTTGGACAAGGCACCTACAGGATCATCGAACTCGGTAGGACCAAAACGACGAGTCAAAGCTGTAGTAAAGGTCGCCCAATCAGGAATGAGGTGATCCTGCAAAAGTCCCTGATACCACTTGGCAGCTGGGGAATCCAAATGAAACGAGGCCAGAAGTAAACGGTCCGGTTCCAGTATCTGGTAGTAACGGAAATAACGTTCAGCGGCGAAAAGCCAATCGGTAGGATCACCATCAGAAAAGCGAGGGAGGTCTAGTTTGAGTGGTCTGTTGCGATTGTTGTCAGGGCCTGGGCCACGACCCAAAATACCCTGGTGGCGGTTAAGCTGGTCACGAGGATCAGTAAATAATTGATTGATCTCCTGGCGGTGATGGTCCAATTGCTGGGTGTAAGCAAGTTCAGTAGCTGCAGTACGACGATCTTGGGCAAGATCTAAAGCAGCGATTTGTTGGTCAATGTTGTTGATGGATTCTTGCAGCTGAGCAGTAAAAGACGAAGTCTGTTGAGTATGGGCTTGGGTAAGGGCGGACAACTGTTGGTGGAATTCATTGAGTTGGTTTTGCATATCTCGCATACGCGTGTTATCGGCCATGGGAGAAAAGTTCGGGAACGAGAGCACCAATTTGTAACGGGTATTGCAGTAATTGACAGATAAGGATAGAATAAGAGATAGAGACTGGAGAAAAATGATCAGGAAGAAGTTCCAAATAATACTGTTGCCTTGATTCCTTCCTCACAGTCATATTTAACAATCATTCAGTTACAACAGAATGGAAATACCCCGAAATATGCGCTATCGTAAAAACAGAAACTGAAATGTAAAACGGAAACTTAAATGCAAAACGGAAAACTGAATGCAAAACAGAAACTTAAATGCAAAACGGAAACTTGAATGCAAATGAAAAACTGAAATGTAAACAGAAACTGAAACGCAAATGGAATTTATTCTTAAAGATTCCTATTCTTCTGTTATGATAATTCCCCTCCTCCTTTAGATATAATCTTGCAAGTGTTTGGGCCTTTGAGTCTGACGTTTGGGCCTTGTATTCCCAATAGATGGTTGGGCTGATGTAACAGACTATTTCAAAATAAATTATAACTAAGAGGGAGTAAAACAATTACCATTTTGTAATGTTCAATAAAAACTTTCCAGGAAAGTAGCTTTTCTATAGTCATAATCGGTGCCATCTTTTCTTTTTAATTTGATGATAGAAGCTTAGTAAATGAAGTCTTGGGCTCAAACTAGTCGGTTAGATGATTAGATAGGAATCACTAGATGATGAAGCTTCTCAACATCACACATTGATAAAAATATGTAGCTAATGTTACAACATATATACGTATACAGAAGTCTCTCTGCGTGTAATGTTACAATACAATCATTGTGGTGTGGTAGCCGATGATCTAATATGTTTTGAGTCGAGGGAAATATAATATCTCATAGGAAGTTTTGTGATGAAGTGATTGTTACTTGGGTTAGAGTAGCTCAGAAGGATTATCATTAATGGGTTAAGCTATATCAATCATATGTCCCAATCCAGAATTTTAAGTTATTAGGTTCATGGATCCATCCTTGAACTTGACTTAACTAACTACCAACCAATGTGAGACTATATCATACTTGAATATCCTAACAGTTTCCTTCTCAAGTATGAAACCCTACATTAGTATTCTAGGCCCAAATACTCAATCCACCTCTAGTAAAATATCAAGCTATCTCAAGGCCAACCCAGCTCTGCTACCACTCAGGTTGGCTAGGAGGAGCTCATGGTGGGAGATCACTACTTAATGGGTTAAGCTAGACCAACCATACAAAATTGGTCCAACATCATGTCTCAACTCAAAACCTGAATCCATCCACTTATATGGACTTCACTTAGCCTATTACCATTCAATGCGAGACTTCATCATACTTGAATATCCAAACACTTATCCTCTGTAGAGAGAGATAAAAATAAACTCTTATGGCCTCTCTTTTCATATCACCACACCTTGTGAAAACTTTATAATGAGAATGTCCAATTTTATTAAGTTCACACTACATAACAATTAACTCATTAAACTACAAGGATGACCAGTATGTACCATGTACACTTGTAAATATTTTGTTTTCTAGCTTTGGTCAGTCTAACAACTATTGGGCTAGATTGGACCACACACGGTTGAAGTAAAGTATGTTGATGAAGAGAGTGTTCTTGAGATGATAAGTTGTTGGCGAGATAGCCTGGGCTCTCTGGCGAGATAATTAGGCTGGTGCACTGATGTTTGGGCAATTTGAGGAGATTGAGGGTGTACCTGGAAGGCACTCCGACGCTCAAGTCAATTCAATATTCAAGTAGTTCAATTATTCAATGATAGATGAATTTACCTGAGCCGAATTCCTCTATATTTATATTGGAGGAATGCCTTGCTTATGCCGCATTTGTATGGCAGTGTTCATTCCCATTGGCGGAGAGTGGTGACCTTTCTCAAGCTGTATTGTGGACGAGATGCCTATAGTCAGGCTAGCCCTTTTAGGAATAGGAATTTAGTGCTCCCGGAGCACTTTTGATTTGGTGGGACTGAGGAGAGAAAAAGAAAGAAAAAGCTGGGGAGAGAGGAGAGAAAAAAGAAAAAAGAAATTAATACAAGTGTCATATTCTTACTGGAGGGACTACCAAAGTCTGGGACCATATTAAATTTTTCCCCTTTTAGATGTTGTGGTAAGCTGATGCTGTCATTCAGTCATTGGTTTTCATTTGATGGTCAAGTGGCTCTGAGGAGCTGATCTCGCTAGGTCTCATTTGTCTGCGTAACTTTACTAATGGACACTTAGATGTGGATGTGAAATGTCTGGGGCATTTACGCAGGTTGTACGCATATGCTTCATGGTTAAGTTTATAGCTTTTGGGCCTTCATCTCGCTGGGTTTAGGTCCAAATCAAGCTTAAAAAGTCAAGTGTAGTTTAAATACTTATTTATATATCAACTTTATAATAAGGAATTTAAATAAGTGCACTTGACTAACTATAAATAAACTAACAAATCTAAGCTTTTAAATAACTAAATAAATATATTATTTCAAGACATTATAATAAATATAATATAATAACAATAATAATGAATAAGTTAGTTTGTCAAGCTTAAAAGAACTTTAAAATGGTGTCATCTACAGAATAAGTTACCATGCAGTTATAAAAGACCTTATAATAGCAGGGGCAATTCTCTTACTTCCTCTTAATTATAATTTTTTTTTAGATAATCCCTCCTTGTTTATTCCCCTTACTTTCTTAGTGCTGATCATACATTTTCTTCTAATTGTATTATAAGAACTGATAAATGGTGTGATTGTAAAAAAAAAAAAAAAATCAGTTTTTGAAAATAAGTGCAATGCTCTTTTTTCATCCAACTATAAATTGATCTGGCTAGAATTAGCGTTTTCTCCTTCTTGGGTTCGTATTATTAATAGAATTTCGTACATATAGCAAGCAAGTACAACTAGAACGAAGTAATTACACATTTTTTATCTTTCAAAGAGCACCATTATTTATAGTTAATACTCATCATTTTTATTTTATTTAACCAAATGTGGTAAAACATAGATACCGGATAATGGGGGAATATAGATCCAAAGCATAATCATGTACATTTTTTGAGAACTCTAATTCCCTTCCACCTTGACTCCATGCAGTAAGAAGGATCGTTTTGTGTATAAACACCAAATTTGAAGTAATGGGACCTACCGCCATGGCCCGGAGCTTCATAAACTAGAACCTTATCAACATAAACCTTCACATCAGAGGCCTCCACATCATGGATCACATTTAACTGGAACCATCTGTCCCATATGTTTGGAACCAGGACTGCATTCCTATAATAAAAAAGTGAATCATTATAGGTCCTAACCATAAGAGTGGTGGCATGAGGAGGCCGTGACCCGAACACTTGCATAATGCAAACACCTGAAGTACCCTTAGGCACAAACCCTTGCCCTTCAAATTGCCATACCCCAGATGAATAATCGTAGCCCTGCAAGGTATATCTAATATATATTAGGAGCCACATAAATAATAGGGAAAAGTTCACCAATGCCCCTATGGTTTGCTTCAAAAACATTTATGTCGCTGTGATTTTTAATCTATCACATATGTCGCTGTGTTTTGTAAAAAGTAAGAAACCACAGGGGCATATGTGATAAAAAACATACCCTTTTACAAACCACATGACATATGTGATAAGAAAAAAACCACATATATTCTGGAGTAAATCACATAGGACATTGGTAAACTTTTCCCTAAATAATATAGAGTGTTTATTTGAATGAAATGTTCAAATGAGAGTTTTCAGTTTACACTAATGCGGATTTCTGATCGAGGCCTGGTTGGGCTATTTCGGGACAGAGGTTCGTCTGTGGAATATACCCAAAACTTGTGTACCCCATCTATAAAACTATAACGTTGGTTTATTGGTAAGTTGTAAGGCTTGTCATGATGAAAATTGGAAGTGTTAAGTGGTAAATCAGTGAAGCCAAGTGTTAAGTCCACTGGCAAGATGCTTGATGAGGTGTGCATGATTGATGAAAAATAAACACCCATGCTCAGAAGAGCAATATGATACAAAACTCCCATATCGAATTTGGTGATTCAAGCGGAAGCTGTTTTGATTATGCTGAGAATAGAATATAAATACTAAGGTATAGCCTGCAGAATAATCGTAAGTTGAAGAATATTCTAAGCACATCTAACAAAGTTTAATCGTTCCAAACCAACTTCCATTGTCATTACATATGTTGAGATATATAGTCCCACATTGGTTGAATGAACAATTAATATGGAATTTATAAGGCCTTGGGCACTCTCACGGCTTTTGGAGTAGTGTATCCAAAGGTTCTTTACATGAAATTTCTTAGCACAGGTAAGCTGACGGTCACTGGCTTTTTCCTTTCACTTCTTGTTATCACAAGGTAGCATCTCTGGGGTGTACAAATTGAGTTTTATTCACAAATTACATATTTGGTAAAATCATGGTTGGGGGTGGTGGTTGAACATGGTTTGGGGTTAAAATAAAAACAGTAGTTATGGTTTTACAAAGTTGATTTTCTTTGTATCTATGTTGCTATTTCAGTGGATAAAGATCGCCATCAGGGTGTTATCTTCTATATTATCTTCTTAGTCTTTCACGTCAAAATATTTAATTTAAATTCTTAAGCACAAAATCGCATATCGTAAAATGTACTAGCAAACAAATTCTTGCATTTGGAAGCAATGAATCCAACAGAGGGATAAAAGTCCAAAAATCGCCGGTTGGATTGAGAATTTAGACAAAAATGTTTAACACTAGTTTAGGAATTTGTTCCGCCAAAGAAAAACGGGACATTATAAAGATGAAGCAACATAATATAAATTCTAAAGTCCAAAGCATTCTATTGAAGGAAAGAGAGGATGTTCTAAAGTTCGGCATCATATACCAAATTTTATTGCCAAAAAACTGAGACATCTAAGGCCTCACATGCAAGAATCAAAGTGGCTTCTACAAACTTGAGAAGGAGTTGGCCACATCAATCACGAAGCGATATTTCACATCAGATTTGCCAAGCCTTTCCATGGCTGTGTTGATTTCATCGATCTTAATCAGTTCAATATCTGCAGTTATGTTGTGTTTTCCGCAGAAATCAAGCATCTCCTGAGTCTCCTTAATCCCTCCAAAGTTGCTCCCCCCTACAAGCTTCCGTCCTGCAAGTGTTACATAGGAAACTTTAGTCACTGTATTGGACAAATCCATGTATACTATGATATGCGGACCTGCTGAAAGTTTCGAGGATAGATACTCATTCTTGGTTTTAAACATCACTAACAAAATTACACATTATGGAGTTAAATATTAAACAGATAAAACAAATAAGCAACTACTAAATTTGAAAAAAAAATATTTCCAAAAAACCAGATGCCAATGTATTATATCTGACAACGTTTTAGAAAATCTGGAACCTATTAAATGTCATTCAGCTTTTTAATGAACATATTACACTCCGGGTGCCTTTCATATTAGGCTATTTTCAGGGACAACTTGTGCTAAAGTCATTTTTTTTCACCTTGTGTTATTAGTAACATACTAAACCACATTGTACCATATTGGATTATTGATGGTTTACCTGCAACTAGCGGAAAGACAGGCAGCTCGAGGGGCTTGGTAGGCAATCCCACAGTGACCAGCTTCCCATTCAGCTTCAGGAGACCAAGCAGTGGAACCAGGGAATGAACAGCAGATATTGTGTCTATGATATAGTCCATGGTTCCCATAGCTGTCTGCAAAATATATGTGCAAAAATACAAAGGCATTATGACTTATGAGCAATTCCGTAACCATTCATTCTGTTATTTTACTGTTGTTATCATGGAGAAGCAGAACATGGTTGGTTTCTTATATTCTACATCTGAGGGAGGAAGTGAGGTTTTCTCGCTTTGAGACATATTACACATTTACATGGCTAATATTGACTACAGCTGCAAAGTATTATGTTGTACAATTTTGTTGTACGCAATCGTATTATATTGTCTAGCTTTGTAATTTGCACAATGACACTCTCAAATCACTTTCTATTATGCAACTTTTTTCACTTCTCTATGGTAGTTAGCTCTTGGTATTAACTCTATTATTTGATGACAACTTTTGAAATATGTCAATAACCCAACTTTTAAACAGTACATAAAAGAATATCATTATCCAACTTTGAAATATGTCAATAACCCAACTCTTAAATAGTAAATTATAACATACAAAAGAATAAATTATTTGCTATCACAGAAAAGCCTAGGCCAAGAGTACTATGAAATTATCATTATCCATACTAATTCCTATAGAACTTAATGAAGAACAAGTAAATTTGTCAAAACCAGGACCTAGATGAAACAAGTTCCTTCAACTGATTTCTAGTTTTGTATCTCACTTACCTTCATTTTTACAGGGTCAGAGGAAACAAGGAAAGAATCAGCCCCAAGTTTGTCAATGGCCTCGGCTTCCTTGTTAGGAGAGCTACTAATGGCAGTAACTTTCAGCCCAAATGCTTTACCAAATTTGATTGCAACATGACCTAACCCACCAAGCCCTGCCACTCCCAAATGTTTACCTGGCTCTGTCATCCCATAATATTGCATTGGGCTATACACGGTAATCCCAGCACATAGCAGTGGAGCACCAGCATCAAGTGGTAAGTTGTTGGGAAATAGGAGCACATACCGCTGGTGAACAACCACGAAATCAGAATAGCCACCATGGGTTCGTGTCCCCTTATAAGGAGAGTTATAGGTAAATACAGGTCGAGGGCAGTAACTCTCCAGATCCTGCTGGCAATTCTCACATTCCTGACAAGATTCCACTATTACACCAACTCCAACTTTATCACCCACTTTAAATTTTTGCACATTATTTCCGGTTTTTGTTACAACACCAACAATTTCATGCCTGCAAAACACAATTATAAAAGTCAATGCATATCATTTTTTCACACACCACCATTTTAATCCAAGAACACATGGCTAATTTGATGTGAGGTGATATACACCATGTACACTTATAGTGGTAATCATTATTGTTCTTGCACACACCGTGAATTTTTTTTTTATATGAAATAGTAAAACAAAATGTGGTATAGAAAAATATGGACGGTCCTATCACAACTGTATCACCCTGCAATTCAATTTGAATTGTAAGGGATCAGGACCAGGATTCAGGATCCTTTCATGGGAGATTTTTACCTGACAAAATCATATAAAAAATTTGTATTTCTCTCTCATAGACATTAAATATATAGGGTCTTATCAAGATCAAGCGAAAATCTAACATCAAATGATTCATTCTGGATCCTTATTTGATGATATGTTTAGTTTTTTCTTCGCTTAGTTGACTTAAGTTCAAAGACAAATTATGTCTATAAAGAATTGAGATCCAAATTCCAAAATAAAACTGTGTTTGACTCAACCATCACAAGAGAGTGTTTTTTAATGAATAGTAATGGATATGTGTCCCACCACATTCAACGATACATTGATATAAGATGGCATATTAATATATTATATTATAACCTCTATTTTATTGTTTTCTTTGTGGGGTAAAGGAGAAAATAAAAAAAGATAAAAGGGGAGAAAGGTGATGCTCAGCATCCACTTTCTACTCTATTCAACACTTGAATGAACAAAGTAAAAAATGTCTATCCTTTTAGAGTAGGGTTGTTTTTAGTTAAAATTACTGTTTTTTATTTAAAATTTAAATTGAGAAAAAATCATCTATTTTTCTAGCTATAATGACACAATTCTTTCAATGTCATTTAAAAGGACAAAGGACCAAAACCATAAACAAACAAATTGTGAAAAACAAGGAGAATAAGAAGTGCATGCGATCGTTGTCGAAAACAAAACAAGAAAGGATCATACCCGGGAACAACAGGGTAAGTTGTGAAACCCCAATCGTTCTTGACAGTGTGCAGATCAGAATGGCAAACCCCACAAAAAAGAATTTTAAGAGTGACATCATCATCGCCATTCTCCCTACAAAATCACAAGGTGGGACATGTGAAATGAGATTGATAAAATGAAAAAAATATAATAATAATAATAATCAAAATAAATAAATAAAAATAAATAAAAGGATGAACCTTCTGGAGAAATGAAAGGGGGAAAGTAAGCCAGAAGTGTCTTTTGCAGCCCAACCAAAAGCTTTGAGTGGGAGTTCAGTTTCAGGGGACTTTGCCATTTCTTCTTCTCTCTTCTCTCTCCTTTTTCTCTTTGGTTGAGTTGTGATGTCGCACATCACCAATGCATCCTCAGTATATATAGAGAAATAAAGCACCGCCGAATGAAAGTGCTATAATAAATGCCAGTATAAATGAATGGTAAAGTGTGTGTCATTTTAAAGGATGTAAATTTGTGTCATTTTAAGAGAGAGAAAGAAATAGATAAAAGAGGAGAAAGAGTTGATAAAAAAGATAAAGTTGTGGGTCCCACCTCTTTGTGAGAGTGAAAGGATATAAGTTGTGTCATTTAAAAGAATAAACATTTTTTGCATAAATGAATGAATGCTATTTATTATTTTTTAGCATGGTTTTAATGCGCTCTGACAAAAATAAATAAAGCAATTTGCTAATTTCTCAATATCAATAGATATAATATTAATATAGATATCTAATGTTAATATATAATAGGAAAAACCATATCTTATTCTAAAGGAAGTAAAATTATGTTATTTAAAAAAAAATAAAGAAATAGATAAAGGAGAAGAGAGAATTGACAAAAAATTAAATATGTGGGTTCCACATCTTTGTGAGAGTAAAACGATATAAATTATATAATTTAAAAAAATAAATATTTTTCCCTATATAAAATTCGGGGAACAATTAGAAGGAATACAAGTCTTAATACAAAAGTCTTAATATTCTTGTATTATTTAAATGGTTTTTTTTTTTATATATCTCAAAAGGGAAAATCATACTCTTATGTTGCATGAGATTGATATCTCGTGTTACTCTTACTTCGAAAATTGTGTCTCTTTTATTTTTCTCTTTTCTAAAAATTGGTGACGTCTACTTTATTTATCTCTTAACATGAGAGAATTTCTTTCATACTACATAAGAAAAATAATCCTCTTTCAAAAGTATATATGTATTTTACAAATATAATCTAGGGAAAAATATTTATCCTTTTAAATGACATAACTTATATTCTCCAACTCTCACAAAGATGTGGAACCCACACCTTTATTTTTTTGTCAACTCTCTCTCCTCCTTTATCTATCTTTTTCTCTTTCTTAAAATGACACAATTTTACATCCTTTAAAATGACACATACTTTACCCTATAATCTAACCATAAACTTTGAAATGAATTTATATGATTAAAAGCTAGTAAAATTGATTCAATTTCATTTCGGAATTAAATCTTAGGATTCGCTTTTTTCTACGGTCAATATAGATAACTTATCTACAGTGAACCCAAAATAACGTCGTTTTGAGGCGGAAATCAAGGTATTTTTATAATTATAATTTATTTCGGGGTTATAATAGTCTTTTTCATTATAATTTTTTAACCCAAAACGACGTTCTTTTAGGAGCAAATATAGATAACTTATCTACATGCACTTTAGAAACATTAAAGCCTAAATCCTATGTTTATAATTCATTAAAAAAAGGATTTGCACTAATTTGGAATTCGATTCTTAAGTTTGAAACTCATTAAAAATGAAATTGATTTTATTTTATTATTTACCATTTTTACTCTCATAAAAGATAGAAACAAATCCTTAAAACATGTAAAATAGTCTATTTATTTAAAAATATATATAATTTGGGTAATTCTATAAATTTAAATATTGGGTTATCAGATCTTACGAATTAAATTATTTACTTTTTAAAACACATTTAAAAACAATATTTAATTTACAAATTAAACCAAATAAATTTGACATGGTTCTGATTGTTCTAATAATTTTAAAATAATAAGTATAGTAATTTATATACGTATTCCCTTACAAATATACTAATAATTACATACGAATTAAATAGCATAAAATAATTTTACTTTTAGAGAAATGTTTCTTGTCAAATTTGGAGTAATAAAACTTATAAAATTAATGTATTTCCTGCTGACTAATATCCTTAGCAGATATCAAATTAATACCATTGAAAAAAATGATGTTATTTTAGATGTTATTTTCTATTTAGAAGTACTTAATGATACCCTCATATTAAATTTAATTTTTTAATTGTTTTTATAATCATAAAATTAAATAACAATCGTAAATATATGTGATAATATTGTTGTTCTTGTTTTTAAATACACATTGTTCACATCTATTATCTCATTTTGGCGTTATACATTAGGCACTAATTAGTAATTAGCCACACTCAATGAATACATTGACATATCCAGTGATTCGGATAAATAAAAATGGGTAGTTGGAAATATAATGTTGTAATGAATGGCTTGCTTCTCCAAATTGCCACCGAATCCCTTCACTTCATAGTGGCATGGCATGGATGGAATGGAAAGGTTGGTACGCCATTTTAATGGATTCCAACAAGGATTTTATTATCTCTATTTATTTTATTGGACAATATTACACATGAAACTTTACTTTAAAAAATATATATAATTAAGAATAACTAACATTCACAGTAGAGATTAACAACTTTCACATTTTATTTAGACAAAAACGTCAAAATTTATCTTTATAGTTTTTTCTTAATTTTTTTAATAATTTATAAGGGGAATGATTCGTTTACAATTTTTTTTTTTAGAAATTACATTAAGTCGGTCAAATATAGTGTAGTTTGTAAACAAAAAATTTGTAAATATAATCTTTCCCAATTTATAATTATTAAATTTAACGAAGAGAGAAAATACTAACACATACTTTGTATAAAATTCTTCTATATTTCTATTAAAAGTGAGTAAACAATGATGAATCCACCACTCATTTTTTTTTTTTTTGGTAAAAGAATCCACCACTCATTTAATTTAAGTGGAAGGATCCGTTTACAAACTTTTTTATAAATTACTCTAAGTATTAATGTATGACTGATCAGATATAGTGTAGTTTGTAAGAGTTTGCAAACAAAAAATTTATAAATATAACATTCCACCTAATTTAAAGCTTACTTTGATTTCAACTTTTTATTTTCAATTTAAATAATCTTAACTTAAAATTTAAAGTGTATATCCTTTCTTTGACCCTGTTAACTTGCGAAGCTGAGTAAATAGTATCAGAAAGATTTTCCATATTCATGAGAAAAATATAAGGTGATAACGAATGCCTAGAGGGGGTAAAAGTTTGTGTTTTACACCCATTTGAGATAATATAATAGCTGTGAAAGGTTTTTTATGCCACTCATTATATGTATGGAGTTAGGGGTGTGGACGGTTCAGTTTGGTTTTCACCGAATTAAATTGAACCGGAAAAAATAATTCAATTTGTAGAGTTAAATTGGTTTATTTTCTTGGATTAGTTTTGAATTGGTTCATAATCGGTTCAAAATTCATTAACCTGTTCATAATTGGTTAACTTGTTTTGTAAAATTAATTTTGAATCCCCAAATAAAAAGTAAGAAAAGATTGAGAGAGAAAAATAGAAATATAAATGATACTAAATTTTCAAAAAACAATAAATAAATAATATTAAAATAAAGATAAATAAGAAATATAAAGTAATAAAACTAAAGAAATAAAGTAACAAAAAAATAAAAATAAGCCACTAAATAAATAAATAAACAAGACAATAAAAATAGAGAGAGAAAAAGAAAAGAACGGATACCAAAAAAAAGAAAAAAGAAAAATTGGTTTATGAAATGGTTGGTTTTTCAAAAACAAATTCAATTCATAAACTTGTTTATAAAAATAATAAGTGCAGTGCAATTATGTTGTTTTGGTTATTTTGCATATCTCTATAACTGATTTTTTAATTAGTTTTAAATTCAAATAAAAAGTATGAAAAGATTTAGAAAAAAAATTAAAATATAAATGATACAAAAATAAAAAATTCAAAAATAAAATAAAAAGGGAGAAAAATACATAAGAGAAAAACGAAAGTAAAAGAAAAATTACAAAATAAAGTAATATTAATAAAGAAAAATAGGCACTAAATTAATAAATAAATGGTATTTTAGTAAAATTCATAATACAAGAGAGAAAGTAAAAATTTTAAAGTATTCTTTATTTTTAATTATAATCTTCAAAACAACATTATTATGGTGTTGCACGAAATAAAGTTATCTGCTATGAAGGAAGAAACACTTTTTCAATAAATAAATAAGAGAAAAAAAAGAAAACAAAATAGAAGAATAAAAAAAAATTCGATTCATAAAATGGTTTATAAAAACTAATTAGATTTATGATCCGATTTTTTGAAGGGTTTTCATTTCCTCCTTTAACATAACACTACAAACTTTCCTATACACAATATTTTGTGGGGCCCACATATTTTAAAACAAAAAAAAGAAAAAAATATGACACGCAAAACTAATCTCTATAACATTACACAATCACTTTTCCTACAACATAATAAACATAAAACCCTTTTTTAAAACCAATTATATTTAGTACAGTGCGCTTCTTTCATAGTTCAATTCAATTCTTTTGATTTTTATGCATACTCCTACATATCATGTTAATAAACAATTAGGGGTCATTCTCCTTCCCTAAATATAAATCCTAGTATTCTTCTTCTTCTTTTTTCCATTAAAGTTCAGTATTTTCTTTCTTTATTAAATAAGTTAATTTAAATCAATAAATTAAAACAAAATTATCAAGGACAGACTTGTATACAAGTCTAAATAAATATAATATCCTTTAGATAAAGATACTTTATTAAAAAGGATTTTAATCTTCTTGTGGAGGTCAGTAATCCTCTATAAAATTAACCAGCTTTATACTCCTTGAACAAAATATTTCAACTAGTAGATTATGCTTTGCAGTCTTTATCTATATAGCCTTGATACGTACTCAAATGAATGTTGAGTCATCTTATAAATAGAATAATTTTGATTCACAATTAGTTGTTATAAAAATAAAGACAAAGAAGCCAGAATTAGAAAAGATAGAAAATAAAAGTGAAATAAAAGGAGATTTAGAGAGATATTAAGAACACAATAGAGTAACAAAAGAGTAGTTCTTCAGGAATTCATTTCTTCTCTTCTACATCATTTCTTCACAAGAATATATCGCTATATGTAGGGAACAAGGATGAAAAAGGGGTTACAAGTATACATAATGTAGTTTAATACATCATTAATTAGGAATGCTAATAGTTGTAACCACAAAGCCATATAATGGCACCTAATAACCCTTAATTAAAGTAGTCATCCACCAAGTAAAACATGTGTGATTTACAACATTAGTAATTTTTTTATATTTATCTAATAATATATTACTACATTATTTAATGAGTTTAACAACACGTTAATTATCAAAATTATTAAATGACGTGATAATACATAATTGAATACTATTATACTAGCATATACAAAATATAACTTATAATGCATGTGAGATGATTTTATCTTTTACGATATAAAAAACATTAATCCATATATATAAATCCCGACAAAGGAAGAAGAAGCATTGTAATATATAAATCTCAAGAAATCCTAACGGTTAGATGAGATTGCAAAAGAGACATCCTATTTATACTTCTCACTAGAAAGTCTCACGAAATCAACACCAATAGAAAATTCATTAACATCGTCAAATTTTTGAGTACTACAAGATTGTTTTTCTTTATTTAAAATCCTAATTTAATATCATCGGATTTGAACAGACAATAGAATAATCTTTTTAAATCTTAATCTAATACCACGTCAATTTTTTATATAAAAATAATCAATTAAAATTGTATACAACCCTGAAAGTTTTCGGATGGTAACTGTTCAAATTTATTCTCCACAAGTTGGACATTCGTGATTACATGCATATTAGGGATGTCAAAACGGGTTGACACGACACGAATACATCAACACTAACACGACATAAATTTTTATTCGTGTCAAAATCTTCAACACTGACACGACACAGATTTTTTGCGGGTTGACACGACACGACACGAATAACACGCAAAATAGGGGTCAAAACGGTAATTGACAAAAATATTAAAAAAAAGGTTCAAAATTGAAAAAATAATAATAAAAATTAAAATAAAATAATTAAAAAAAATATGGGTCGACACGAACACGAATATGACACGAATTTTTTACGTGTCATTTTTTCCTAATACGAACACGACATGAAATTTTTTACGGGTCAACCCGAACACTAATTTTCGTGTCGTGTCGCGGATCGACCCACGTGTCATAACCTATATTGACACCCCTAATGCATATTATGGAATGAATCGTGTATATTTATTATGGAAAAATTTGGTAACGTGTGTAAATTATTACAGAAAGAATTGTGCGTAATTATAACTATTCTAGTTTAGTTTCTTGATTTGTTTTTATTTTAATTTTTGGTAAATAAGTATCCTACCTTTGATAATTTCCTAATTTCGCTCATAGACTATGGTTATATATAGAAGATATTTTCCTGTAAGTGTTGACATTAAGGGAATATTACTTCCTTTTCACTCCATAATCCTTCATATATAAAATATAAGTTAAAAGGGAAAAAATGTTAATAATATAAACGAGAAGTTTGAGCAGAATGTTAAAAGTATAGATATAAAAATGGGTTTAGTACATTTCCTTCTAAAAGACATAAATTTATGTTTTTTCATTCCTTATAACTATGTACTTTAGGTAATACATAGTTATAATATTAAAATTATTATTTTTCTATCTCTTCATGAACTTTTCATAAACTTATCGGCTGACGTGAATATAATTAAGTTATAATAATTGCAATTGATTAAATTTATATTTTTTCTTTTTTATTCAATGCATACTTATTTTATTTTATTTAAAATAAATAGTCTAATATAGGCCGGCCTGTATGCTTATAGGCCAAGCCTTGTGAAAGTGGGCATACGACCTTTATATTAAACAAGCATTTTCAATGCCCAAGGCTGGCCTATTTTACGAAATATACTATGTCAGGATTGGCCGGACATAGGCCGAGTCGTAGGCTTCTGTAGGCCGGCCCGACCCAGTTTCACCCCCCACTGACCATTCACGCCTAAGTTAAACGTGACTCACAAGACCATGGTTGTTAAAATCTCGATTTATGTTATAAAAATAAAAAACTCGATTTATCACTACGATTTTATATTTTTACGATTTTTTTTATCAAAACGATTTTACCAATATTCCAACGCTTTTATATTTTTACGATTTTTTACATTACGGTTTTACGTTTTACGATTTTTTAGCCCCTTCCGATTTTAGTTAAGATCTCGATTTTAACAACCTTGCACAAGACATTCACGCCTAATTTAGGCGTCACTCATCTGGTGTTGACACGTGGCATAAAAAAATCAACTTACGAATCATAAAATTTTGGAAAGTCATAACTTTTGAATCAAGTATCTAAATCTCGTAACTTTTTTTTATTCCGAATTTTTTTCGAGATCTACGCAATGACAAATTATTTGACATAATTTATATCTCACAAACACAGTTCAAATTTGCAATATTGGTATAACAAGAGCGTTTACAACCAGAAGCCTCCAAGTTCTGGGTTTTTAATTTAATATAAATAAATAAATAAATATTTGATTTGTGAATTAAAAAAATCAACTTTTTTTTTAATTTGTAATATAAAAGATAAATAAAAATAAATAAAGATTTGGTTTGTGATTTAAATTAAAAAAATCTAAAAATTATTATTAATAAGGAAAACAAAATAAAGATTTGATTTATGATTTAAACTGAAAAATTAATTTGAAAAATCTGTATTAATAATAGAAATAATTAAATAAATATTCTAAATCTCTAAGGAAGAAGGATTTTATTTTTGAAAACCATCCAGAGGCAATAAACTTTCAACGAATCCAACCATTGTTTCGTATAAGAGACGTTTCCAAACTTTAAAGTTTAGGATTCGATTTTAAGTTTAGTTTTTTTCTTATACCCATTAGTCTCTTTTTTATTTTTATTTTAAATGTATTTATTTTTTATTTCTCTTAGGCATGCATAATTTAAATGGATTTAAAGAAAAAAGTCATAAAACATAAGGATGTAACTTACGATACGGTTCGAAAAAAGTCATAAAAAAGTTATTTATTTTTAAATTATTTTTTATTATATTTCTGTATCTTACTATTCAATATGATTCACGATACAAAAAATCGGCCAAACGATACACGATACATATTGCGATTTAATAACTTTGTACACTTTTATTTTTCAAACACTCTATAAAAAGTATGTATTTTAATATGACATTAAGTATCCTTATTTATAGATGGACTAATACACTTTGGTGCCATATTTATAGTACCATTGTTAGTTTGTTATAAATTTGAATTGTGTTTGTGAGAGATGAAATATGCCAAATGAGATGTCATTACGTTGATCTCGAAAAATTACGTGGAATCAATTTTTCTTACCTAATTCGGATACCTGAGTCAAAAGTTATGGCCTTATGACATTTTACGGTTAAATTGTTAACTTTTTATGCCACGTGTCAACACCAGACGAGTCACGCGTAAATTAGGCGTGAATGGTCACGCCCAATTTGGGCATGAATGAGTACAATATATTTGTAATTAGCTTCAAAACAGCAACATATCGATAAATATTTATTAAAAAAACAATATTTAAATTTTTCCCATGAAGGTGAATGTATCATAAGTTTATATCTTTTGAAATAACAAATAGTTTTCCCTTTAAAATTATTTAATAGGGATATGTTATTCTACCATCTCTTTTTCATGTGTACCTTGCATACCACTTTTCAATATCGTTGGATCAGAATTTTATCTAAACTAGTATATTACCCGTGCGATGCACGGGAAAAAAGATCAAAAATTTTGTCGTCCGCCGTGGTTGCTTAATCACATTGCAAACCTTATACTTTCAAAAAACTTGTTGTTATTTTGTTCTATATTCCAGGTGGAAAAAATTACAGCATTGACACAAAACTTTGCAAATATCAACCACAAATAAAAATCTGCTATTCTGAGGGATAATTAATCTTGCATACAATTACATCGTAATACACCATAATAAGTTATAATACACCATGTTAACATGAGAAAGGGATATAAATAGAAAATTGCGTACAAATCATTGCTAACTATACAATTCATCAACAAAATCAAGGTAATAATAACACCAAGCAAATATGGATTTAAAATATAAGCTTTTACCTATAATATGAAAACACTATTCATTCAGTGTCATTTCGTACAATCATTGGAGGGATAAGTTCAACACTTACTAAATATGTCTTTTCTTATGTGACTTTCGTTCCTTGTGCCTACGATAAAGAAGGCAAAAACTCATTAAATAAGTAACACTAATATGTTAACACCCAAAAGTCATAGTATCAGCAAAATAAAGATTGGATTAAATTTTTTTAAGGACCAAAAAAATGTTGTCTGAACGGGATTTGAATGCAACTTAATCAAATAAGCATGTATAAGTTATATTTTTTTGCTTACATTGCAACAAATGCATATAAACAGAATCAAAGCAACTACACTAATCTTTGAGATACACTTTCATTTATTGCAATAACATTTAAATAATAATAATAAATAATTATTATTTGCAAGGATCTGTGTCGTTAGTATTTGAAATTTTACTAATTTGTATTTACAAAAATTAAAATCAGATTTAGGAATTTAATTATAAAAGAAGAATGATGAAATCTTAATTTAATTATAAAAATGTGTTTTTGGGTCGGCCCTTCGTGCCGAGTCCATTTTATCACCTCTAATTATCAGCATGTAAAAGGTTTTTATATTTATCCACAAAAAAAGTTTTTTATAGTTGCATCTAGTTTTTTATATTTTATCTCAAAAATGAACTTTCATTTACTACAATTAGATTTATAAAATAATAATATATTTTTTTTTTGCAAGGGTTTGTGTCGTTAATCTTTGGAATTTCATAAATTTATATTTACAAAAGTTGAAATGAGACTTAGTAATTTAATTATAAAAGAAGGAGGATAAAATTTCAGTTGAATTATAAAAATATATTGGCGGGCCGGCCCTCCGGGCCGAGTCCAGTTTTCCACCTCTAACTGTCAGCATTTTGTATAAATAATTCTTTTTTGCAAGGATTAGTGTCGTTAGTCTTTGAAATTTCACAAATTTATATTTACAAAAATTGAAATCAGATTTAGTAATTTAATTATAAAAGAAGAAATATAAAAATTTCAATTTAATTATAAAAATATATTGGCAGGACGTCCCTCCCGGCCGAGCCCAGTTTTCCACCTCTAACTGTCAGCATTCTATATAAATAATTTTTTTTGCAAGGATTAGTGTCGTTAGTCTTTGGAATTTCATAAATTTGTATTTACAAAACGTGAAATCAGATTTAGTAATTTAATTATGAAAGAAGAAAGATAAAATTTTAATTGAATTATAAAAATATATTGGCGGGCCGAGCCCAGTTTTCCCACTCTAACTGTTAGCATTTTTTATAAATAATTATTTTTTGCATGTATTTGTGTTAATTAAACTCTTGCAATAAAAAAATGAAAGCTTAATTTCTTTCTTATGTACTAAATTAAAATATTTATTTTTATAGTTCTTAGAGTTTAATAATTTTTTTTATAGAATGACAGACGTCATTTTTTATTTAAATTTAAAATTAAAACTTTTTATATTAATTATACATATTTTTTTATATTTTTTTCTTTTTTAATTTATGATTTTTGTATATTTTTTTAATTGGTTATACATGTGTATTTAAAAAATTTATGTTAAATATTTAAAAATAAATAAATGTATAATATTTTAATTGGTTATACATGTATATTTAAGATTTTATGTTAAAATTTTAATTTATTTTTTGAAAAGTATAAATTGTGTCATTTCTTATTTTTTCTTTTAAATTTGACATTTTAAATAAATTTTATCGACTATAAATATATTTTTATAATTTTAAATATTTCATTGTTTAATCTATAATTTTATATTAAATTTAAATTTATTATATATATATATCTCTTTTCCCATTGCAGAAACATTAAATGCTGAATTATTTTCTCAACTATCAAATTCAAAATTTAAATTTAAAATTTTGAATTTTAAATATTAAATATTTTCTCACTCAATAGACATAATAATAAATATTATTAATAAACTTAAATTCCTTCACAAAAAGTAGAGAAAAACATGTATAAAAAACCGTGCATATTCTCCAAGTAATAACTTCTAGTTATTCACGCACGACATAGAAAATTGTGTTAATTACACTCTTATATCAAAAGAATAAATGTTTAATTTATTTCTTATATATTAAATTACATTTTTGTAGTGATTAAATTTTTATAATTTATTTTTTTCAAAATTATAGATGTCATTTTTTATTTTTATTAAAATTTAAAATTTAAATTCTTTTGAATTAATTATAAGTATTACTTAAAAAATTAATTTTTTTGTTTAACTTATGATTTTTATATTTTTTTGAATTGGTTATACATATAAATTTAAAACGTTTACGTTAAATATTTCTCTTAAAAAACACTTGTATGGGAATTTCTTATCGTTTTGTATTATTTTTATACCGAGTGTCACAATTATATAACTCCATTGATAATAGATACTAATGCATTCACTTGTATTTGATTGTAAACTTTAATTGTGGCATACGTTATTTGACCATTAAAATCATCAATAAATTCAAACGTTGAAAATTTAGGGAATTGGTATTCGTTTTAATTTTATTCCATCAACATACATTAATGAACAACTTTTCAACGAATTAAAAGAGGTTTTTTGAACATATTTTTGTATTAAAATAATATACATTTTTCAATAAATATTATTAATATACTCAATAATTCTCATTTCTACGTAGAAAATAATGAGATATTAATATAATTGTCTGCCACTAATTAATGTTGAAATCTTTTTCCACCTATATTATGTTTAAAATTCGAATTTTGAAAAGTAGTCGGGGTATTAATATAGATGTTTGCCACCAATTAATGCTGAACTTTTTTTATTCCTATATTAAGTTTAAATTTTGAATTTTAAAATTTAGTGGGATTTTAATAGGTCTGGCAAATACCAATGCAGGAGTTAATGATATCTTAATTGAGTTTTTAAATTTAAAGTTAAAATAAATATTTGAAAATTTATTATAATAGGAAACATTTCAAATTCCTGTGATGATGAACACAAAGCTGAAAATAATTATAAATTTAGAAATTTGAATTTGATATTACGAATCAAGACAATTACAATATACATTAATGAACTTTTCAACGAACTAAATGAGTTTTCTTGAACCTATTTTTTGTATTAAAATAATATACATTTTTCAATAAATATTATTAATATACTCAATAATTCCCATTCCTATGTAGGAAATAATGAGATATTAATACAATTGTCTGCCACTAAATAATGTTGAAATTTTTTTCCACCTATATTATGTTTAAGATTCGAATTTTGAAAAAATTGTGGGTATTAATATAGATGTTTGCCATCAATTAATGCTGATTTTTTCGTCCTATATTAAGTTTAAATTTCGAATTTTAAAAATTAGCGGGATTTTTTTTTTGGTGAAGGAAGTTAGTGGGATTTTAATAGGCCTGATAAATACCAATGCAGGAGTTAGTGAAATCTTAATTGAGTTTTTAAATTTAAAGTTAAAATAAAAAATTGAAAAGTTATTATAATAAGGAAACATTTCAAATTCCTATGGGTGTGAACACGAAGCTGAAAATAATTTTGAAATTTGAATTTGATATTATAAATCAAAACAATTACAATATGGGAAGTTGAAATAATAATTATTTTCTGGGTACAGAAAATAAGAACCTCAAACGCAACACAATGAAAAAACACTCTGTAAAAAATATGAAATTAATATGTTATGCAAATAGAAATTTATCCATCAGTTACAAATTCATTTTCAGCAGCGAGACAAAAAACCATTCACAGGCATCGAAGACGTTGAGGATAAAAAACACAGGCAAGCACAATTGATAACAAATCTGCACCATTGATTTGAGATACAAAATCTTGTCCATCGATTTTGATTCAAAATTGTATTTTCTTTTATATTTTTTTTTATTCCCTGATTTACCAAGAAGTAAAGTTTTTAGATCTTTTTAGTGTGAACGCAAATCTGAAATTGAAGGAGGAAGTGACAGGTCAGCCGGGTTGCCAAAGAATGGATTTGTCTTAGAATAAAAGATTTATCATTTCTCTCTCCTTTTGATATTTTAATTGAATAGTGTCAGAGACAGATAAATAAAGTAGATATAAAAAAGGAAAGAAATAGGTTGAATAACGTATCTTTTATTTAATATTATAAATAAGATATACACAATTAAATCAAAAGATTTTAAATTTGAATTTTAATTAAAAAATATTAAATGTGTCAAATTTAAATTTCCTTAACTCACTAACGGAACTACTAACCCCGCCAATTTAATGACTTTATTCCGTGCTAAGCTTGTGTGTGTAATTATGCTAAAATTAATTAAAAGTAGCGTTGAAGAATTAGGGTATCATGAGAGAATCAAGGTTGGATTGGAGGTGGCGAAGCCAATGCCCTGTGTTGACACGACATAGTCCCTAGTCATTTCATAACGTCTTTTTTGTTTTTTTGTTTTGCTATTAATTTCATAACGTCTTTTGCTCCATTGAAGGGTGCACTACAGTCTGTCATTCCTCTTTATCTTCTTTCTTTTTTTTTTCTTTTTTTTTAACGAAATAAAATCCTACGTGGACATGTTGTAATGGGTATTTTCACCATTTTACCCCTAATTAATTATTTAAGAATCATTTTGCCACTCACTCAGAATTATCTACCAATCTGCCCCTCTTTAGTCGATTAAGCCAAAAATTTAATCGATTAAATGTTCAAAATAAGCAAAAATCATTGACTTGAAGATTTAGATTAAATCTCCCTATTTAATCAATTAAATCTCCATATTTCTTATGATAAAGGGGAAAATTTAATCGATATAATTGAAGATTTAATCGATTAAATCTTCATTTGACCATTTAATAGATTAAATATTCAATTTAAATGATTAAAGATGAGCAGATTGGCAGATAATTTGCATTCTGGGACAAAATAATTAATGAGGGGCAAAAGGGTGAAATAGGCTGCTGTAATGGCTATTATGATAATATCTTTGCTATTTATTTCCCAAAAAAATAAATATATATCTTTGCTATTTGGAAATTCAGGTCTATCTTTCATGTATATTGTGACACTTGTTTTATTTTATATAAAATTATTATTTTTCCTAATTTTAAAATAAATTATTTATTATTGATTTGATAAGAATAAGAGGCCTATCATAACATGAATAAAAAATTTAGTGAATTTACATTGCATCCGTATCATCCGTGTACACATCTCAACATTCTTCGCATTATGTAGACCCCATCCAACCCAAACATATTTCTTTCCTTTTTTCATATAATTTATCTTCTTTATAGAAAGAATAGTTAGCATAGCAACATAGCATAGCATAGCAGGTAAGGTGATCGATCTCAAAATTATTCTTTCTCTTCGTTTGTTCATCTCCCTTTGCCCATAGCAAACAAACACGGAAAATATATATATATATATATATATATAAAGGGAAAACCAGCTTCTTAGAAAGAGTGAAAAAGCACAAAGAAATAGTCATTCTATTTGTTGTAAATAATAATTAATTAATTATTATTTAATCATTAGTTAATTATTAATTTATTATATTGGGCCAAGCCCATTAAAGTCAAAATTAAGTCAAATAGAGAATACCCTTTGTTATGGGCTGGACTCAAGCCCACTCTATATCTCGGCCCAACCCAAGCAAACCCTAGAGCCGCGCTATATAAGGAAGGTAGGTGGAACAACAAGGTACACAAGATCTAACCCTAATCATTGAGTATCACACACACCTTTGAGGCAAACGCCCTGGTCAGTGTCAGTGATCCACGTTTCTCCCAGATACCTAATCCATAGATATCCAGAGAGGAACATCTGAATCCGAGATCAATCATCCAACCTAGGTTGGACACATCTGCCACAGGCAGAACACCCTTATTTGTATAAATCATTCACAATTCAATACTAATTTCATTACAATTCTAAAGGTTTTGTTTGTTTCTGTCTGGGATCAGTTCTCTTGCATCTGCGTGGCTATAACTCAGATTGATTGATTTTGATTCGGATATGGATTTGGAGGACTTTGGATTCATATTGGAGAGTGCGGGCGTTGACGTTTGGGTGTTGATGGATGCCGCAATCACGGTGCTTCCGTTGATTACGCCAACGAATTGAAGAGCCGGAGAGACGGAATCGTGGAGCGACACGGCGGCTCCGTCGCGGTGTCAGAACTGCAAAGCCGATAACGGTTAAATCAAGAGGCAGAGTAGTCCCTCAATGGATAAGGAAAAGGATCCTTACTGTGGGTTGTTTGATGATGAGGAGAAGAAGATTCTAGAAATTAAAGACCAACTTGAAGACCCTCACCAGGTCTTGTTTCTAAATTAAGTAGTGCTTTTTCTTTTGTTTTTTTTTCCTCTGCTTATTTATAATTGTGTTTTTGAAACAAAGAAAAAAACAAAAGAAAAAACACTACTTAATTTAGAAACAAGACCTGGTGAGGGTCTTCAAGTTGGTCTTTAATTTCTAGAATCTTCTTCTCCTCATCATCAAACAACCCACCGTAAGGATCCTTTTCCTTATCCATTGAGGGACTACTCTGCCTCTTGATTTCACCGTTATCGGCTTCAGCAAAAAAGCGGCTTCAAGAGAACTACCAAGAGGCTGCAAAGGGTGAGGTTTTTGTTTCCTTAATTTTCACTTTCGTTCTATCTAACTAATGTTTCTATGGTTAGTTTTATACATACATGTATATATATGCTGAGTGGTAATCTTGCATGTGTTTTGGTGGGACTGTCTAGCCAAAAAGCAAAGAACGATTCAGGTGATAGACCTCCATGAGTTACCAAAACCCAAGAAGAATGCCTTCTTTGGAAAGACCAGAGGCGGGGTTGCGGTTCTCAGGGAAAGACACTGCTGATGCATGTACGAGGCAACTTTGTTAGGATAGGTTATTATTCGTTTGTATATGAATTTAGGTAGTTTTTATTTCGTAACGGTCTAGGTAGTTTTTATTTTGTAACGGTTTGCTACTTAAGTGTGATCTTATCATATCACAATCGTTTTTACGTTATAACGGATTAGGTACTTAAGTGTGATCTTATCATATCACAATCATATTTCCATTGTAATTCACTCTGTATTTAAACACAGCCTTGGATAATACAAAGCAACTGATTGCACTATAACCGTTCTCTAAACTTGCGTGTAAAAAGGCTTTTTGTGGGTGGCCAATGCCAGATAAATCCTAAACCCAGTTGGTTCCTTTTCGTTTTCCCTCACCAACATAAAATTTTTGTAGCTTTTTTAGTAAGTTAACTTGTATTAACCCAAAATATCCATAACATTTACATTTACATTTAGTGATAAATATTGACAACTTAGAATCGAGGATATTATATGATCTTGAAAGATCATTTTTTTTTTCTTTTCGTAGGTTGAAATATCATTTAATTGTATGGCGATCTACAAACTATGACCATTAAATTTTGGAAAAATTAATTTAGTTGCGATCCATTTTCTTCTAATTAAAGTATTATGTTTGATCAAAATATGATTTCGCTCATAAATTTCAAGCTGTTTATTTTATTTTATTTTATTTTATTTTTTGATTCAAACTTGAAACAGTTCTTTCTACGGAAGTGAGGAGGAATGATGATAGGTTCAAAATTGAAAAAAAAAATTTAAAAATAATAATAAAATAATTAAAAATAATAATTAAAAAGAATATGGGTCGACACGAACACGCCACAAATTTTTTACGTGTTGTTTTTTCCTAATACAAACACGACACGAAATTTTTTACGGGTCAACCCTAACACGAATTTTCGTGTCGTGTTGCGGATCGACCCATGTGTCATAACCTATATTGACACCCCTAATGCATATTATGGAATGAATCATGTATATTTATTATAGAATAATTTGGTAACGTGTGTAAAATTATTACAGATAGAATTGTGCGTAATTATAATTATTCTAGTTTAGTTTCTTGATTTGTTTTTATTTTATTTTTTGGTAAATAAGTATCATACCTTTGATAATTTCCTAATTTCGCTCATAGACTATGGTTATATATAGAAGATATTTTCCTGTAAGTGTTGACATTAAGGGAATATTACTTCCTTTTCACTCCATAATCCTTCATATATAAAATATAAATTAAAAGGGAAAAAATGTTAATAATATAAACGAGAAGTTTGAGCAGAATGTTAAAAGTATAGATATAAAAATGGGTTTAGTACGTTTCCTTCCAAAAGATATAAATTTATGTCTTTTCATTCCTCATAACTATGTACTTCGGGTAATATATAGTTATAATATTAAAATTATTATTTTTCTATCTCTTCATGAGCTTTTCATAAATTTATCGGCTGACGTGAAGAGAGAAAAAAAAACTTTCATATTATAACTATATATTTTTCGTAATACATAATTATAAGAAAGAGAGGCAAAAAAATTAAAAAATTACTATTTTAATAAATAATTAAAAATATATAACTTTTTCAAAATTATTTACGGATCTATTGCACTCATTCACGTCCAAATTATGCGTGACCATTAGGGGTGAAAGTGGGCTGGGCTGGGCCAAGCTTTACCCCAAAAAGCCCAAGCCTATGTTAAAAAATTTCAACTCAGCTTGGCCCAAGCCTAGTACGAGTCTAACTGTTAGCCTGACTTTGCCCGTTTATAAAAAACAAATGGCATGGCTTGGCTTGTTAATTTTTAACTTCCAAGCAGAACCATAAATCAACTTTACAAAATACTCAAATTCTGTTGTTAAACCAAAAATCATAGTTTCAACGTCCAAACAGAATCATGAATCACAATAAAACTCATATAATCTGCATTTAAGTCACTTTAACAAACAAAATGCTGAAATTTTAGTTTTGATGAAGCTCCCATGACGGAACCCAATTTCGAGCAGTCAACTTGCCAAAGGAAGAAGAAAACACTGCAATAGAAGAATCTCAAGAAATCCTAGGGGTTAGGGTGAGATTGTGAGAGAGACATCCTATTTATATTTTTCGCTAAAAAGTCTCACGAAATCCACACCAATAGAAAATCCATTAAAATCGTTGTATTTTTGAATACCACGAGATTGTGATTCCATTGAATAAAATCTTGATTGAATACCAACAGATTTGGACGGATTATAAAATAATCCTTTAAAATCCTAATCGAATACCACGTGACTTTTTTTTCAATCCATTAAAATCCTAATCGAATACTAACGGATTTTTTTGTCCAAAAACAATCCATTAAAATCCTTTGAAATCTCATTCCAATACACCCCCTAAATAACATATATTTCATCATATCCAACAAACAAATCAATACTATGTAAATTAAAATAACTACATGAATTCAACAAATACATCATGATGCTTGTAGTAAGTATAATCTCTCCCAATTTTTTTTTTAATATATTCATATACACAATCTAACATGCTGAGATGTTGGTTCCTTCTATATAAGAAATAAATTCAGATTTGTATTAAAATATAATCGAATATAATTAAGTTATAATAATTGCAATTGATTAAATTTATATTTTTTCTTTTTTAGTCAAGGCATGCTTATTTTATTTTATTTAAAATAAATAGTCTAATATAGGCCGAATTGTATGCTTATAGGCCAAGCCTTGTGAAAGTGGGCCTACGGCCTTTTTATTTAACAAGCCTTCTCAATGCCCAAGCATGGCCTATTTTACGAAATATACTATGTCAGGACTGGCCGGACATAGGCCGAGTCGTAGGCTTCTGTAGGCCGGCCCGGCCTAGTTTCACCCCCACTGACCATTCACGCCTAAGTTAAACGTGACTCACAAGACCATGGTTGTTAAAATCTCGATTTATGTTATAAAAAAAAAACTCGATTTATCACTACGATTTTATATTTTTACGATTTTTTTATCAAAACGATTTTACCAATATTCTAACCCTTTTACATTTTTACGATTTTTTACATTTTTTTACATTACGGTTTTACGTTTTACGATTTTTTAGCCCCTTCCGATTTTAGTTAAGATCTAGATTTTAACAACCTTGCACAAGACATTCACGCCTAATTTAGGCGTCACTCATCTGGTGTTGACATGTGGCATAAAAAAATCAACTTACGAATCATAAAATTTTGGAAAGTCATAACTTTTGAATCAAGTATCTAAATCTCGTAACTTTTTTTATTCCAAATTTTTTTCGAGATCTACGCAATGACAAATTATTTGACATAATTTATATCTCACAAACACAGTTCAAATTTGCAATATTGGTATAACAAGAGCGTTTACAACCAGAAGCCTCCAAGTTCTGGGTTTTTAATTTAATATAAATAAATAAATAAATATTTGATTTGTGAATTAAAAAAATCAACTTTTTTAATTTGTAATATAAAAGATAAATAAAAATAAATAAAGATTTGGTTTGTGATTTAAATTAAAAAAATCTAAAAATTATTATTAATAAGGAAAACAAAATAAAGATTTGATTTATGATTTAAACTGAAAAATTAATTTGAAAAATCTGTATTAATAATAGAAATAATTAAATGAATATTCTAAATCTCTAAGGAAGAATGATTTTATTTTTGAAAACCATTCAGAGGCTATAAACTTTCAACGAATCCAGCCATTGTTTCGTATAAGAGACGTTTCCAAACTTTAAAGTCATTTCATAACGTCATTTTTTGTTTTTTTTGTTTTGGTATTAATTTCATAACGTCTTTTGCTCCATTGAAGGGTGCACTACAGTCTGTCATTCCTCTTTATCTTTTTTTTTTAAACGAAATAAAATCCTACGTGGACATGTTGTAATGGGCATTTTCACCATTTTACCCCTAATTAATTATTTAAGAATCATTTTGTCACTCACTCAGAACTATCTACCAATCTGCCTCTCTTTAGTCGATTAAGCCAAAAATTTAATTGATTAAATGTTCAAAATAAGCAAAAATCATTGACTTGAAGATTTAGATTAAATCTCCCTATTTAATCAATTAAATCTCCATATTTCTTATGATAAAGGGGAAAATTTAATCGATATAGTTGAAGATTTAATCGATTAAATCTTCATTTGACCATTTAATAGATTAAATATTCAATTTAAATGATTAAAGATGAGCAGATTGGCAGATAATTTGCATTCTGGGACAAAATAATTAATGAGAAAATTTATTATAATAGGAAATATATCAAATTCATGTGAGGATGAACACAAAGCTGAAAATAATTATAAATTTAGAAATTTGAATTTGATATTACGAATCAAGACAATTACAATATACATTAATGAACTTTTCAACGAACTAAATGAGTTTTATTGAACATATTTTTTGTATTAAAATAATATACACTTTTCAATAAATATTATTAATATACTCAATAATTCCCATTCCTATGTAGGAAATAATGAGATATTAATACAATTGTCTGCCACTAAATAATGTTGAAATTTTTTTCCACCTATATTATGTTTAAAATTCGAATTTTGAAAAAATTGTGGGTATTAATATAGATGTTTTCCACCAATTAATGCTGATTTTTCCCCTCATATATTAAGTTTAAATTTCGAATTTTAAAAATTAGTGGGATTTTTTTTTTTTGGTGAAGGAAGTTAGTGGGATTTTAATAGGCCTGATAAATACCAATGCAAGAGTTAGTGAAATCTTAATTGAGTTTTTAAATTTAAAGTAAAAATAAAAATTTGATAAGTTATTATAATAAGGAAACATTTCAAATTCCTATGGGTGTGAACACAAAGCTGAAATTAATTTTGAAATTTGAATTTGATATTATAAATCAAAACAATTACAATATGGGAAGTTGAAATAATAATTATTTTCTAGGTACAGAAAATAAGAACATCAAACGCAACACAATGAAAAAACACTCTGTAAAAAAATATGAAATTAATATGTTATGCAAATAGAAATTTATCCATCGGTTACAAATTCATTTTCAGCAGCAAGACAAAAAACTATTCACAGGCATCGAAGACGTTGAAGATAAAAAACACAGACAAGCACAATTGATAATAAATCTGCACCATTGATTTGAGATACAAAATCTTGTCCATCGATTTTGACTCAAAATTGTATTTTCTTTTATATTTTTTTTATTCCCTGATTTACCAAAAAGTAAAGTTTTTAGATTTTTTTAGTATGAACGCAAATCTGAAATTGAAGGAAGAAGTGACACGTCAGCTAGATTGCCAAAGAATGGATTTGTCTTAGAATATAAGATTTATCATTTCTCTCTCCTTTTGATATTTTAATTGAATAGTGTCAGAGACAGATAAATAAAGTAGATATAAAAAAGAAAAGAAATAGGTTGAATAACTTATCTTTTATTTAATATTATAAATAAGATATGCACAATTAAATCAAAAGATTTTAAATTTGAATTTTAATTAAAAAATATTAAATGTGTCAAATTTAAATTTCCTTAACTCACTAATGGAACTACTAACCCCGCCAATTTAATGACTTTATTCCGTGCTAAGCTTGGATTGGAGGTGGCGAAGCCAATGCCCTTTGTTGACACGACATAGTCCCTCGTCATTTCATAACGTCTTTTTTTGTTTTTTTTTGTTTTGGTATTAATTTCATAACGTCTTTTGCTCCATTGAAGGGTGCACTACGGTCTGTCATTCCTCTTTATCTTTTTTTTTTTTTACGAAATAAAATCCTACGTGGACATGTTATAATGGGTATTTTCACCATTTTACCCCTAATTAATTATTTAAGAATCATTTTGCCACTCACTCAGAACTATCTACCAACCTGCTCCTCTTTAGTCGATTAAGCCAAAAATTTAATCGATTAAATGTTCAAAATAAGCAAAAATCATTGACTTGAAGATCTAGATTAAATCTCCCTATTTAGTCAATTAAATCTCCATATTTCTTATGATAAAGGGAAAAATTTAATCGATATAGTTGAAGATTTAATCGATTAAATCTTCATTTGACCATTTAATATATTAAATATTCAATTTAAATGATTAAAGAGGAGCAGATTGGTAGATAATTTGTATTCTGGGACAAAATAATTAATGAGTGGCAAAATGGGTGAAATAGGCTGCTGTAATGGCTATTATGATAATATCTTTGCTATTTATTTCCCAAAAAAAAATATATTTTTGCTATTTGAAAATTCAGGTCTATCTTTTATTTATATTGTGACACTTATTTTATTTTATATAAAATAATTTTTTTCTTAATTTTAAAATAAATTATTTATTATTGATTTGATAAGAATAAGAGGCATATCATAATATGAATAAAAAATTTACTGAATTTACATTGCATCCTTATCACCGGTGTACACATCTGAACATTCTTCGCATTACGTAGACCTCATTCAACCCAAACATATTTCTTTCCTTTTTTTCATATAATTTATCTTCTTTATAAAAAGAATAGTTAGCATAGCAGCATAGCATAGCATAGCAGGTAAGGTGATCGATCTCAAAATTATTCTTTCTCTTCGTTTGCTCATCTCCCTTGGCCCATAGCAAACAAACACGGAAAAGAAATATATATATATAAAAAAAAGGGAAAACCAGCTTTTTAGAAGGAGTGAAAAAGCACAAAGAAATAGTCATGCTATTTGTTGTAAATAATAATTAATTAATTATTATTTAATCATTAATTTATTATATTGGGCCAAGCCCATTAAAGTCAAAATTAAGTCAAAGAGAGAATACCCTTTGTTATGGGCTGGACTCAAGCCCATTCTATATCTCGGCCCAACCCAAGCAAACCCTAGAGCCGCGCTATATAAGGAAGGTAGGTGGAACAACAAGGTACACAAGATCTAACCCTAATCATTGAGTATCACACACACCTTTGAGGCAAACGCCCTGGTCAGTGTCAGTGATCCACGTTTCTCCCAGATACCTAATCCATAGATATCCAGAGAGGAACATCTGAATCCGAGATCAATCATCCAACCTAGGTTGAACACATCTGCCACAGGCAGAACACCCTTATTTGTATAAATCATTCACAATTCAATACTAATTTCATTACAATTCTAAAGGTTTTGTTTGTTTCTGTCTGGGATCAGTTCTCTTGCATCTGCGTGGCTATAACTCAGATTGATTGATTTTGATTCGGATATGGACTTGGAGGACTTTCGATTCATATTGGAGTGTGCGGGCGTTGACGTTTGGGTGTTGATGGATGCCGCAATCACGGTGGCTTCCGTTGATTACGCCAACGAATTGAAGCGCCGGAGAGAAGGAATCGTGGAGCGCCTTTACACGGCGGCTCCGTCGCGGTGTCAGAACTGCAAAGCCGATAATGGTGAAATCAAGAGGCAGAGTAGTCCCTCACTGGATAAGGAAAAGGATCCGTACGGTGGGTTGTTTGATGATGAGGAGAAGAAGATTCTAAAAATTAAAGACCAACTTGAAGACCCTCATCAGGTCTTGTTTATAATTTAAGTAGTGTTTTTTTTTTTTTTTTTTTTTTGCTTATTTATAAATGTGTTTTTGATTTATTTTTTTTCTTCATCAGTCGGAAGATTCCTTGGTGAAGTTGCTACAGAATCTCGCAGACATGGATATTACATATCAAGCTTTAAAGGTAACAAACTTCTCTTGTTTCTTTCAATTTATTTTAGTTTTTTGCAATTTTTTTTTAATTTCAAGTTTATCTAATTCCGTAGGGGACTGCCATTGGGAGGCTTGTGAATCGGTTGCGGAAGCATTCGTCTAATGAAGTTAAGAGATTGGTGAAGCAACTTGTCAGGTTTTGGAAAGAGCCCATTTTATGTTTTGGAAGGAGAATATTCTTACTATCAAAATTTTCTACTATTAATTTACTACCTATCTAATCATCATTGGATCAACATTTTCTCTCCCTTCATAAACTTTTTAACTTTTTAACCTTCTCTCTTTGATCCAATGATAATTAGATTGGTAGTAAGTTGGTAGTGAAATTTTTTGGTAATAAGAATATCTCCTCTTATTTTTTTTAAATATGAACAGTGAACTTTGCAGAAGATGTTGTTGACTTTTATTGATTGACTTTGGTAGTAAGTGGAAGGACACTGCAGATAAATGGGTGAGGTTGGAGACACCGGGAGAACCGGCTACAGCTGTCATGGGTAATCTTGACTTAATCTTCATTTGGGAAAATTTCTGAAATTCTGAAAAGAGTTTTGTTCTTGGTAAATTGAAAATGGTAATAATTCATATTGTTGACATGGCAGTTGACGAAGACTTGCCTCAGCAGAAAAACCCGCAAAATGGGCTTCGTCAGGTTAAAAGAAATCCTTTTTTTTTTCTTTTAAAAAAAAATATATATATTTTTTACCACGTGGTGCTTTTCCTGAGAAAATGAGGGTTTTGTTTGGCATTTGACTTTCTAATATTCTATTCCTTTTGCAGGTTCCTGACTTTAGGAACTCTCCAAATCTACAGAGTGAGTATAGTATCTGAGAATTTTTTTTATCCTTCTATGCAAAAACACAAATATATATGATAAATTGATAAATAATTTTTCAAAAATATACACATTCTTCATAAAACATTCGTATTAAATTGATAAATAATTTTTCAAAAATATTAATTGGATTTGACATGAAAAGAGTCAATAAGCCAGTATATGATTCAAAGCTTTGTATCTAATATTATATTTCTCCTACTCACATAGATGGGAGTTTTTGGTTAGAGAGCAACCACACTCAAGCTGAACTAAAACCAAAAGCAACTCCTCGCAAAGAAGCTCCGCCAAAACCAGAGGCATCACCATCTGTCCCGACTTCTCTTGCTCCTCAAAATGTAAGTATTTGAATTTATAACCTTTTGGAGTTTCTGATCTCTTTATGTGATTTATAACGTTTTTTGAATGATTGCAGAGACAGAGAGAACAAAGAGAGACCGATTTTGACTCGGAGAGACTTGCTTCAGCAAAAAAGCGGCTTCAAGAGAACTACCAAGAGGCTGCAAAGGGTGAGGTTTTTGTTTCCTTAATTTTCACTTTCGTTCAATCTAACTAATGCTTCTATATATGGTTGGTTAGTTTTATACATATATATATAGGTTTTTGTTTCCTTAATTTTCACTTTCGTTCAATCTAACTAATGCTTCTATATATGGTTGGTTAGTTTTATACATATATATATATATATGCTGAGTTTTATACTAACTAATGTATATATATCTTGCATGTGTTTTGGTGGGGCTGTCTAGCCAAAAAGCAAAGAACGATTCAGGTGATAGACCTCCATGAGTTACCAAAACCCAAGAAGAATGCCTTCTTTGGAAAGACCAGAGGTGGGGCTGCGGTTCTCAGGGAAAGACACGGCTGACGCATGTACGAGGCAACTTTTTGAGGATAGGTTATTATTCGTTTGTATATGAATTTAGGTAGTTTTTATTTTGTAACGGTCTAGGTAGTTTTTATTTTGTAACGGTTTGCTACTTAAGTTTGATCTTATCATATCACAACCGTTTTTACGTTATAACGGATTACGTATTTAAGTGTGATCTTATCATATCACAATCATATTTCCATTGTAACTCACTCTGTATTTAAACACAGCCTTGAATAATACAAAACAACTGATTGCACTATAACAGTTCTCTAAACTTGCGTGTAAAAAGGCTTTTTGTGGGTGGCTAATGCTAGATAAATCCTAAACCCAGTTGATTCCTTTTCATTTTCCCTCACCAACATAAAATTTTTGTAGCTTTTTTAGTAAGTTAACTTGTATTAACCCAAAATATCCATAACATTTACATTTACATTTAGTGATAAATATTGACAACTTAGAATCGAGGATATTATATGATCTTGAAAGATCATCTTTTTTTTCTTTTGGTAGGTTGAAATATCATTTAATTGTATGGCGATCTACAAACTATGACCATTAAATTTTGGAAAAATTAATTTAGTTGCGATCCATTTTCTTCTAATTAAAGTATTATGTTTGATCAAAATATGATTTCGCTCATAAATTTTAAGCTGTTTATTTTATTTTATTTTTTGATTCAAACTTGAAACAGTTCTTTATACGGAAGTGAGGAGGAATGATGATAGGTTCAAAATTGAAAAAAAAAAGATTAAAAAATATGGGTCGATACGAACACGAACACGACACGAATTTTTTACGTGTCGTTTTTTCCTAGCACGAACACGACACGAAATTTCTTACGGGTCAACCCGAACACGAATTTTCGTGTCGTATTGCGGATCGACCCACGTGTCATAACCTATATTGACACCCCTAATGCATATTATGGAATGAATCATGTATATTTATTATGGAAAAATTTGGTAACGTGTGTAAATTATTACAGAAAGAATTGTGCGTAATTATAACTATTCTAGTTTAGTTTCTTGATTTGTTTTTATTTTAATTTTTGGTAAATAAGTATCCTACCTTTGATAATTTCCTAATTTCGCTCATAGACTATGGTTATATATAGAAGATATTTTCCTGTAAGTGTTGACATTAAGGGAATATTACTTCCTTTTCACTCCATAATCCTTCATATATAAAATATAAATTAAAAGGGAAAAAATGTTAATAATATAAACGAGAAGTTTGAGCAGAATGTTAAAAGTATAGATATAAAAATGGGTTTAGTACGTTTCCTTCTAAAAGATATAAATTTATGTCTTTTCATTACTTATAACTATGTACTTCGGGTAATACATAGTTATAATATTAAAATTATTATTTTTCTATCTCTTCATGAGCTTTTCATAAACTTATCGGCTGACGTGAAGAGAAAAAAAAAACTTTCATATTATAACTATATATTTTTCGGAATACATAATTATAAGAAAGAGAGGCAAAAAAATTAAAAAATTACTATTTTAATAAATAATTAAAAATATATAACTTTTTCAAAATTATTTACGGATCTATTGCACTCATTCACGTCCAAATTAGGCGTGACCATTAGGGGTGAAAGTGGGCTGGGCTGGGCCAAGCTTTACCTCGAAAAGCTCAAGCCTATGTTAAAAAATTTCAACTCGGCTTGGCCCAAGCCTAGTACGAGTCTAACTGTTAGCCTGACCTATGAAGCACCGACACTTCAAAAATCCTGACGTGTCGTGTCCGACACTTCCCGACACTCTCGGACACTCCGACACTTCAACATGCGTTATAAAAATTCAAAAAAAAATTCAAATGTTGCGTTGCGTTAAGTTTTTAGTTCAAATTATTAGATTCATTGGATTGCGATTACTATTTTATTGAATTTAATATAAATATTTGGGATATCTTATGTTTCTTTGCAAAATTTATGAATATTATAAGTTTATATTCATTTTTTTGTTAAATGACTGAATATTAAATATAATATACACTACATAAATTAAAAATATTATTTAATATCAAAACGTGTCCTAACGTGTCGAAATCTAACGTTTTTTAGAATTAACGTGTCGGAGTGTCGTGTCGTATCGTGTCACGTGTCCCGTGTCGGTGTCCATGCTACATAGAGCCTGACTTTGCCCGTTTATAAAAAACAAATGGCCTGGCTTGGCCCGTTGGCCTGTTAATTTTTAACTTCCAAGCAGAACCATAAATCAACTTTACAAAATACTCAAATTCTGTTGTTAAACCAAAAATCATAGTTTCAACGTCCAGACAGAATCCTGAATCACAATAAAACTCATATAATCTGCATTTAAGTCACTTTAAAAAACAAAATGCTGAAATTTTAGTTTTGATGAAGCTCCCATGACGGAACCCAATTTCGAGCAGTCAACTTGCCAAAGGAAGAAGAAAACACTGCAATAGAAGAATCTCAAGAAATCCTAGGGGTTAGGGTGAGATTGTGAGAGAGACATCCTATTTATATTTTTCGCTAAAAAGTCTCACAAAATCCACATCAATAGAAAATCCATTAAAATCGTTGTATTTTTGAATACCACGAGATTGTGATTCCATTGAATAAAATCTTGATTGAATACCAACAGATTTGGACGGATTATGAAATAATCCTTTAAAATCCTAATCGAATACCACGTGACTTTTTTTCAATCCATTAAAATCGTAATCGAATACTAACGGATTTTTTTGTCCAAAAACAATCCATTAAAATCCTTTGAAATCTCAATCCAATACACCGCCTAAATAACATATATTTCATCATATCCAACAAACAAATCCATACTATGTAAGTTAAAATAACTACATGAATCCAACAAATACATCATGATGCTTGTAGTAAGTATAATCTCTCCCAATTTTTTTTAATATATTCATATACACAATCTAACATGTTGAGATGTTAGTTCCTTCTACATAAGAAATAAATTCAGATTTGTATTAAAATATAATCGAATATAATTAAGTTATAATAATTGCAATTGATTAAATTTATATTTTTTATTTTTTATTCAAGGCATACTTATTTTATTTTATTTAAAATAAATAGTCTAATATAGGCCGGCCTGTATGCTTATAGCCAAGCCTTATGAAAGTGGGCCTACGGCCTTTTTATTAAACAAGCCTTTTCAATGCCCGAGCCTGACCTATTTTACGAAATATACTATGTCAGGACTGGCCTGACATAGGGCGAGTCGTAGGCCCCTGTAGGTCGGCCCGACCCAGTTTCACCCCCACTGACCATTCACGCCTAAGTTAAACATGACTCACAAGACCATAGTTGTTAAAATCTCGATTTATGTTATAAAAAAAAATCTCGATTTATCACTACGATTTTATATTTTTAAGATTTTTTTTATCAAAACGATTTTACCAATATTCCAACGCTTTTACATTTTTACGATTTTTTACATTTTTTTACATTACGGTTTTACGTTTTACGATTTTTTAGCCCCCTTTCGATTTTAGTTAAGATCTCGATTTTAACAACCTTGCACAAGAGATTCACGCCTAATTTAGGCGTGACTCATCTGGTGTTGACACGTGGCATAAAAAAATCAACTTACGAATCATAAAATTTTGGAAAGTCATAACTTTTGAGTCAAGTATCTAAATCTGGTAACTTTTTGTTATTCCAAAATTTTTTCGAGATCTACGCAATGACAAATTATTTGACATAATTTATATCTCACAAACACAGTTCAAATTTGCAATATTGGTATAACAAGAGCGTTTACAACCAGAAGCCTCCAAGTTCTGGGTTTTTAATTTAATATAAATAAATAAATAAATATTTGATTTGTGAATTAAAAAAATCAATTTTTTTTAATTTGTAATATAAAAGATAAATAAAAATAAATAAAGATTTGTTTTGTGATTTAAATTAAAAAAATCTAAAAATTATTATTAATAAGGAAAACAAAATAAAGATTTGATTTATGATTTAAACTGAAAAATTAATTTGAAAAATCTGTATTAATAATATAAATAATTAAATAAATATTCTAAATCTCTAAGGAAGAAAAATTTTATTTTTGAAAACCATCCAGAGGCAATAAACTTTCAACGAATCCAACCATTGTTTCGTATAAGAGACGTTTCCAAACTTTAAAGTTTAGGATTCGATTTAAGTTTAGTTTTTTTTCTTATACCCATTAGTCTCTTTTTTATTTTTATTTTAAATGTATTTATTTTTTATTTCTCTTAGGCATGCATAATTTAAATGGATTTAAAGAAAAAAGTCATAAAACAGAAGGATGTAACGTACGATACGGTTCGAAAAAAGTCATAAAAAAGTTATTTATTTTTAAATTATTTTTTATTATATTTCTGTATCTTACTATTCAATATGATTCACGATACAAAAAATCGGCCAAACGATACACGATACATATTGCGATTTAATAACTTTGTACACTTTTATTTTTCAAACACTCTACAAAAAGTATGTATTTTAATATGACATTAAGTATCCTTATTTATAGATGGACTAATACACTTTGGTGCCATATTTATAGTACCATTGTTAGTTTGTTATAAATTTGAATTGTGTTTGTGAGAGATGAAATATGCCAAATGAGATGTCATTACGTTGATCTCGAAAAATTACGTGGAATCAATTTTTCTTACCTAATTCGGATACCTGAGTCAAAAGTTATGGCCTTATGACATTTTACGGTTAAATTGTTAACTTTTTATGCCACGTGTCAACACCAGACGAGTCACGCGTAAATTAGGCGTGAATGGTCACGCCCAATTTGGGCATGAATGAGTACAATATATTTGTAATTAGCTTCAAAACAGCAACATATCGATAAATATTTATTAAAAAAACAATATTTAAATTTTTCCCATGAAGGTGAATGTATCATAAGTTTATATCTTTTGAAATAACAAATAGTTTTCCCTTTAAAATTATTTAATAGGGATATGTTATTCTACCATCTCTTTTTCATGTGTACCTTGCATACCACTTTTCAATATCGTTGGATCAGAATTTTATCTAAACTAGTATATTACCCGTGCGATGCACGGGAAAAAAGATCAAAAATTTTGTCGTCCGCCGTGGTTGCTTAATCACATTGCAAACCTTATACTTTCAAAAAACTTGTTGTTATTTTGTTCTATATTCCAGGTGGAAAAAATTACAGCATTGACACAAAACTTTGCAAATATCAACCACAAATAAAAATCTGCTATTCTGAGGGATAATTAATCTTGCATACAATTACATCGTAATACACCATAATAAATTATAATACACCATGTTAACATGAGAAAGGGATATAAATAGAAAATTGCGTACAAATCATTGCTAACTATACAATTCATCAACAAAATCAAGGTAATAATAACACCAAGCAAATATGGATTTAAAATATAAGCTTTTACCTATAATATGAAAACACTATTCATTCAGTGTCATTTCGTACAATCATTGGAGGGATAAGTTCAACACTTACTAAATATGTCTTTTCTTATGTGACTTTCGTTCCTTGTGCCTACGATAAAGAAGGCAAAGACTCATTAAATAAGTAACACTAATATGTTAACACCCAAAAGTCATAGTATCAGCAAAATAAAGATTGGATTAAATTTTTTTAAGGACCAAAAAAATGTTGTCTGAACGGGATTTGAATGCAACTTAATCAAATAAGCATGTATAAGTTATATTTTTTTGCTTACATTGCAACAAATGCATATAAACAGAATCAAAGCAACTACACTAATCTTTGAGATACACTTTCATTTATTGCAATAACATTTAAATAATAATAATAAATAATTATTATTTGCAAGGATCTGTGTCGTTAGTATTTGAAATTTTACTAATTTGTATTTACAAAAATTAAAATCAGATTTAGGAATTTAATTATAAAAGAAGAATGATGAAATCTTAATTTAATTATAAAAATGTGTTTTTGGGTCGGCCCTTCGTGCCGAGTCCATTTTATCACCTCTAATTATCAGCATGTAAAAGGTTTTTATATTTATCCACAAAAAAAGTTTTTTATAGTTGCATCTAGTTTTTGATATTTTATCTCAAAAATGAACTTTCATTTACTACAATTAGATTTATAAAATAATAATATATATTTTTTTTTTGCAAGGGTTTGTGTCGTTAATCTTTGGAATTTCATAAATTTATATTTACAAAAGTTGAAATGAGACTTAGTAATTTAATTATAAAAGAAGGAGGATAAAATTTCAGTTGAATTATAAAAATATATTGGCGGGCCGGCCCTCCGGGCCGAGTCCAGTTTTCCACCTCTAACTGTCAGCATTTTGTATAAATAATTCTTTTTTGCAAGGATTAGTGTCGTTAGTCTTTGAAATTTCACAAATTTATATTTACAAAAATTGAAATCAGATTTAGTAATTTAATTATAAAAGAAGAAATATAAAAATTTCAATTTAATTATAAAAATATATTGGCAGGACGTCCCTCCCGGCCGAGCCCAGTTTTCCACCTCTAACTGTCAGCATTCTATATAAATAATTTTTTTTGCAAGGATTAGTGTCGTTAGTCTTTGGAATTTCATAAATTTGTATTTACAAAACGTGAAATCAGATTTAGTAATTTAATTATGAAAGAAGAAAGATAAAATTTTAATTGAATTATAAAAATATATTGGCGGGCCGAGCCCAGTTTTCCCACTCTAACTGTTAGCATTTTTTATAAATAATTATTTTTTGCATGTATTTGTGTTAATTAAACTCTTGCAATAAAAAAATGAAAGCTTAATTTCTTTCTTATGTACTAAATTAAAATATTTATTTTTATAGTTCTTAGAGTTTAATAATTTTTTTTATAGAATGACAGACGTCATTTTTTATTTAAATTTAAAATTAAAACTTTTTATATTAATTATACATATTTTTTTATATTTTTTTCTTTTTTAATTTATGATTTTTGTATATTTTTTTAATTGGTTATACATGTGTATTTAAAAAATTTATGTTAAATATTTAAAAATAAATAAATGTATAATATTTTAATTGGTTATACATGTATATTTAAGATTTTATGTTAAAATTTTAATTTATTTTTTGAAAAGTATAAATTGTGTCATTTCTTATTTTTTCTTTTAAATTTGATATTTTAAATAAATTTTATCGACTATAAATATATTTTTATAATTTTAAATATTTCATTGTTTAATCTATAATTTTATATTAAATTTAAATTTATTATATATATATATATCTCTTTTCCCATTGCAGAAACATTAAATGCTGAATTATTTTCTCAACTATCAAATTCAAAATTTAAATTTAAAATTTTGAATTTTAAATATTAAATATTTTCTCACTCAATAGACATAATAATAAATATTATTAATAAACTTAAATTCCTTCACAAAAAGTAGAGAAAAACATGTATAAAAAACCGTGCATATTCTCCAAGTAATAACTTCTAGTTATTCACGCACGACATAGAAAATTGTGTTAATTACACTCTTATATCAAAAGAATAAATGTTTAATTTATTTCTTATATATTAAATTACATTTTTGTAGTGATTAAATTTTTATAATTTATTTTTTTCAAAATTATAGATGTCATTTTTTATTTTTATTAAAATTTAAAATTTAAATTCTTTTGAATTAATTATAAGTATTACTTAAAAAATTAATTTTTTTGTTTAACTTATGATTTTTATATTTTTTTGAATTGGTTATACATATAAATTTAAAACGTTTACGTTAAATATTTCTCTTAAAAAACACTTGTATGGGAATTTCTTATCGTTTTGTATTATTTTTATACCGAGTGTCACAATTATATAACTCCATTGATAATAGATACTAATGCATTCACTTGTATTTGATTGTAAACTTTAATTGTGGCATACGTTATTTGACCATTAAAATCATCAATAAATTCAAACGTTGAAAATTTAGGGAATTGGTATTCGTTTTAATTTTATTCCATCAACATACATTAATGAACAACTTTTCAACGAATTAAAAGAGGTTTTTTGAACATATTTTTGTATTAAAATAATATACATTTTTCAATAAATATTATTAATATACTCAATAATTCTCATTTCTACGTAGAAAATAATGAGATATTAATATAATTGTCTGCCACTAATTAATGTTGAAATCTTTTTCCACCTATATTATGTTTAAAATTCGAATTTTGAAAAGTAGTCGGGGTATTAATATAGATGTTTGCCACCAATTAATGCTGAACTTTTTTTATTCCTATATTAAGTTTAAATTTTGAATTTTAAAATTTAGTGGGATTTTAATAGGTCTGGCAAATACCAATGCAGGAGTTAGTGATATCTTAATTGAGTTTTTAAATTTAAAGTTAAAATAAATATTTGAAAATTTATTATAATAGGAAACATTTCAAATTCCTGTGATGATGAACACAAAGCTGAAAATAATTATAAATTTAGAAATTTGAATTTGATATTACGAATCAAGACAATTACAATATACATTAATGAACTTTTCAACGAACTAAATGAGTTTTCTTGAACCTATTTTTTGTATTAAAATAATATACATTTTTCAATAAATATTATTAATATACTCAATAATTCCCATTCCTATGTAGGAAATAATGAGATATTAATACAATTGTCTGCCACTAAATAATGTTGAAATTTTTTTCCACCTATATTATGTTTAAGATTCGAATTTTGAAAAAATTGTGGGTATTAATATAGATGTTTGCCATCAATTAATGCTGATTTTTTCGTCCTATATTAAGTTTAAATTTCGAATTTTAAAAATTAGCGGGATTTTTTTTTTGGTGAAGGAAGTTAGTGGGATTTTAATAGGCCTGATAAATACCAATGCAGGAGTTAGTGAAATCTTAATTGAGTTTTTAAATTTAAAGTTAAAATAAAAAATTGAAAAGTTATTATAATAAGGAAACATTTCAAATTCCTATGGGTGTGAACACGAAGCTGAAAATAATTTTGAAATTTGAATTTGATATTATAAATCAAAACAATTACAATATGGGAAGTTGAAATAATAATTATTTTCTGGGTACAGAAAATAAGAACCTCAAACGCAACACAATGAAAAAACACTCTGTAAAAAATATGAAATTAATATGTTATGCAAATAGAAATTTATCCATCAGTTACAAATTCATTTTCAGCAGCGAGACAAAAAACCATTCACAGGCATCGAAGACGTTGAGGATAAAAAACACAGGCAAGCACAATTGATAACAAATCTGCACCATTGATTTGAGATACAAAATCTTGTCCATCGATTTTGATTCAAAATTGTATTTTCTTTTATATTTTTTTTATTCCCTGATTTACCAAGAAGTAAAGTTTTTAGATTTTTTTAGTGTGAACGCAAATCTGAAATTGAAGGAGGAAGTGACAGGTCAGCCGGGTTGCCAAAGAATGGATTTGTCTTAGAATAAAAGATTTATCATTTCTCTCTCCTTTTGATATTTTAATTGAATAGTGTCAGAGACAGATAAATAAAGTAGATATAAAAAAGGAAAGAAATAGGTTGAATAACGTATCTTTTATTTAATATTATAAATAAGATATACACAATTAAGTCAAAAGATTTTAAATTTGAATTTTAATTAAAAAATATTAAATGTGTCAAATTTAAATTTCCTTAACTCACTAACGGAACTACTAACCCCGCCAATTTAATGACTTTATTCCGTGCTAAGCTTGTGTGTAATTATGCTAAAATTAATTAAAAGTAGCGTTGAAGAATTAGGGTATCATGAGAGAATCAAGGTTGGATTGGAGGTGGCGAAGCCAATGCCCTGTGTTGACACGACATAGTCCCTAGTCATTTCATAACGTCTTTTTTGTTTTTTTGTTTTGCTATTAATTTCATAACGTCTTTTGCTCCATTGAAGGGTGCACTACAGTCTGTCATTCCTCTTTATCTTCTTTCTTTTTTTTTCTTTTTTTTTAACGAAATAAAATCCTACGTGGACATGTTGTAATGGGTATTTTCACCATTTTACCCCTAATTAATTATTTAAGAATCATTTTGCCACTCACTCAGAATTATCTACCAATCTGCCCCTCTTTAGTCGATTAAGCCAAAAATTTAATCGATTAAATGTTCAAAATAAGCAAAAATCATTGACTTGAAGATTTAGATTAAATCTCCCTATTTAATCAATTAAATCTCCATATTTCTTATGATAAAGGGGAAAATTTAATCGATATAATTGAAGATTTAATCGATTAAATCTTCATTTGACCATTTAATAGATTAAATATTCAATTTAAATGATTAAAGATGAGCAGATTGGCAGATAATTTGCATTCTGGGACAAAATAATTAATGAGGGGCAAAAGGGTGAAATAGGCTGCTGTAATGGCTATTATGATAATATCTTTGCTATTTATTTCCCAAAAAAATAAATATATATCTTTGCTATTTGGAAATTCAGGTCTATCTTTCATGTATATTGTGACACTTGTTTTATTTTATATAAAATTATTATTTTTCCTAATTTTAAAATAAATTATTTATTATTGATTTGATAAGAATAAGAGGCCTATCATAACATGAATAAAAAATTTAGTGAATTTACATTGCATCCGTATCACCGGTGTACACATCTCAACATTCTTGGCATTATGTAGACCACATTCAACCCAAACATATTTCTTTCCTTTTTTTCATATAATTTATCTTCTTTATAAAAAGAATAGTTAGCATAGCAACATAGCATAGCAGGTAAGGTGATCTCAAAGTTATTCTTTCTCTTCGTTTGTCCATCTCCCTTTGCCCATAGCAAACAAACACGGAAAAGAAATATATATATATATAAAAAAAAGGGAAAACCAGCTTCTTAGAAAGAGTGAAAAAGCACAAAGAAATAGTCATGCTATTTGTTGTAAGTAATAATTAATTAATTATTAATTTGTTATATTGGGCCAAGGCCATTAAAGTCAAAATTAAGTCAATTATTTCCTATAAATAGAGAACCCTTAAGTCAATAATAATTTCATTACAATTCTAAGGGTTGTGTTTCCACAAATAACCATCTTTAAACATCACATCTATTTTTCTCTTGCCGCTAGTCACAACACTTTGCGCACACGTATCATAATCACAACACTCCAAATTTTTTATAAAAAAAAACTGAGGTTTTGTTGAATATACTATATAATTCCTTACCTTATGTTCTGTTCAATTTTCATTATCCACAACTCGGGTGTGGATCAACCAAAAACCCATAAACATAACTTTTGTTCTGTTTCTCGGAAAAATTTTCAAAAAAGGAAAAGGAAAAGAGAAGATGTATTGATTTTGTTTGTTTCTGTCTGGGATCAGTTCTCTTGCATCTGCGTAACTATAACTCAGATTGATTGATTTTGATTCGGATATGGATTTGGAGGACTTTCGATCCATATTGGAGAGTGCGGGCATTGACGTTTGGGTGTTGATGGACGCCGCAATCACGGTGGCTTCCGTTGATTACGCCAACGAATTGAAGCGCCGGAGAGACGGAATCGTGGAGCGCATGAAGAGATAGAACGTTTTTTTCTCTTCACATCAGCCGATAAGTTTATGAAAAGCTCATGAAGAGATAGAAAAATAATAATTTTAATATTATAACTATGTATTACCCGAAGTACATAGTTATAAGGAACGAAAAGATATAAATTTATATCTTTTAGAAGGAAACGTACTAAACCCAATTTTATATCTATACTTTTAACATTCTGCTCAAACTTCTCGTTTATATTATTAACATTTTTTCCCTTTTAATTTATATTTTATATGTGAGGATTATGGAGTGCAAAGGAAGTAATATTCCCTTAATGTCAACACTTACAGGAAAATATCTTCTATATATAACCATAGTCTATGAGCGAAATTAGGAAATTATCAAAGGTAGGATACTTATTTACCAAAAAATAAAATAAAAACAAATCAAGAAACTAAACTAGAATAGTTATAATTACGCACAATTCTTTCTGTAATAATTTACACACGTTACCAAATTTTTCCATAATAAATATACATGATTCATTCCATAATATGCATTAGGGGTGTCAATATAGATTTTGACATACGGGTCGACCCGCGACATGACACGAAAATTCGTGTTCGGGTTGACCCGTAAAAAATTCGTAGCGTGTTCATATCGACCCATATTCTTTTTAATTATTATTTTTAATTATTTTATTATTATTTTTTAATTATTTTTTTTCAATTTTGAACCTATCATCATTCCTCCTCACTTCCGTAGAAAGAACTGTTTCAAGTTTGAATCAAAAAATAAAATAAAATAAACAACTTGAAATTTATGAGCGAAATCATATTTTGATCAAACATAATACTTTAATTAGAAGAAAAAGGATCGCAACTAAATTAATTTTTCCAAATTTTTATTGGTCATAGTTTGTAGATCGCCATACAATTAAATGATATTTCAACCTACCAAAAGAAAAAAAATGATCTTTCAAGATCATATAATATCCTCGATTCTAAGTTGTCAATATTTATCACTAAATGTAAATGTAAATGTTATGGATATTTTGGGTTAATACAAGTTAACTTACTAAAAAAGCTACAAAAATTTTATGTTGGTGAGGGAAAACGAAAAGGAATCAACTGGGTTTAGGATTTATCTGGCATTAGCCACCCACAAAAAGCCTTTTTACACGCAAGTTTAGAGAACTGTTATAGTGCAATCAGTTGCTTTGTATTATCCAAGGCTGTGTTTAAATACAAAGTGAATTACAATGGAAATATGACTGTGATATGATAAGATCACACTTAAGTACCTAATCCGTTATAACGTAAAAACGGTTGTGATATAATAAGATCACACTTAAGTAGCAAACCGTTAGAAAATAAAAACTACCTAGACCGTTACAAAATAGAAACTACCTAAATTCATATACAAACGAATAATAACCTATCCTAACAAAGTTGCCTCGTACATGCGTCAGCAGTGTCTTTCCCTGAGAACCGCAGTCTTTCCAAAGAAGGCATTCTTCTTGGGTTTTGGTAACTCATGGAGGTCTATCACCTGAATCGTTCTTTGCTTTTTGGCTAGACAGTCCCACCAAAACACATGCAAGATTACCACTCAGCAAAAAATTGGATGACATAACCCTAGGAAGTACTAAGATAAAAAAAAATTGGATATCACAAAAAATTAAAGAATAATGAAATACTACCTAATTGTAAAAAATAAAAAAATTATAACCCGGCGGGTTGAACCCTTTTTGACCCACTTCTAGGCGGGTTGAGGTGGGTTGGTGGGTTGAAAACCCAACCCGCCCTGTTTTGATGGGTTGACTCGCCGGGCTCAACCCATATTACCACCTCTAGCATGTTCTGCCTATCTGAATAATGAAATAACGCGACTTGCTTTTTGCCCTTGCATTATGGATGATTGCTTTCCATCGTTGAAGTTATCAATTTGCCTTGTTTCACCAATTGGGAAGGTTTCACTTAGGGTTGGCAAAATAGGCCAATCCGGCCCAACCTGAAAAAAAGAGCCAAGTTAGTGTTGACTCAAAAAAAAAAATGAAACAGAAAATCCAACTCAACCCGACCCGGGTTAGGGTTGGCTCAAAAATTGGCTTGCGGATTGACTCATTTTCAGCTATTTAAATGAACCTATAATATTAATACACTAGCTATGCGACTTACATCAGATTAAATAATACAATTGTCTTACAAAATACTTTATAAAAAAAGAAAAAATAGAAAGTTACAAATGAGAAGTAAAAGCAAAATGTTCTAGTTTTGAATTTTCTTCACAACAAATTTGCACCAACATCGAGAAACAATCAAAACCGCCTGCTATCAAGTGGGTAAGATATTTGAACCAAACAGAGCCAACACAACCTAACAATATAAAAACGGTAGCGATGTGAGAAAATTAGGGACTTAGGTTTAGAGAAGGAAGAAAGACAACGACACCGTGTGTAGGTTTTTTTTTTGTATATTACATTTTGTATTTTTTTATTAAAAAAAACTCAACCCGCGAGCTGACTCGTTTGACCCGTGGCTTGGCTCATTTTTCGAGCTGACTTGGGTCGGGTTAGCAGCTCATTTTTGCCAACCCAACCCGACTCATTTTTTATGGGTTACGAGCCAACCTAGTTTCATTATGTTGGGAACAGATTTTTTTTCATATCTTATTGTTGTTCGGTGAATATTAATGTCCAGTTAAGAAGTTGGTAATTGTATGCGAAGCTTATGGTAGAAATGACTAGCAATGGAAAATCCAGTAACTTCAATTGAAGTCCAATAAAAATATTAAAAAAGGGTGCTTGTCTGTATTTTCCTGAAGATGGTGAGAGCTTTTAGGGTGCTTTGAAATGCAATGCGGATAAGATGATCACTTGTGAAGCATTGTTCAAGTATAAATATAGCCCTACAGCAATTATCTTATAGGTGGTGATCATGGGTGTGAAGGTTGGTGGGCTCTTGCCTTAGCTGATTGGAGCCCGTAGGGGGGAAGCCCAATCCGGCATCAGACTTACCAAGTGATTTCTGGTTTATCCCTATAACACCTACATATATTAATGACTCAATGTAAAGATCCTATATTGAGATTGTTTTTGGGGATGGATATGTTTACAAAAAAAATTTGAATTTTTTTACAACTTATATTATGTTCTTCCGGGAGAACATAGTGTAGTTTGTACGAGTTTGTAAACAAAAAAGTTTATAAATATAATCTGTCCCATTTTTTTTAGTGTGCAAAAATCTTTAATGGGTGACATACCATAGAAAAAGAAAAATTCATACTCCATCCCAATGAACTAGGTACTCTTTTAGATTATGAACCATCAATTATGATATTGTGGGAATAGGAACTCTTTTATTAAAAAATAAGAAAAATTGAACTTTAGGTGGATTAATATTTTCCAACTTTAACAACTAATATACTAAATCTTTTTTTTTTTTTGGAATACAAATATACTAAATCTTTAATACAATGGTGCCACTCAGGTATTAAACCCCGAAACAATCATAATAACTTTGGTATATTGAATCTTCAATAGTATGAGAGTGACTAAGATATTTTTCAAGTAAAGGGAAGTTCTCATTCACACACATGATTAACGTGGCAATGGAAATGAAAAAGCACACCTGAATTCTTAATTAGGAAGAAAGGAAAGGAAATTTGAGCCATCCAACTTAGGAGAGAATTTATCGTGGTCCAGGACCACCATTTTTTAGGTGGTCCCTTAAGGTATGTTTGGTGCATAGTATACGATAAGGCCTGATAGTATAATATCTGATAGTATAAGACCTGATTAAATTTTAATACTATCGAACGTTTGGTACGGTATTGTATAAAATAATATCCTTTAATATTTTAAAAATTAATATATTAAAAAAAATTATTTTAATATATAAATATTGAAATGATATATTAGTTCTTGAAAATTGTACTTGTAAGCAATATTAATACATCAACCCCTTATCATGCCTAATCTATCACTCCTAGGCTTGATTAAGTTATACATCATTTTGATGTATAAGGGGATCTGCTGTATAAGCTTATACTATACGATGGTCACACCAAATAACTGAAAATGTCATAACGTATAGTATAAGCTTATGCTATCATGCCTTATACGTCACACCAAACAGGCACTTAATGTAAATGAGAGGGCAAAAGTGAAAAAGAAAAAAAATAGCAGAGGTAAAAAAGGAAAGAAAGAATTAGTATGTGAGGGGAAGCACAAATCATTGGGTGATACAGCAGTATAATAAATATTTTCCCAACTTAGAAATCTGCCATATGATCGAGCGTAGTACTGATTATTAATTCGAACAAGATGACGGGTGGAAGTTGGGGAACTTTGCATTGAATAATCAGGTTTTCGTTGTCGATTGAAATGCTTAATTGAACTAACTCCATTTAAATCATGTTTGTTAAATAGTTGATGTAATGATGAGATTTTACAGTTTGATGTTAACAAGCGACATGTCAACTTAATAATTGGAATCCTCTGTTCCTGCACGCGGTTTTGCTTTCATCCTCGACGTATATTGAGATTGACAGGCATGACCAGAAAAAAATAAACAGGGTTTCATAAATAGTTTAGAGAAGCCACTTGCGTAGAAGAAAAGAAAAGGGGCATGTGTTTTGATTCATATGAAGAATGAATGTCACTCGTAGAAAAGGGTTTCCCTTCTTAGTTCCTAACCTTCTCCCTTCATGTGCTCAATGTGCTATTTATCTTTCGTTTTATTCTTTTTAAGGACACGAATGCCAAGTAATTAACAATAGGTTTTTCATGATCTCTTGAATTAGCTTTAGCCCCGCTGTTTTAAAGTTGGTTTCCCACTGAAAATGATTTTATTTTTTTTGGTTAATGTTATTATTTGCTAAAAGCGGGTGTTATATGATTTTTGGGTTTTATAATTCTCATTCAACATGAGAATTCAAATTTTACTACACATTCTTCGATTTCCGTGCTGACATGGGTCCTACATATAATTTTTTCTAACACATGGGTACCACATGCTTTTTGTCTCTATAACATAAGATTTCAATTCTCCTTCAACATGAGAATTATAAAACCCTTTAAAGAGATAGGGAAATCCTAAGTTTTGTTGCATTTTTTTCGTTAATTGTCATTTCTTTTATTTTTTTCTTTTTATATATGGGGTTATATAATTATCCTCTTACAAGAAAAGAATTGTGTCTCTTGCAAACACAATAAAGAGGTGGAGGTGGGATATGTGTATTTTTTTTCTCTTTTTCACTTTCTCTAGTAATCATGTAACAAAAAGAATTATATAACCATATATATATATATATATATATATATATATATATATATATATATATATATATATATATATATATATATATATATATATATATATATATATATATATAGGGAATGATTTATTTACATTTTTTTTATAATCTTACAAATTATATTATGTATGACCGGTAATACTCTACTCAAGAGTGTATTACCGGTTAGATATAATGTAGTCCGTAAGAATTTCTAAACAAAAAATAATAAATATAACATTTTATATATATATATATATATATATATATATAGGGTTTATTTTTTCTGCAGTTACTGCAGATAAGTTATCTACGGTAAGCCCAATACGACGTCATTTTGAAGTGGAAATTATAGTATTTTTGTAATTTTAATTTATTTCAGGGTGATAATAGTCTTTATATTTTTAATTTTTTAAGATTTCAATCCCAAAACGACGTCATTTTGGGAATAAATGCAGATAACTTATCTGCATTAACTCCAGAAACATTTTTCCCATATATATATGGGTTTTATTTTTCTTATGTTGCATGAGATAAGTTATCTCATACAACACACAAAAAGTGGGTGAGACCCACTAAAAAGAGAAAATAAAAAGAGAGAAAAATAAAAAAGTGGTCCCACCCATTTTTTGTGTGTTGCATGAAACAAGTTGTCTCATGCAACATAAGAAAAATAAATTATCTCATGCAACATAAAAAAAATAAAACCCTATATATCTTAAATCAAATCTTAACCGTTGATTTTCGTGCATCCAATGGTTAAGATTTATTGGGAACTAAAAATTAATTATTGAGTGAGACATAATAAATCTTAACCGTTAGATGCAGAAAATCAATGGTTAAAATTTGGTGTAAGACTTATTATTCTTACACCGGTTATATGATGATGATGCCCCATATATATATATATATATATATATCCTACAAATTATCTTGATTGCTTTCCTCGGAAGTGGCGAGGCACGTGTAGAAAAAGAAAAAGTTGCAATCGAAAAGACCGGAAAATGCACGAAAAAGTTATCTGGTGTTCAGTGTTTATTTGGTTGGTAGGGATATGAATATGATCTTCCATAGAAATGGTCCTGTGGGGCGTTCTTTGCACCTTTTATATTTCAAATATTTATAAATCATTCTCATCCACATCTGCCTGCATGGAAAGCAACTAAACACTTATATGAAGTATCTCCATCTCTTTGCTTTTCGTCTACGTCCAAAGCTACTTCATAATCTTGTCAAGAACATTAAAGAACCCCAATTTAGACTCATGGCTTAATGGAAGCAAGAAAGAAGCCACCAATTTTTATTCTCTTTTCTTTTGTATTAGCTAATGCTACACGGAGAGGAGTAGATAGAAAAATCATACCACAATCAGAAAAGGTTAGTGCCTTTGTGGCCCTGTGAGGGTGTTCATAAACTTCACAAATTCTTTGAAATAGAATAAAAACCCATAAATTAAGTACTAATTTGAAGTCACGCTATTAGTGAAATGTTTAGTTACAGCATCATCGACATATATCTTAACGAGAAGGATATTGCAGATTGGAACGTGAAGGAATTTACTAGTTACCTTAATGAGGAAGTAAGTGTTTTCGAATTTTAGTGGAAGACACAGGTCAATATATAGTCATTTTCAGGGCTAAGACAGACGTTGTACTTTAACAAACATTTTCATTATATGAGAAATAATAACTTCATTTCAATATTTCTTCTAGGTACACTTTCTTTTTTAAATTTTAACTGAGTAATAAAGATTGGTCACTTTTATGCGTATATAACTTTCCTAATTTATAATATCCAAAAAAAAAAAAACATTCCTAATTTATAACATTTATTATGCTGAGTCTATAATTTTATTACTAGATGTATAATTATGACATAAACTTTGTAAATTTAAAAAAGGTAGTAATGATATATGGATTAAGAATCTTTCCTTTCATAGGAAATATATCAATTTTCCTGCAGAAATAATATTCTCAATAAAATCCCGATAGATCCGTAGATAAGTTAGTGCTCGATACATGAATCCTTGTGGGAACAACAACTCACTATTTTCACTATAGTAATGATACGACTGATGCATTTGTTGAAGTTCCAAGATTTTTCACTATATTACAAGTTTATGAAAATATATGATGTAAATGATGTTGGAATTAATGAGATTAATATACAATGATCCATTGGTTATGAATAAGAAGTGGGTTAATAGAGAAAAAGAGAAAAGGGAAGATGAAGAGTTATGTGGGTTGTTTAAGAAAGTCCCACATTGGACAATTGGTAGAAAGTGGGAGAGTATATAAACTCCCACCACCATCTCCTTAATTGGCCCTTGGGTCACTACATATTTTATGTAGGGGGAGGAGATAGGTGGGCCTTGGTTCACCACCATGCGCGCCGCCGCCGGCCGGCTCGGTTCGGTTGTAATAAAAATAATTTTTTATTAAATTATTTTTATTTTTTGTCCAAACGTTGCTTCCCTCCAAAATTCAAACCCACCCGCCGGTTTTTGAACCGAACCGGTTCTTCCTACCTATTCGCGAAAAAGGAGGTGTCTACTCGCCGAACCGGTCACCGGGTTGTACCTGTTCGTCGGAACGGTCACCGGTCATACCCGTTCGCCACCGTCAGACACGGCGGTTCGCCACCGGCGACTGTTCATCGTGACCGGTCAGTGTCTATAAATAGACACTGACACATTCGAAAATTCTATCCAGTTTTCCTGCACACAAAATCTCTGCCGGAATTTTTGTTCTTCCGGTATTGCATGCTGTTCTTCGTCCTCCGGTGTAAATTCTTCTGGCATACTGTTGTGTTCGTTTGGGCTGTTGATTGGTAGTGCCACCATTCTTCAGACGGAATCCGTTCTATCCTGGGAGACAAGTGTCCATCAACCTTGGGCATCAGTGAGGGGGCAAATTGTCTTAAGGAGACACGTTCTGTGGGCTCGGATTCAATCCACTTCTGCATACATTCTTCTGTCTAAATCTGTTTTCTGACTACAAGTAAGTCTGTTCTTATTTTAGTTTTTGTTGCACAGTGATAACTCTGATCATCTACCCCTTCTGTCAAATACATGGGTTCAAGGCAATAGTGATTTGATATCACCCTCTGTATTCTATAACAAATATCACATCATTCTCACTATATTTATGTTGTACTTTAAAAAAAAAAAACATGCATTTTTCTTTCAACTGTTGTACATGTTTAATTATACATTGAGTTATTAGCATGGCTGATGTTTTAAAGCGAGATTGATCAGTGCTCGAAAGAATAACAAAGATTTTGATTTATACGCTCAAATTGACCACTTGAACTACCCGTTAATTGCTAGTTTTTATACTAATTAAGGACCGTTTGTTTTTGTTTTTCAAAATAGAAACATTTGTACTTAAAAACATGACTATATTTTTTTTATAGTAATTAGATAAAAATTAAAAAACTGTTTAATATTTTTTCTCAGAAGTTGAAAAAAGTTCTAAAAAAATTATCATTAAAATATTTTCTTAAAGCTTAAACTAACAGACTCATAACTAACAAGTATCAGATTAAGTCCAAACTCCGATTGTTGAAGACAACATCTTAAATTGTATAATAAAAAAAATTAAGACAAAAAATTAAAATAATGAAGAATATATACAAAACTAATTCTGTTAATATATATATATATACATATATATATATATATATATATATGAGAAATAAAAACGGTTAAGAATAACATGTGTTATTTTTTAAAGAAAATACAGTAAGAAACTAAATTACTTTAAGAAGTAACAATAATTTAATTGATAGTTAAGAGTGGATTAAATTATATGTATGTAGGAAAATTGTTTGTCAAATATTAAAAAAGATTTAAAAAACAAAAAAAGTCACAACTCACAAGTGTTGATTCAAAAATAACGCATTACCTAAAACTTTATCAAAAGGGAAAAGCAACGAGAGTGTTAAAGAGCCTTTTTTTATTTTTGAATAAATAAAATTTCCAAACTTAACTCGTTTTCATCAGTCCATTAAAATCAACTTGATTATTATTATATATAGGTTTATTCTTTAAAGAAAACATATGAAAAGTTTAAAGATAAATATAAAATTTTTAATAAATTATTATTTTTACATTTATAGTATATTTTAAGTGGTAGTTGATCACAATTATAATAAAGCGAGTCACTAAAGGGCCCAGACAAAAATCGAAAATAATTCCTATATTATAATATAAATATTAATTTATACTAGTGTAAGTAAGAATATATTTTTTCTGAGATTATAAAAAAGAATATATTTTTCTGAACTTTAATTAATAGTAGCTCATCCACATCCATATGTTGTCTCCTTTCTTTTGTCTTTATCTCTCAGTCATTTTAAAATAATGAGGATTAAAGATATTTAACCTTTTTTTTCTCCCTACAACTTATACGTGCAATGAATACCAATACCATGCAATATATAGTACATTCTCTTCCTCTCATGACTAGAATTTGATCTAAAATAAAAACAGGCACGTGACTCAAAAAAAAAAACAATGTGACCTTAATTCTGTGGGATTACTACGATAATCAATTAGGTCGGGCCGGCCTACAGAGGCCTACGTCAGGCTAAATATGACCTATTATATTTCGTAAATAGGTTGTGTTTGTGCCTTGAAAAAGTTTGCTTAATAAAAGGGTTTTATAAAAGTTATGTTGTAAAAAAATTGAACTTGTCATTTTATAGAGATTCGTTTTCCGTGCCTTAGTTTTTTTTCTTCAAAAATATGGGCCCCACAAAATATTGTATGTGTAGGAAACTTTCTCTTTTTCATGTGACATGAAATATGCAAACCCCTTAATAAAAAGGTCATATGCCCACTTTCACAAGGCCTGGCCTATAAGCCTACAGGCCGGCCTATATTCACTACTAGAAAAGTTACGAATAGCGAGGGAAATTTGTGAGGGAAAAATTCCCTTGCAAACTGCGATGAAGTTTGCAAGGGAAAGACAAGTGCGAGGGAAAATAGGAAAAATTTCCATTACTATATCTCTGTCGCAGAATCCGTTGCAGTCTGGTCGCAATTCCGTCGCAATTTGCGAGGGAAATTAAATCCCTTGCAAGCATCATAAGTCTGTGACTGAAACAGTGAGGGAAAAATTTGCGACGGAAGTTCCCTCGCAAAATCTAGATTCTAAAAATTGCAACCGAAATTTTATAATTTCCCTCGCTATATCCCTCGCAAATTGTGAGGGAGTTATATTCCCTCGCAAATTGCGAGGGATTAATATTCCCTCACAAAACTCAAAAATAACATACAAATCAAATTTAAAAGGGCATAAACTGGGAATGTGCCATTATAGGTAGGAGAATACTATATAGAAGATATGTAATATGCGTATGAGAAAAATTCATTAAATGCATCGTCGCATCTTTTGTGGCAGACATTGAGTGGCAGTAGTGCCTGTGTCAGCTAATCGTAGGAAAGATAAGATTATGTTGAAATTTAAGTGCGTGTACAAATGAATTGGTCGTGAGAAGCAGAGGAAAATGTCTTAAAGAGACATGTTCCAGCCACCATCGTCATCACTGTACAAATGAATGAAAAGTGACACATGCTTCCGATGCCAACAAAAAGGGCACTGGTTTTTGTAGTCGGGCTTTAATCAAATAATTAAAAGTCAAGTCTAGCCCAATAAAGAAAGCTAGGGTTCCCAGCTCAAGATGTTAATAACCATTTTGAACGTGTGTGAATAGTATCTCTAAGAGAAAGGAGTGTGAAAATCAGTCATTGTAAGAGAAAACAAAGAAAGAACCATTTCATAAACTTCACAGGAGAATTGAGGAAGGAGCTGTCTTTGATCATTCTATGATATCTCCTTCATCTACCGTCTGATCGAGCAGAGATTTTATTGGATCACTGGTGATAAAGAAAGAGAGAGAAAAGGAGAATCATGACTATTTAAAGGTGAATCAACTAAAATAAATATCTATCTCTATCTCTCTCTATATATATATATAGGACTTTAGAGGCATACTAGTTGTCGTTTGTATGTTTTACTTCTTTTAGGACTTCAGAGATATATCATACATTTTTTGTATTTTTTATTTTGTTTAGAACTATAGAGACGTTTTAGTGGTAGATTTGATGGTTGTTGTTGCTCACTTTTGTTGATATACTATTTAATTTTAATTTAATTGTTTATCCAGTATTTTTTTGGATTTATGTTGCTCAATTTATGTATTTATGTTCATTTGGAATCCTTATTGTTTACAGGAAAATTAACAAAAGTTTAATACATTTTTTTTATTTTAATTCCAGAATTTGTGGCGGAAATTTTCAAAATTCCCTTGCAAAATTCGTAGCCTGTTGCGAGAGAATATCAAAATGTTCCCTTGCAATTTTCGTAGCCTTTTGCGAGAGAAAATCAAAATGTTCCCTTGCAAAATTTGTAGCCTTTTGCGAGCGAAAATTAAAATGTTCCCTTGCAAATTTTGCAACGGAAATTTAATACAGCCCTTGCAAATTCTGCTACGGAAATTTGCAAGGGAAATTATACTCACAATTTCCGTCGCAATTTGCGAGGGAAAAACACTGTAGATAGGTCTGTTGTTAGCGAGGGAAATTTACTTTTTTGCAAGGGAACTTTTCCGTAGCAATTTGCGAGGGAATTGTCGTATGACAGATTTCCCTTGCAAATCTATTTTCGACGAGGATTTTAGCGAGGGACCGTGTTCCCTCGCAAATTTCGTCGCAGACAGGTTTTGCAAGGGAATTTTTTCTGTTTTGCAAGGGAATATTTCCCTCGCTGATTGAGAATTTTCTAGTAGTGATTGTACTATTTATTTTAACTAAAAATAAAATAGAATAAGTATGTTTTGAAGAAAAAATAAAAGATATAAATTTAATCAATTGCAATTATTTATAACTTAATTATATTCGATTATACTTTAATAGAAATCTGACTTTATTTCTTATGTAGAAAGATCCAACATATCAGCATGTTAAATTGTGTATATGAATATATTACAAGATTTTTGGGAGAGGTTATACTTACTACAAGCATCATGATGTGTTTGTTATATTCATGTAGTTATTTTAATTTACATAATATGAGTTTGTTTGTTGGATCTGATGAAATACATGTTATTTATTTGGAACATTTTGCTTTTGAAAGTGACTTAAATGCAAATTGGATGAGTATTGTTGTCATTTATGATTCTGTTTGGACGTTGAAATTATGGTTTTTGATTTAGTAATAGAATTTAAGTATTTAGTAAAGTTGATTCATGGTTCCGTTTGAAAGTTAAAAATTAACATGCTAATGGGCTAGGGCAGGCCATTTGTTTTTTTATAAACGGGCCAAGCCAAGCTAACAGATAGACTCATACTTTGCTTGGGTCAGGTCAAATTGAATTTTTTTTACGAAGACTTGGGCTTTTCGGGGCAAAGTTTGGCCCAGCCCAGCCCACTTTCACGAGATTATTTATTGTGGTCAGGCACCACCGTTCTTTTGGTGATCCCTTAGTGTAAATGGAAGGGTAAAAGTGGAAAAGAGAAAAAATAGCAAGGGTAAAAAGGAAAAGAAAAAATTGATTTGTGAGAGGGAGCACCGGATTATTGTATAGTCCTGGAGCATAAAAAATATTTCCCATTTTCACTAAAGGGCTTGAGTTCGAATCCTGGTAAACACACTTTGTGGATAGCGGAGAAACCCTTGCCTTCTCAATCCGCGAAAGGGATTAATCTTATCCTACGTGGGGTGGGGAAACCCTTGGGTATATCCAAAAAAAAATTTAATTCATAATTTTTATTATTCAGCGTGTAATTCTTATAAATTTATTATTATTCACTTTATATCTTTTATTAGCTAATTTGTACATTTTACGTATAAGTTCTATAATTAAAAAGTACATACTCTTAGTTTTTTTTGGGGCTCCGCCCCTCACTTGTACTAAAAAAAAAAAAAAGTTCGATACTAAATTGTTTGTTCGGGAAAGAGTATCAAATTAACTCTGATCGATTTGGATGATGCAAAGCACCCAGTGATTGTTGTAAAATCTGGCCCGACCCGGAATCTGGTGACACAGTCATAGAACCGGTCCGAGTCAATTATTGGACCGGTCATGCATCGACCCGGTCAAATTCGGTGACCCGTTGACCTGGTCGGGTCATTATTTAAACAAAAAAAACCAAAATTATTTCACTTTATCAGGAAAAAAATGTAGAACTCGTTATAAAAACTTTTTATAATTTTATTTGTTAATATACTCTTCTACAATGACCTCAAATTTCAGTTCAACTGCAGAAGTAATTTGCGGAATAATAAATTAAGAGAATGTGACATATGTTATTATAATATAGTTGAATTTGAAAAATATGAGTTCAATGTCATTAAGAGATATGTTTATGAGGATTCTGAGTTGCAATTTAAATTGACATAGTAATAATGTGCACTTTTATTTATTTATGCTTCATATTTTTTAGCTTATTTAGTGAACCTTATTTAATTCATTTTAGATATGGAAAATATAATTGAATTTATATGTTCATAGTATTTATATGTTCATTTCTATATATATTTTTTATATATTTATATGTACCCAGGTCAACCGATCCGACCAATGACCCACCGGTCCAACCAGTGACCCAGTACCCCGACCGGGTCGATACCCGGGTCGGGTTTAATAACACTGCACCTAGCAGACCAAATTAACCCCATCTCCGCATATATCTTCTTTAATTCTTAGTATTCATTGTACTACTTACTAAAGTGAAAAAAAAATGATTTTACACGTTTAGTTATGTTTTTTTTATGATTAACGAGACATGAGTTTTAGGGTTATGATAAAGGGAAAACATTTTCTCATGTTGCATGAGAATTCAACTCTCTTGTTAGTGATTCTTCGATTTGCGTGTAAAGCTTTTATTTTCTTTTTCTTTTTTTAATAAATATGGGGTCCACCACTAGTTGAGTCACAACATGAGAATTGAATTTTCATGCAACATGAGAAAATCAAATCCCTATGATAAAATTTTAAAATAATATTTCTTTAAGGCTTTGTTTGGGAGTTGATTTTAGGAGGGGAAGGAAAGGAAAGGGAGGGTTTTAGTAAGCCCTTCCCTTGTTTCATAGTTTAAAAAAATGAGGGGAATAAATTGGGGATTTTTACTAAACCTCCTTCTTTTTAAAATTAATGTTCCCCAATTGACAAAAAAAAAAAATCGTCAAAACATTTCCCACAAAATATTTCATAAAAAATCATATTCTTCAAAAAAATTGACGAAAAACATTTTCATCAAAATTTTCAACGAAACACATTTCCATCGAAAATTTGTGACGGAAGAAATTTCATCAAAATTCTTTACAAAATTCAAATTCGGAAGAAAGTTTTTGACGAAAATATTTTCGTTAAACTTTTTCACAAAAAAAATTTCCGTCGAGATTTTTAACGAAACACATTTCCATCGAAATCTTTTGACGAAAAATATTTCCGTCAAGTTTTTTGATAAAAAGTATTTCCATCAAAATTTTCAACGGAACACATTTCTGTCAAAAAATTTTGACAGAAAATATTGTCGTACAAATTATTGACGAAAAATATTTCGATAAAAAAATTTGACGACTATCCCCACATACTAAGACGAGACTTTTCAGTGTACTTTTTTCTCACTCGCATACTTCCTGGGAAACATGTAACATCCCGAGCTCTGACGAGGGTGGGGAGTGATCGCTGGTGCAAAGTGGCACGGAAAAGTAGCGGGTCCTGACAGGCTTCCAGCGTGGGGTTACATGCATGGATGAATCGAATCGACACCCGAAAGAGAGGGATTCCAAAGACTGCATAGATGTGAGACTGCACAGTTTGGAATAGCTTATAAGAATTAATTGGTGCTACCTATACTAACAAGATGCATATGCTTTTCGGTAACCCGGAACGGAAGAACTCCATAGTTAAGCGTGCTTGACTTAGAGCAATTCTGTGATGGGTGACCTCCTGGGAAGTTTTCTCAGGAATTGTGCGAGTGGGGAAAAAGCAGACTGAAAAGTCTAGTGTTAGTATGTGGGGATAGTTGTTTATTCTTGAAGCGGCCAAGCGTTACAATTTCCCTCACATTTTCATCGAAATTTTGAATATAAAATATTTTGTCAAAATTATTTATGGAATTCTTTTTTCGTTTAAAACATTTGACGAAAACTAAATTTTGTCTAAAATTTCATCGGAGAAAAAATTTCGTCGCTTTCCGACGAAAAAATAATTTTGTGACCAAATTTTCGTCGTTTGCAACGTAGAAATTTTATCGAAAATATGATATTTTTAAGTATTGTGAAAAGTACATAAATAGTTTTGTTAGAAATTTTAAATTTAATTTAATTTATAAAATATAATAATTATATTAATTTCGAAAAAAGAGTAAAATGGTAAAAATATCTCATTAACTCTCCATTTTTTCTCCCTTACCATTTTTTCAACTTCCAAACAAGGGAATGGAATACCCTTCAATTTCCTTCATTTACTTCCCCTCCCTCCCCTTGGATCCCCTTCTTTCCCTTCTCCTCCAAACTCCCAAACAAAGCCTAAAAATATTATTTATTAAATACACTCTCTCTTTTGGGTATAGAAATAAATTGTGTTATCAAATATATATATATATTTTTCAAAGATCATGTCATAACAGAATTATTATCATAGATACGCTCATATATTCCTACTTTTAGTATAAAAAAAAATTACTCCCGTTTCCCATTGTCTTTAACACAGAAGCCATGAGCATTTGGTACAAGTTCAAGTGGCAAAGTATAATGGTACTTGAACTCATGCAAACCTTACATATATGGCATTAGAAAATGCATGATGTTAAATGCTTGAAAGAGTGACACCGTCAACACGATTAATAGAAGAGGGGTGGTCCCAAAACATATAAAGCAGTTTATGATCTTCACCACACAAGTCCCATTAACACAAAAGAACTAATATCCTACTCCCTCATCACTTGAGCAATGTCTTTATTGCCCATAAAATGCGGAACCTGTGTACAAATATTTGTGTCATTAACTCTCATATATGACTCATGACACACTCACCCACCTCTAATCCTAATTCCAAGCCAAGCTAGGTCATAAAGCGATACATCATGAAGGGAAACAAACCTTATCTTGTTGTGATCCTCATACAAGCCATATATGCTGCCATGTTTCTTCTCTCAAAAGCTGCATTCGACCATGGCATGAACAATTTCATCTTCGTTTTCTACAGACAGGCCATGGCCACCGTTTTCCTTATCCCTTTCGCTTTCTTCTTCGAATGGTACGCACAACTAATTAACTTGTAAACATCTTCGTGCATGTATATATATATAACACATGTATTTTGTAAATTCAACTTCTATTACTGAAAGCAACCACTACCATTTTGGATGCAGGAAAAATGCACCGCATTTGTCATTCGTGACTTTCTGCAAGATCTTCTTCATTTCTTTCTTTGGGTATGTCCAAATATTCAATTAATATGTGATTAATTTCTTTGTTGCTGAAAACTAACCTTTTTTATTATTATTAATGATGGCTTTTCTATAGCCGTTCGATCTATATTTTTTTTTTTTAAAAGAAATTCATAAAATTGTGTCGGTGATCCTAAATTTCAGGATTACTTCGAGCTTGGACATATATGGTATTGCTCTTATTTACACTTCTGCCACTTTGGCTGCTGCTACTACAAACTGTCTTCCCGTCATTACCTTCTTCTTGGCTCTCCTACTCAGGTTGACAAGAACTCAATATGTATATTTGCTTTGCATTTTATAAACAATATATATAAACACAAGCAATAATTATAGGTATAAACAAAAATTATGTTACAGGCAAAAAATTATGTCATGCAACCGCTAACGACACCACAAATTTTTTGAATATAGTGCATTTTTCATTTTCTTTATTATCATTTCGCTTGTCGTTTTCTTTGTAGGAAATTTTTTTTTTATGTAACAGGACAAAAAAAAAAGCCCACAATTATATATGTAAGAAAGTATATTGACACAAAAAAATGGAGAAAGAAAAAAAAAAGAAGAAGAAAAGAAAAGATATTGGACTAGAGTTTCGTTTCAATTTTCAATCATCTCTCTTGAATTGTATAAGTGATTAAAATATACCTGATTATTGGTGTATGTGTCTGACAAGGATTTTTGAGTTTTAACCTACGAGTCACGAGTCTAAAATTTAAGTTCATGTTAATTTTGTGACATCACAGTTGTGGGCTGTTCTGACAAGATCATAATGTTTACTATTTTAAGAATGAATACATATTTCTTCTCTCTGCTTAGCTATTGAAATGTCTTGGATATTGAGTAACTTTTGGATTCGACATGTTACTAGAAGCCAAAATGGTCCATGTTTGTGTGATGTTGTTACATACCTGTAACATAAAATTTATTGACGTTTCATCACTTATAAACTTAACTTTTTTGATTGAAATGATTTATTATATCAGAACTTTCGTAATCATGAGATCATTAGTTCAATCCTTAGCCGCCCTCATTTTATAGTGAAATTAAGTCAGCATAAGATAAAATAAAAAAATGAATTTATGCAATATCTATACTTCAAGGCCAAAAAATTCTTACGTGAGTGGATGTATTATAAAGAGATAATATAAAAATCATTGAATTAAACTTTTATATTATGATAAACAACCAATTCAATTCAAGAGCTTAAGTTTTTAAGTGATGAATCTTAAATAATTTTTATATTATATCTCTCTGATCCAACAACATTAATATCATGAATGATCGTCCAAATATGTGCCTTGTTTTCACGTTATGGACACGTGCGTTTACATCATAATGCAACGCAAAACATATCATAAAGTTAGCGTATGAATGCGAGCAAATTGAATCAATTTGAACTTTCAAAAGGTGTTTCATCTTTCCCTAAATGTATTACTAACCCACACGAGGATTTGTTATATTTCAGGATTGAAGTTTTGAAAGTAAAGACAGCCCCTGGGATGGCTAAGTTGGTCGGTGTAGTGGCATGCTTGGCAGGAGCAGCAACTCTTGCTTTTTATAAAGGTCCTCATTTACAACTTTTAAGCCATCATCACCTTTTGGGGTACCATAAAACCCAACACCACCAAGGTGGTGTTCCATCCGAGTCATGGGTAAAGGGTTGCTTCCTCATGCTCCTCTCCAACTTCTTTTGGGGACTGTGGCTTGTGCTACAAGTAAGGAAATTTTACTGCTTGTCATCAACTTTATTTCATATGGTTAATTATTTAATATTCTCCTTATCATGTCATTTCTTGTTGTTAATTAACCAGGCTTTTGTCATAAAAGACTACCCTTCAAAGCTTCTTCTCACAACTCTTCAGTGTTCCTTAAGCTCAATTCAGTCTTTGGTCATTGCCTTGGCCGTTGAAAGAGACTTTGAGCAATGGAAGTTGGGTTGGAATGTCAGACTCCTCGCCGTAGTATATTGTGTAATCCTCTCAATATTCTTAATTAAATTGATGAACTTTTATCTCTAAATAAATTTTTTTTTTCAAACAAGAAAAAAAATTCTATATACACATATTACTTAATGGTCAGGGCTATATAATTTGTAATCTCTGAGTACTCGTGACTGATGGTAACTAATTTATCTTGCTAGGGAATTATTGTGACTGGTGTGACCTATTACTTACAAACATGGGTTATAGAGAAAAAAGGACCTGTGTTTCTAGCCATGTCAACACCACTGGCTTTGGTCATGACCATCTTCTCGTCCGCAATTCTCTTGGGCGAGATAATAAGTTTGGGAAGGTAATTTAATTAATGAAAATGATCCGTTTACAAATTTTTTTTACAAATTATACTAAGTCTGACCAATCATATACTCTTGATTGAAATATGACCGGTCATACATAGTATAATTTAATTTATAAGAGTTCATAAACAAAAAATTTATAAATATAATCTTCCCTTTCAATTAATCAGCTCTACTAAATTTTTTTGAAATTTCAATTTTATCTCTTATATTATTGCTATGGTTAGTTACTTATTAATTATTTGGTTGCTTTTGATGTTTAACCAGCCTTTTAGGTGGCATCACTTTGGTTCTCGGACTGTACTTCGTGCTGTGGGGAAAGAGCAGAGAGCAAATTCCAAAGGCCTCGTTAGACTTGGAGCTACCATCGGCTTAGAGTGAACTCACAACTCTTATGATGTGTGTTTTATTTTTTTCCCAAGAATTAAATTCGCAAAAAATGTTTGGTGCTGAAGAAGGAATATATAGCTTGTTGTAATATAGTGCTAAAATTATGTAAATAATTAATTAATAAACACCATTTAAGCCTCGAAGTTATTCCAAAGTGTAAATTTAAATGCAAAATCTCCGACCAACACATGTTTGGACCAAATCACTGTAATATTGGAGTGTAACTTATATAAACTCCAGTTAACCCATTGTGGGACTCATTATAGATAGGAGTTCGGGAGGCTTTCAATTTTCCATCTTATGTATTGGTTCGTTACTCAAATATTGTTGTTTTACAAACAGTTGAAAATCTGTATAAAATTTTATTTATATTTATGATTGTCAGCGAAATTGGTGGTTCTTTAACAGTTATCATTTAACACAAAGAATAAATGTACACACGACTAGAGCTTCATAGCTCAGAGATCAGGAAATAGCCTGAAGGATGAATTAGATCGGGGGAAGCATATAGGATGAAGTATGTTTATATGCAGACGAATTATTATTATTGCATAAACCTCCTTGTCTTTAATTATGAGCTCTTTTAGTGGGTATTGAGTCTCTCCTTAAAGAACAGCTATCTCTTGTAGATATGCCAGCGACCAGAGGCTCCTCATAACTCTCCTTCTTGTAGATTCTACTCATTAAAAAGTTGGGAGAAATTCACTACGACGATGTTATGAATTGAATATATAGGTTTTCTAGAAGGGACATGATCCGTTTACAAATTTTTTGAATTTTTTTTACAAATTACACTATCTTCTCCCGGGAGAACATAGTGTAGTTTGCAAAAGTTTGTATTCTACCGGGAGAATATAGTGTAGTTAGTAAGAATTTGTAAACAAAAAAGTTTGTAAATATAACCTGCCCCTTTCTAGAAAACCTAAATATTTTGAGCTTGTTAGAAGAAAATCTGTATAAATAGAAGAAAACATATAGTTTTTTTAAGAAAATAACTATTGAAAGAGCATAAATCCAACACAATAACACTAAATAATATAAAAAATCCAAAACCAATTCAAGTAGCGTAGAATGGTTAAGAGTTAAAGTCATCTTTCCCTTAATTATTGTATGGAACAGCACATCAGTTCTAGACCAATTAGCATAATGTCACACTCTTAGCTCAATTTGTCAACGGTAATTGTTTGGTTAAATCATGACATAAAATTGTGACTCGAATTAATAATAATATCTTAATGTTTCTTTACTACATATCTAATATTTCATATATTGAAAGTCCAATTTTGTTTCTTAAGCAAAGTTCAGCTTGATAGTTATTATATCGCATGTAACCAATTCAATCTGCTAATGTTTCTACTCGTAAATAATCTTTAATTAGTGCTAGAACGGGCGTGAAGATTTCACCAACTCTTGGGCTTTGTTTGGGAGTTGTTTTAGGAGGGGAAGGAAAGGAAAGGGAGGGTTTTAGTAAGCCCTCCCCTTGTTTGTGAGTTTAAAAAAAGGAGGGGAAGGAATTGGGATTTTTTACTAAACCCTCCAAAACCCTCCTTTTTCCTAAAATTAAAGTTCCCCCAATTTGGGGGTTTGAGGAGGGAAATATTAAAAATTACTTATCTACCCTTGGCATTAAAATGTAAAAACTACATAAATGTGAATCATTGTTAAACGTGACATTATTAGAAAAGTCTCAAATACCAACAAAATTTATCGACAAAAAATATTTCGTCAAAAATAGTGATGAAATTTTTGATGAAAATCACATAAGTCAAATTTTTTTTGTCAAAACTAAAGACGGAACAAGATTTTGTCATAAACACTGACATAAATTTTTTACGGGAAAGAATTCAGTCAAAACTATTGACGAATCTAAATTCGTTGAAACTTTCAACGAAAATATTTTCGTCCAAAATTTGACGAAATACATCTCTACCGAAAAGTTTTGCCGTAAAACAATTACGTCTAAATTTTTTACGGAAAATATTTCCATCAAAATTTGAGACTAAAAACATTTCTGCAAAAGAATTTGACAAATTTTTTTTGTCAAAATTCTTTACTGAATCTAAATTTCGTCAAAATATTTCATAAAACAACATATTCATCGAAATTTTTGACGAAAAATATTTCCATCAAAATCTTCAATGCAACACATTTCCATCGAAAAAAATTTCATCAAAATTCTTTACAGAATTTACATTCCGTCAAAAGTTTTTGACGGAAATATTTTCGCTAAACTTTTTGACAAAAACTTTCAGTTGAATATTTAAGGAAACACATTTTCGTCAAATTTTTTGATAAAAAATATTTTCATCAAAATTTTCAACGGAACACATTTATGTCAAAAAATCTCAACAGAAAATTTTTCCGTACAAAAATTTGACGAAAAATATTTCGATAAAAATGTTTAACGGAAAAAATATTCTGTCAAAATTCTTTACAGAATTTAACTTTCGTCGAAAGTTTCGAATGAAACATTTCCCTCCAAATATTTGACAAAACAATTTCCGACAAAATTTTCTTCAGAACACATTTCCATCGAAATTTTGAACGAAAAACATTCCGTCAAAATATTTTTTTTCGTTTAAAGCATTTCATGGAGGAAATCATTTTCGTCAAAACTTTTGCCAGAAACTAAATTTCGATAGAAAATTTATTTTTGTAAAAATTTTCATTAGAGAAAAAATTTCGTCGCTTTTCGATGAAGAGTATTCCGACGAAAAAAAAATTGTGACAATTTTCGTAGCTTGCAGTGTAGAAATTTCATAAGAAATATCATCTTTTATTAATATTGTGAAAAGTACATAAATAATTTTGTTAGAAATTTTAAATTTAATTTAGTTTGTAAAATATAATAATTATATTGATTTTAAAAATGGGTATAATGGTAAAAATATCTCATTAACCCTCCATTTTCCTCCCTTGCCATTTTTTAACTCCCAAACAAGGGAAGGGAATACTTTCCAATTTCCTTCCCTTCCTTCCCCTCCCCTTGGATCCCCTTCCTTACCTTTCACTCCAAACTCCCAAAGGAAGCCTTAGGTAAAGGAAATACATTCCACGCTGTTATTTTTTAGTCCAAGTTTAGTACATAGCTTTCTTCATATAGTTTTCTTTTTTTAAATTTATAGAGCATCGATCATATACATGTTTAGAACTAGCCAGAGTTATTATGTGATACCCCAATAATGAAGAATAAAGTAACTTTTCAAAAATAATAATAATTATTATCATGATTTTAACATAAATCAAAGTTTTATAAATAATATATGCCTACATTAGTCATATATGTATCAATGCAAAAAAAAAATATCATTTTAAAATCTGGTTTGAGAATGAACTCATAAACCAGTTTACACAATTTAAATTTATATACAGCTTACTGATAATTATTTTTGAAACATTTATAACGTTTACCTGGAACCAACGCTCTAATTTGTATAAAATAATTTAATCATTTACACAAATATTTTAAATTACAGAGTTTTTGAAATATATAATATTTATATATTTCATAAAATTATTTTAATGATTCTATAAATAATACTAAATAGTATTTTTCATAATCATGACATGAAAAACGTAATATAAACTAGTTAAACTATAAATATTATTTACTTTTCATCATGACTGTTGGATTTTGTATGAAGGGACAGGATCCGTTTACAAATTTTTTGGAATTTTTTTTACAAATTACACTATGTTCTCCTGGGAGAAAATAGTATAGTTTGCAAAAGTTTGTATTCTCCCGGTGGAATATAGTGTAGTTTGTAAACAAAAAAGTTTGTAAATATAACATGCCCCTTATATGAATTATAATTTTATAAAAAACATTTTAAAGTTTGAAAAAATTATTTAACTTAATTGTGTACTTAATTTAACACTATATTTATTAACGATAAAATTATAATATTTCAGCTATTCAATTCGTACAAATATATTTTGAAAATATCAAGCAACATACAAAATCAAATACTATTTGTAGGAAACACATGTGAGCAATAACTTTAAGATTGAGTTCCTTGGAATTCCCAATTGCAAATCACAACAAAATTAAAATTTACATTGGTGATTTTGAACCTACCAATAAAAAACTTCTACAGATAAGCAATCAAGAAATAACATGACAGAAAAATAACTGACTCAACAAGAATAAAAATAGGTTCTTCAAAAAGATATTAAAAATAAAATTGAAATAGCAAATAAGGAAAAAATGTAGCTGCGAAATGTCACACACTGCAATGTTTCGTATTGTTCATGGTCCCATTCAGATTTTAGGTTTTAATGAATCTCACTGCTATCATCAGCAGATTTGGATTTATGCTCCTCCCCAATATGGCTTTTCTCTTTTATGTTGGATGTTGCTTCCTCTGTTATCTTCTCCACTGACTCTGCCTTCGTTAAAACAACTTCAATTACTTTCTCCTCAGGCAGAGGAACTACCACTGAGTTTTTGGTCTCTTCATTCTGAGTCTCAGATTTTTCAGCTTCTGAAACATTCTTTTCTTTTTCCCCAGTTGGCTCATCAGTGCTTCCAGATAATGGCTCTTGTTTAATTGGTTCATTGCTTTTTTGGGTTTCCTCTGAAGATTTCACCTTGGCTTCTTCTTTCAGTGGCTCGCTGCGTTGATTATTTTTCTCTGAAGGTTTCTTCACTTCTGACTCTTGTTTCACTGTTTCCTCTGAATGTTTCTCAGCTTCTGAGGTTTGTGTCTTTAGAGTCTCCTCAGTTGGCTTATTCATTTGATTTTGCTCTGAAGATTTCTCCTCAACATCAACCACTTGAGATTCTTGTTTTGCTGGTTCATTGTTTTTGATTTCCTGGTTCACTATTGGCTCATTGCTTTTAGCATCCTCCGAAGGTTTCACGGCTTCAAACGTTTCTGGTCTCTCAGTCTCCTCCACTGTGGTCTTTCCATTTTCTGTGGAAACCTTTGGATCTTCATTCTGACACAAACACAAAAAATATTGGAATGCTTGGTCTCAGAATCAGATCCAAACTTTAATTAAGGCCCAGATGGCCCTAGGGAAAAAGTACTGGCCCAGCCCAGCCCATCATCACACAGGCAATAAAAACAGTAATTATTAATTAGGAAGTGCCTAAACAATAACACAGCAATGGCATGCAGACTATAATTTTATTCCTCACAAACACAGACACATTTTTATTTTGTTTTAGTAGGTGACAATGAGAGTGTGACATCTTTATTTAGTATTTTGACTGAGGAGACCCACCACCTACCATACAGGCGATGATATACTAGGTCCATTTCTTTGTCGCGATTCCAATTCCATCATATTCAAACACATGGAGTTTTAATGTGTCAATTATAAAATAAAGACTATTACGGAAAACTCAAAAACAGTATAACATTAGGAAAAGTAGTCTCAAACTTTTAGCACCACAATAAATAAGGTTTTTTTTACCCTTTTGCCCTTCATTAATTAATTAATAATCATTTTGTCTCTTATTCAAAATTATCTACCAATCTGCCCATCTTTAATCGATTAACTTGAAGATTTAATCGATTAAATGGTCAAAACTGACAAAAATGGTTGACTTGAAGATTAAATCAGTTAAATATCTCTCTTAAACGATTAAATATCCCTCTTAATTGATTTAATAGATTAAAACTTATATTTAATCGATTAAATATCTCAAATGAGCGTGAAAACATTGATTGAATGAGATAAACACGGTATTGGGGGTTATTTGAATTTTGAATTTAATGTAATAGGAGTTGATTGGGATTTATATTTAATAGGAGCTCATTGCGTCCTAGTAAATACAAAACGCAATCATCTCCTATTAAATTCAAATCGCAATCAACTCCTATTATATTAAATTCAAAATTCAAAATTCAAATAAACAAGTTTTCACGTGAGAGGTAGAAATGGAGCCAGGCCTATATCAACCTAAACCTAATAGGCTGGCATACTATATCAAGAGGAAAGTAACAAAATCAGTTTATGTAAATCAATCCAATTTCCAATAATCGTTTTTCTTTTGTTGGTTTCTTTGGTTATCCATGCGTGTTAATTTGTTTTATATGCATGGAATCTGCTTTTGTTTATGGAGAAGATTTGACCTTTGTTGCCTGTTGGGAGATTTAATCGATTAACTTGAATATTTAATCGAGTAAATCTTCAAGTCAATCATTTTTTCCAGTTTTAACCATTCAATCGATTAAATTTTTAAGTTAATCGATTAAAAAAGGACAGATTGATAGATAATTTTGAATAAGGGGCAAAATAATTATTAATTAACTCATGAAGGGTAAAAGGGTCAAAAAGCCCGATAAATAACACTGATACTAAATATAGGGTAAAGTGTGTTTCATTTTAAAGGAGGTAAAGTTGTGTCATTTTAAGAGATAGATAAAGGAGAAGAGAGCGTTGACAAAAAAAATAAAGGTGTGAGTCTCACCTCTTTGTACGAGTAAAGGAGATAAATTTTGTCATTTAAAAGGATAAACACTTTTCTCCTATATATATATATATATATATATATATATATATATATATATATAGGGGAGGGATCTTTTGACTCTAGAGTAAGACTTACAAGTCTTACTCTCCATCTTAACCGTTGATTTCCGTCTATCTGACTGTTATTATTTATTTGAAATTAATAATTAATTAATTGGTATAGATAACCGTTAGATGGACGGAAATCAACGGTTGAGATGGAGAGTAAGACTTGTAAGTCTTACTCTAGAGTCAAAACATCCCTCCCCATATATATATATATATATATATATATATATATATATGCTCTCATGCTCCATGTGTACTGGAAAGGTCTATTCTGACCTTTTTGTTTGCCATCATTGATGTTTCTTTTTGTTTTTTTGTTTTGGTGAATGACCATCATTGATGTTTCTAATTGTACGGTAATGAAAACATGTGAACGATGATAGCGGTAAACGAAATCAATAGGATCCAAACAAATGGTGGCTTCCAAAGGGTTGAACGTTTGTTTGTCCATGTATTTCGTGCCCGACTTAACGCTTGTAATAATAGCATTGACAATCTTCGAAAACAAATAGAAGGTTGCCAAAGCAGTCAAAGTTCAAACCATATGCAAATTGCATTGTACACTATCATATGTTTGCATCCTAACAGAGCTATATATAAAAACTAAACGGTGTCCACAAACACACACACAAAAAAAAATTGTACCAAAGGAAAAAAAAAAAGTTAAGGAAAAATAATCCACTTGAGAATTGAAATAAACTTTGGATGCCGACAGTGGCCAAGAATAATTAAAAAATCTCAATTAGAGTACGCATGATTGGGGTAGGTATGCACCCGTTATCCCTAAAAATTAAGTCATAAAATCGGAACAACAGTGCTTCTGTTGGTTTAAGAGCCCGTTTGGATTGTTTTTTTTTTTCTTCAAAAGTTACTTTTTTAAGAAAAAAAACACTTCTAGGAAAAAATCTGTTTGGATGCGTGCTTTTAAAAAAGCAGAAGTCATAAAAAAAGTCAAAAATTTATTTTTTTCATAAACTAAAAATTTTAGCTTCTCAAAAAAGAATAAGTCAAAAGTCAAATTTTTTTTCAAAAATCAAATATTTTTCTAAAATTCTAAATAACTATAACTTTTATAAAAAATACTTTTAAAATAAGAAAGTAATAAAAAGGACTTTTTTTAGAAACGGGCCATAAGTTGTAAAGAGTAAAGTTGATAGACGCAGTACGATAAAGTGGGGAAGCTAAAGATGTAAAGATCTGCTTTTCTTTACGGAACGGAATGACACAAGAAAATCCGTTTATCTACCGAGTCAAAAAAAAAAAAAAAAAGTAGCAAATAACTAAATCCAACAATTCTTAATTTTGTCAATTTATTAAAAGAAAAGAAAACTTTTGAACAAGAAGTACGGTAATGTATATCTCCATGGAAGGGCTCAAGGGCATCATAGAATCAGTTTTGGGAAATTTGGCTTGGACTTTGTCTTTTTTGCTTAATAAAATGATTAGATAGGTATTATACTTAGAAAGGTGATAATCTAGAAATCATATAACAACATATTGAACAAAAAAGATTAATAGTAATGAAAGTGCTGAGATGGTGGAATTAGAATCCGTACCTCCTTGAACAACAAGCTGAGGGAACGTCGTTTGTTTGCTTGGTCATCATCAACAATTTCGTTGACATTGAGATTGTCGTCACCCTGTCCCTGTGTGGGTGGTTCTTGTGCCGGCGCCGGCGCCACTTTGCTTTCAACAGTGTCTTCCATGGTTTGTTCAGGTTCAGGTTCAGGTGCCTTGACCTTCCCATCGGCATCATCCTTCAAGACCTTAGGCTTAGTTGCACAAGCTCCCATTGCTCCCTCTCTCAATTTCGTACGCTTTCTCTTTTTCTTTCTCTTAATTTACCCTAAGAAAATGAATATGAAGGGAAAGAAAAGTAAGAATAAGGAAAGGAGAACAACGTGCGGGGAAATCAATGCTAGCGAGCTGTGAGATCAGAGAGAGAGAGAGAGCACGACCTGTCTGGTTTGAACACAAAAAGGTAACCAATTTAATTAGTTCCCTTTGTGTTCCGCGGCCAAGAAAAATTGTGACAATCTTAAAAAAAAAATTAAATTTTTTTTAAATAAATTAATTTACGAATTTATTATGGTGAGGGGACAAGCTTGAAAATAAAACTTCATCCCTTGAAAGGAGAGAATTTATTCTGGTCTGGAACCATCATTTTTTATATGGTCCCTTAGGGGGTGTTTGGTACAGGAGAAATTTTTATTTATCCGGGAATCTCAATTTTCAAAAATATGATTTTTACATTCAGTTTATGATAATATCCGGAAATTTAAAATTTAGAAAAATTCAATTTTTCGGGAATCTTGAAGAACACAGCGTACCAAACGATCCCTTAATATAAATGGGAGAGTAAGATTGAAAAAGAATAAGAGTAGTAGGGATAAAAATAGAAAAAATTAGTGTTACAAGAAACAACATCAAATTATTAATGATCTGGAAATTCGAGTTCAACGCATCTTTCGTTTATTTTTAATAGGATACACAGGTGAATTTTAGAGATATAGAAATTTGTGCATGATTTCTCTACTTATCCTAATAAAAATAAAGAGTTTGTTTTTTATAAAGTTAATTTAGATAACTTTATCTAATGTTCATCGAAATGATATTATTTTAGGATGTAAATTATTGTACCTTTTGTAATTTTAATTTATTTCAGGGTTATAATAATTTTTATCATTCTAATTTTTTAATTTTTCAACCCAAAAATGACGTCGTTTCGATGAACATTAGACAAAATTATCTAAAGTAACATCGGAAACTTTTTTCCCAAAAATAAATTACGAATGCATTGAATTGAATTTCAATGTATCGGTTGCAGTGAAGTTTTGGTCTCGACACAAACAACGCATAAATCAATAACATAAAAGAGAAAATGAAGAACAATTTCACACATGGATTTACCTTAATGGAGACTATGTCCTCTTTTTTGTTTGTACTATACAGTGTACACTCATTACAAACGATATATAAATAGTATTTAGAAATCGTAAATATAATTATTCATGGGCCCAAACCCAAATTATTAAAAAAAAGTATCACACCTCTACGGGCCCAGGGATGTTACCCGCTAGAATCTTCTTAGGCAACTTCTCGGACCCCGTCAACAAGGGTCATTATCTGTGAAATACGAATCATACTCAACAGGTTTCAATGGATTTGATTTCAGATTAGTGGGAATTTAAGATATCTTTGAGTGGATTAAACTAAAATAAAATAAAGGGAAAAATGTTTTTGCAGTTAATGCAGATAAGTTATCTATATTTATTTTCAAAACGACGTCGTTTTAGTATTGAAATCTTAAAAAATTATAATATAAAGACTATTATAACCCTGAAATAAATTTAAATTACAAAAACACCATGATTTTCACCCTAAAACGACGTCGTATTGGGATTACTGCATATAATTTATCTACGGTAACCGTAGAAAAAAGTGATCCCTAAAATAAAATACAAGGCATAAATCGAACCAAAGGATTTCTCGTGAAATTGTGCTGAAAATTAGGATATAATTGAAAATTAAGATTGTGAAATTTATTTCAGTTAGAAAAAGTTTATATATTTAAAATAAAGAAGATTATAGTTACAATCTTTTTTTTTACAACCTCTTACAACCATATTTTATCATCGTTGATTTCCGTCAATAAACGGTTATCATATATTATGAATTAATAATTAATTAATGAGTTTAATTTGAGAAAATGATAACCGTTGATTGGCGAAAATCAACGGTGATAAGATATGGTTGTAAGAGGTTGTAAAAAAAAAATTGTAACTATAACCTTCCTCATTTAAAATAGGGGAAGGTTATAGTTACAATTTTTGTTTTACAAACTCTTACAACCATATCTTATTACCGTTGATTTCCGTCAATCAACGGTTATCATTTATTGTAAATTAATAATTAATTAATGAGTTTAATTTGTTAAAATGATAACCGTTGATTGACGGAAATCAACGGTGATAAGGTATGGTTGTAAGAGGTTGTAAAAAAAAAAGTTATAACTATAATCTTCCTCTTTAAAATATAATTTAATTTAGAGTATCATATTGAATCTCTTAAAATTAGTTTTCTTACTTTTTATATTTCAAGATTTATTTGATGGGGAAGGTTATACTTACAACCTATTTTCCTTTACAATCTCTTATAATTAATATCTTAACCGTTGATTTTCGTTAATCAACGGTTAAAATTTTTGTCAATAAAATTTATTAATTAATTATTAATTCACAATAAATCTTAACCGTTGATTGACGGAAATCAACGGTTAAGATATTGGTTGTAAAGAAAAAGAGGTTGTAACTATAACCTCTTCCTTATTTGATTATTTCAGGGTCACTATTTAGTATAAATAGGAAGTAATGGTTGTTTTTTATATATGTTTTAATGAAAATCTTTCAATTAAGGGCCCGTTTTGGATGGGCTTTTTTTCAGTCAGAAGTTACTTTTTTCCCCAAAAAAAGCACTTTTAGTTTAAAGTGCATTTGGATGTTGCTTTTAAAAAAAGCAGAAGTTATAAAAAAGCCAAAATTTTACTTTTTTCATAAGTTAAAAATTTTAACTTCTTAAAAAAGCAAAAGTCAAAAACTATTTTTTTTTCAAAAAATAAATATTTTTTTAAAATCTAAATAATTTTAACTTTTATAAAAAATACTTTTAAAATAAATAGGACATAAAAATAACTTTTTATAAAAGTCAATCCAAATGCACTCTAAATCCTAATATTAATATCCTCGTAAATACATTTAAGAAAATTTAAGAGAGGGGAAAGTGTGTGTATCATAAGTTGGGTGTCCAATATTTCAATTTTCTACACATACAATCCAGCTGGATGGACATTAGGACAGCCATTAAGTGGGCCCTTTGGTAGATGTTTGGTATTCTCAACCGGCTATAACATAGCCATTTGTTGGTGTCGCGTACAGGTATGTTAAAATCACAACGGCTATAACATAGCCATTTGTTGGTGTCACGTACAGGTATGTTAAAATCACAATTACGGACATATTTAAGCATCCATTTGCCGTAACATTGTAACATAAACTATATAACATAACAACAAAAAAATAGAGGTAGGATATTCATACTATCAAATTATTTTATTATCATTCTAATCAGCATTGGATTAGATGAAAAGTTGAATGAAAAGAGAAAAAAATGTGAATTCAATGGTGATTATAGTGGTAGTAGAAAAATTTAATATAATAAATATCCTACCTCCCAAAAAAAATATGTTCATTTAGTATTGTTAAAATGACTGTAATTTGGGTCGGAACATCTTCAACCAGATTAATTTGTGTCCATAAATATAACGCGAAATGTAAAGGACGAAAATGATGGGACACAAGGTGTGGTACCCACGCCCAGTCCTATAAAAAAAAATTTGGTGCCGCAGGTTTCACATGATCCTTTCATTCAATGATACTTGAACAAAAAATTATTTTTTATTTTTTATTTCTTCTCTCTTCTCATTAGTTATATAATTTTAAGGATTTTCATTTATCCTTCAACATGATAAAATAAAGTTTCCTATATACACAATTTTTTTTGAGTTCCACACTTTTTAAAACAGAAAAATAAATAAAAATTAAGGCACACAAAACGAATATTTATAATATTACACAATCATTTTTTCTATAACATAATTCTTATAAATCCTAATTTTAATTGGTCGGATTTTCTCTCCTGGATCACTAAGTAAATGATGTAGAGGGACCACTAAAATTCATCTCTAGGTCCAAGGCCGTTTACAGTTTATTCCAGCCTGCTTTTGACGAAAATACCGAAACCATAAGCCACATTACAAGAAATTACACTAGTGTACAACGCTACACTCCAAAGCTGTCACTTTATCCTAATGCAAGTTTCAAGCTCTCATCTTTGCGTTAATTAAGGAATTACACAATCCAAGGCCCTAAAAAGGGAGCGATTATTTCATGATCCGGGGGTATATACTCCCGGCCAAAAATGAAAAATAAAAAGGACGAAGAGTGAAATATAAGAAAAGAGAAGGGTTTAAGAATATTTTTTTATCAAAAAAGGAAAAGGAGCACAAAATATTTGGTAGTTCGGGTGTATATTAAAATTTTCCCTAAAAAGAGGGAAATAGGGGCAAGAAAAGGAGCGGAAAGGAAAAAATTGGTGGGGCGGAGATAAGAGAAAGAGAGAGAAAGTTAAGGAGAGAGAAACAGAAAAAAAAATTAATCAACTTGTCAAATTTTTAATTGAAGGACCATGGTGGTCATGGACCATAATAATAATTTCCCAAGAAAAGAGAGAGTAAATGAGATTTTTATAACTGTAAAACTCAAACAGTCAGGGCTGGTTTAGATTGCTTTTTTTTTGTTTCCCAATGTATCCTCCGGCCGAAGACTAATTCTTTTGGGGCGGGAGAACATATTAAGTGGATAAACCTCTCTCAACAAAGTCTTTTTATCATGTGATTGGATATTTTCTTAAAATTACATCTCTCAATCAATTGGAATAATTTTATATATATAGAGATTTATATTATGTAATTATTTAAAATTTAATTTGTATGTTTTTAATATCTAAAATTGGGATAGGATCCATTTACAATTTTTTTTTTGCAATTACACTAATGTAGGACCGGTCGTACACTGTGTGCTTAATGTAGGACCGGTCCTACATAGTGTAGTTTGTAAACAAAAAAGTTTGTAAATATAACCTGCCCTCAGAAGTTATAATTCCAGGTTTCCATAATTAATTAATGGGTTTGCATTCTATCATTTAACATTACCACAAAAAGTTTCCTACACTCACAACATTTCGTGGGCCGCACATGTTTTGAAAAAAAAAATTATGGCACGCAAAACAAATTTCTATAACATTACACAATCACTTTTCCTACAACATAACTCTTATACAACCCTTAATTAATTGTTATAAATCTTATATGAATAAAATGAGCTGGAATCTCATAAGATATTCACAAATTCCCGTCAATACATGAAAAAGATTCAACCTCAGTTAAAATATAATAAATCGAGAAAAGTATCAAGAAATATCTCCAAAAAAAAGCCTCAATATGAATCGGAATCGGATATAAATTGGAAAATCAATTAATTTTATATTTTTTCCGACCAAATTTTTCAATGGAAATGTGGTAATTAACCTTCACCGGTCTAATTCTTCCATCTATATGGTTTGAAATTTTGAATAGCAGAGATGGGAAGAAGAATTTTCTAAACCCAACAAATTTAGATATAAAAAGAAGGGCTTATCTACTCACACATGAAATAGCATATTTTATGCTAAGACATAAAGTAATTGACCCGTTACTAAAAAAATGATAATATAATTATTGAAGTTTCTATGATATAAGATAATAATTTCTTATAACATAAGATTACTATTTTTCTAAAAAGAAAGTCTTAAAAAATCAGGAATGCATTACTAGTAAAGCTGTCAAGTTTGAGGGAAGGGGCAAACGTGCTCACATCATGCTCTTGGAGGAAAATGGCCCCAGAGCCATAGTTGTGATGTGCTTATAATTACATCGTGTCGCCCATCATTCATCACACTTTGCGTTACATGCATGCTTCTCGATCCTTAAAGAATATATTACTTACCTTAAAAAAAAAAAAATGTTTATGACCCTTTCACCACTTTTTCCTATTTTAACTATGGGTTTTATAAGAGTTACGTTATAGGAAAAGTGATTCTGTTATGTTATAGAGATTCGTTTTGCGTGCCGGATTTTTTAATATTTTTTTTTGCTGCGGGCCCCACAAAATATTGTGTGTAGGAAAATTGTTGTGGTCATGTTAAATGATAGATAATAAACCCTTTAACTATGGTGGCCGCTTGTCACGGATCGGATTCAGTTTATAAGAGTTGAGTTTTTCACATTTGGCATGGAATATTTAAAAATGACAATCAATTGGTTTTTACATGTTCATTTTTTATTTTATAAAATAGTATAATTAGTTTCTTATGATTTCTTGGGAATTATATTATATGTATAAATAAAAATTTTGAATTAAGAAAACCGCGTAAACGAAATTATTTACTAACTAATACTACACACACACAAAACAATCAATTGACATCTGTATATGATTTAATATCCTTACCTCATCTATTTAATATTTTTATAACTAAGTAATTTTTATACCTGTTTAGTTATGATTATTTACTAGATTGATTTTTTATGTCAATCTATAAAAAAACAAATAACAATAAGTATGTACTTCAATAATATTTTATTTTGATGTTAGTATTGTCACATAATGCTGTATTATAAATATGAACTCGTTTTGTTATCAAAAAAATAATAATAATGATATGAACTCGTTTACTTTAATTTTAATTTAACTTTTTTGTGGAGAATTTTTCGTATCCTTGTATTGCACTTTTATCTTTAATGATTAATTGATAAGAGGGAAGATATTCTTACTATAAAAAATTACTATCAACTCATTACCTCTATGATTATCCTTGGATCAAAAAAAGAAAATGCTGAAAAGTTCTTGAACAAAAAAAAATACTTCAATGGTGATTATGGAGGTAGTGGGTTGTGAATTTTTTTATAATAAAAATATCTATTCTCAATTGATAAATATTTGATTGCTACTATTGCTTTGACATTAAATAAAATCACATCCACGCCAAAAAAAAAAATCACATTTTATTGTATTTATATTTTAAATGAGTATGACATGGAGATAAATGCTAATTACTAGTTACTCTGACTTTATTTGATTATTATTATTTATAGGGTTTATCATCTCTCATTTAACATGACCTTATGAAATTTTCTACACACATAATATCTTGTGGGGCCCGCAGCAAAAAAAAAACGGCACGCAAAACGAATCTCTATAACATAACACAATCACTCTTCTTACAACATAACTCTTATAAAACCCTTATTTATATACAATAAATGGCATTGAAGTTTCAAACTCTCCGTAACTTTTTTTCTTTTTTATAAACCTGTAACTTTGTTTGAATTACCTAAATCTCTCCATGCTTACTCATTCCCGCTGTCTCTCAACCTGTCACTTATAAAAAAATCATCTTAACATAAAAAATTATTCTTAACACTTTTTTTTAATCAAGCTGATTTAGTATATGATATCATAAAATATTCAATAAAATACATGACATTTCATTCCATCTCACTTTCCATTCATTTGCATTCCACCCCTTATTATATATCCAAGCAAAATCTAATCTAACCAATATCATGCTTTACTGCTATGATTAAAAAAATAAAAAAATTAAGGAATTTATGTTCGCACTTGCGGACAGAGGCGCCCAAAGAAGTCCGCTCTTGGAATTACTCAAATGTGTTGAAAATTTACATTATTTGATAATGAGTTAAATAATATCTATATAAGAAGAAAGATACATAAATCCAATGACTTAAAATTTTAAATGTGAGGGAATATTATACTTACTACTATTCTAAGTCCATAGCTCTTACTATCTGATATTAGATTAATTTGAAATAATGATTTTTTTTTCAATCATTAATTTTAAATTGAGCTAATAATAATTAATCAGGTAGTAAAAAGGATAAACTTAAAACAGATTCGCTGATTCATTTAGTTTAGCTAATTCTCCTGCGACGGAATCTCACACTTCCAATTTCCAATTACGGTATTGCGATCGTATGGTCAAAGACCAACCAAATTAAAACTATATGTTTTTTATGGGTTTTATAAGAGTTATGTTGTAGGAAAAGTGATAGTGTTATGTTACAGAGATTTATTTTGCATGCCAGAGTTTTTTTTTTTTGCTGCGGGCCCCACAAAATGTTGTGTGTGTAAGAAAATTGTTGTGGTCATGTTAAATGATAAATGATAAACCCATTTTTTATATATCAATATGCAGGCCCATTGTCGTTGGAATCCACGTCTCTGAGACTATGTTTTCAGCCCAACTATTCATAATCCGTTTGAACCAGAAAGAATGGGTAGGGAGAGTTAGCCCGAATCCACAAACGCTATGAAGCTATTCCCTAGTAAATGGCACTGTCGTATTGTATACATTCAAAAAATAAAAATAAAAATTGAAGGGATACCTTGTCCGAAGCAGCTGGAGGGAATCTTGTTGTGAGATTTGGACATCTGGACTTGAATGCTGGGAACATACCAAACAATAGAACTGGAACGTGGTAAAGTTCATGTGATGCCGAGTTTAATGATGATTCATGTTCGGTGTAATAAGATCGAGTTCTGGTAGAACTATCATTGCTCCATTAAGGATTAAAAAAAAATGCGGTATATTTCTTCAATGTTTGTTAGCATTAAATTAAAAGACTTAAAAGGCACAAGGCCTTGGCACCACGGAGGCACGCATAAAAGACAACATACCTATAATATTTATGGGATTTACATTTATCATTTAACATGATCACAATAATTTTCCTACACACAACATTTTGTGGGACTCAAATTTTTTTTAAAAAAAAAAAAAAAAAATCGGCACGCAAAACGAATCTCTATAACATAACACAATCACTTTTTTCTACACAACATAACTCTTATAAAACCCAATAATTATATCTATATTTGCCCTTGTGGTTTCCGGTAATCAATCACAGGTGAGTTTGAAATAGTTGTCGGCCTATATGCGTCTTCAATAGTAATTTAATACACGTGATATTTGGAAGGGGCGTTACATCCGACAGCTTCACATACAATCAATTTTTTTTATAAAGGACTGTTTGGTAGAGGTTTACTTTTAGATTTTCAGGAAAAATAAGAGTGGTAATTTAATTTATCAATATGTAGTAAAAAAATTCTGAATTTTTTTTCGGGAATATGATTTTATCGGGAGTTTGTTTTGTGTGTAAAATATAACAAAAATACCAACCAAGAGGATAATATTCTCACTTTCTTGAAAAAATAAAAAGTAGATGTGAATATTCTGACAAAAATGCCAGTAAGAAGGAAATATTTTGACATATCAAATAATTTTTTCATAATATTTCCGAAAAAATTACTTTTTTATCATATTTTTAAAAATAATGATTCTTATATAAATTTTTTTTTCTCTAATATTAAACACCTGTAGGAGCCGGCCAAATTATTGATACAACCAGACCCGATATCGATTGTGGGCAGTTTGGGCTACCCTACCCATGTTTTATTTATTTAATTATTTACATGGTTAGTATTTAAAAAAATTAATTTTAAGAATTTTATTTAATTAACTCAGATTAAAAAATTAAAATATTAAAATTAATTATTAATTAAATTATATAAAAGTTTGTATTAAATTAATAATTTTAAATAAAAGACGTAACTTAATAATTATAATAATTAATTATGACATTTCCCGGTTTGCAGATTGGCTCAGCCCACTACGGGCTACATTGGGCTAGGCCTAATCAAATTTGGCCTTCAATATTGTTAATTCAGTCTATATATTTTATCGGGTTATCTGTACTAGTCCATTATTTTTTTATTTTTTAATACATCTTCCGTAATTTTATCGTTTCTTTCTTCAAAAGCAATATTAGTTAGTTGCTTTAGGACGAGTCACTGGCGATGGTGTCTGAGGTGATACACTGATAGCGGTGAAAAAACTACACTCCTCCTTAATTAATTATTGTCACTGATTGGCCTAGGAATTGGTTCTCATGATTAATACGACATATTTTGGGGAATCAATACAGTGCTCTTGGAGTCTTCCATCCCTATCACAATACATATTTGAATAAGATCTACTTATCTTTTATCTCAATTTATTTATTATGTCTTGTCTTTTTGATGAAATTCCATGAAACACCTTCCAATCTTTATATATTTTTTATTTAAATTACCTTTTGTTATTTTTTTAATTTATGTATTTCACTTTTTGTTTAGTTTACCTATTATCTTTTCTATTGGACAGTATATTCTCAGACAAAAATTGAGTGCTAATAATAGGTTGGTAGCAAAGCCATCATACTGTACTCAAAGTGTGATATTTGAGAGTAGATGAATGCCTATAGTCCTGAACTAAATTCACGTAAAGCCCCCTTGACTTTATTTTTTAAGCATGATAGTAATTACCAATAGCTGTGAGATTGGCATTTTTAACCATCTACATAATTTATGAAAAATCAATACCCAACCAAATGATTATGTTATCCTCTTTATTCTTTCTACCGTCTTTTATTTTTTTTGTTTACATATGTGCTGTCAGCTGTCTGATCTTTCACTTTTTTTTCTTCTTTTTTTTTTTTTGATATCATGATCTTTCACTTTTAACTTGTGTCAAGAGATGAAAAACCTAAAATCTGTAAATTCACACAAGTCATTATGCAATCCTGTTAGGTTAGTTTAGGTGTCACCTAGAGCTTTCCAAACTCGCTGCCCGCCAGTCCGCCCGAGTTGATTTTTATTTTTATTTTTTTAATATTTAGTGTAAAATGTTGCGGGTTTGGCGGGTCGCCCGCCCAAACGGGACGGGGCGGGATGAGATATCTAGCCCACATTCAAAGGCGGGGAGGGCCAGCCCGCTTTTTGACGGGTATATGGCGGACTGGGGCGGGGCGGGACGGGCAGCCCGCTTTGCCACCTCTAGTGGCACCGTGATTTGTGCCAGGGACAAGCATGCAATGAGCGGATTTATACTCCGGGATCATAAAGTATTGGGTGAGACTGAGACGAGAAAAAGTTGAGGAAGAAGGAGAGAGAAAAGAAAAAATAAATAATATGTGTCAATTTTTGAATGGAATGACCACGGAGGTCGGGGAGCATATTAAAAAAATTTAGTATAATCAAAAAAAATTCGTATGATCAAAGGTGAACAGTTAGATGTAATTATTTTACTTTTTTTCACATATTCAGTCAAAGAAATAATTATTTTTTACTAATATTTTTCATATTATATAAGATAATTATTTTTCATTTTACTGTGTATATACACATAAAAATACGTAAAATTTATATTTATTTTATTTTTATGTTCTTCTTGCCTACACATTTCTACGTGAATAATAAAAAAAAGGAAAAATATTTATCCTTATAAATGACACAATTTATATCCTTTCACTCTCACAAAGAGGTGGTACCCACACTTTTATTTTTTTTTATCAACTCTCTCTTCTCTTTTATCTATCTTTTTCTCTCTTAAAATGACACAACCTTACCTCCTCTAAAATCACACACAATTTACCCATGAAAAATATAACCTCATACAAAATAATAGGTACATCATCACTCGCGCGCTCGTTGCTAAAATTTTGGGGAAAAAATAAAAAATTTCTTAAAAATTAAACAAATTCAAACATTCAACTAGTCATCTTTAAGATAATGAAAGGTAATGTTTCACTTTTATAGAAAAGTGTTTTCTTTTGGAAAGCTCACAACAGAAAAAATCTGCTCACAGAAACAGAGAGAAGATCCGACGACAGAGGAAGGATATGCCAGAAAGTGCATTGATTAAGCCAATGTCACAGTAAGTTAAATGAATGTTGTATTCTCACAATAACATTCTAAAAACAGAGGAGAACGACAGAGGAAGAGACCATAAACCCATAGATAAGGATCAAGAACCCAAAATGAAGAGCCCAATTCCTCTTGAACTTACCAAAATAACTCTCAGGGGGTTCTTGGTAGTGAATCTCAAATTCATCGTCTGCAATCCCATCACACTCACTGTTCAACCTCATCTTCATCTCCCTAAGCTTCTTTGTTGCCAACCCGAGTGTGAGCTTGTGACACCTCCTCTGGTACTTGAAGCCATTGATGCACCTCAAGGTCTGGGCCACGGACACGTAGAAGATGAGATGGGCCATGGAGAGGAGTGTGATGGGGATCCAACAATGGCGGCATTGGAGATGGGGTGAATGGGAGAGTGTCAAGAACATTAGGGAGAGGAAGATGAAGAAAATCTGAAAGAGTTTGTGAAGCTCCTTTTTTTGGAGGTCTATGGCATGCTTCTTCTCGAGGGTTTTCTCAAAATGGAGCTGGATGATGGTGTTCAAGGCTTGGAAAGCTGTCTCTGTTGGGACACCAACATGGTTGGTTTCATAGTCAGCCATGGATATACATACACAGAAAGGTGGATTTGGTTTTCTTTTTATCCAAAGAAGACTAACGTTGGGAGTTTGTTGGGTGAGAAGTTATTGCTACCAAATACAGAAAAAGGGTAAATTAATTTGGAATATATAGTAATAATGCATGCGTGGTTGTTAGGAGGTGAAAAAAAAAATTACTTAAAAAATGGGATAGGAAAAAGTGCGTATTATCTTATTTTAAGAGGAAAAATTAGATAAAGAAAGAAAGAGTTGACAAAAAAAATAAAGATGTGGATCTTATCTCTTCATGAGAGTGAAAAAATAAACACTTTTTCATAGAAAAAATTATTTGTGTATGTTTGTTAGGAGATGAAATAAAATATAATGAGAAAAGAAATTTCCCATCATTTATTTTTCTATGTAAAATGATTAGGGAAGATTATGATTGACAGGGTGAAATTATTTTTTCTCATATGGTTGGAAAATTAATACACAATATTAGTGAAATAAATTTGACCTATCAAATATTCTTTAATAACTTACACAGAAAAAAAATTCTCACCATATTCCTAAGTTTCTTGATAAAAAAATTTTCTTCTACAAAACATCCCAATATTAATTGTAGCTCTGCTTATTTTTTTATTGTGAAAGTAAAACGGCAAAAGTGGTAAAATTATTCCTTATAGATGTTGCAATGAGTGCGTCCGTATAAAGATAGGGAAATGTTTTTTCTCATGTTACACGATGAGGTAAATTGTCTCATGTAACACACAAAAAAATACGTGAAATTAACTTTTTTCCTTTTTCTCTCATTTTCTTAATGAGTCCTATTTATTTTTTTATGTGTTACATGAAATAAATTATCTCATGAAATATGAGAAAAACATTTCCATAAAATTATAGAAGTATGTTAAATAGATTTTTACTACGTTGCTGTGGGAGAATGTTAAATAGATTTGAAAGGAAATTCCAAATCCTAGTGGGAAGTAAGAAGAAGGGCAAATGTGTGCAATGAATGGAGATACTCGAATCTCGATACTTTTTTAAATTCCAATTAAAATACCCCCAACGGTTACAAAGGTGAAAGTAGAATGGGGGACACACTTTTTGAGGTTGAAAGTTCAAACTGAAACCTTTTTGGCACTAAACCCTAAACCAGGTGTGATTGTGACTTGTGGCAGATACCCCACCAAGTTATATGGACGATCATGATTCAATATCCGTGCAGAATCGAGTTTATGCATTTCCCTTTATTTAGGCTTGTTTTTTTTCCTTCTTGCTTTGGGGCATAACCCAAAAACAAAACAAAAAATTAACCATGTACCAAAAAAAGAAAAAAAGAAATGAAATCAACTTTTTCATTTTCAAATTAAATGTATAATTGACATCGATGTAAAATATCCTACTATATCTCATAATTACTATTGATTATGTCACTTATATCAACATGTTTATATTATATTTTTTTCTTTATTTAATTGTTTTGAGTGTTGTGCTTAATTGATGGGGAGAAAATTTTGGATACATCAGATATAGGTATAATTCTAAGGGATTGTTTTTGTTATGTTAGATAAGATAAAACAATCATCTTACACAAACCAATCTTACGTGGGATTCATGTTAAATTTTTTTTCTTTTTCTTATTCTCTCTTCCTTTTGTGAGTGTAGGACCATTGCTCTTATCTTATGTAAAATAAGAAAATAAATCCCATAATTTTATCTACCGGAAAAAGTTTTTGAGATTTAGTGGGAATAATAAAGAAAAACAAGAATATAAATGAAAAAATAATTCTTTTGTTTGAAAAAAAATTGAAACCCACAATTTTTTATAAATTTTTACAAAATTACATTATGTATTTTCAAAAGTACATAGTATAATTTAAAAAAAAAAATTATAAATATATCCTTCCACGACTAATAAGTCCCTCGTAAAATAGTTAAGTGGTTTTTTTTGGATTTAGATTCATCATTTAACATGACACAACAAAGTTTTCTACACACACAATATTTTATAGGCCCCACACTTTTTGAAGCAAAAAAAATAATAAATCACGCAAAACGAATTTCTATAACATTACACAATCACTTTTCCTACAACATAACTATTCTAAAACCTTTTTTAAGGCAAAACCGCAAAATCATATATGGGTTGAACAAATTTCAAAATCATTAGCATATGTAGCTAAAGCTTCTCCGTCCAAATATCATTAATAGGTGGAATGAAGAATTAAATTTCAAAACTTTTATTTATTAAATTATAGGAAATAACTCTCTCGTGTTGTATGTTGTATGAAATAATTTTGTGTTATGTACATACAAAAAATGAATGGAATTCGCTTTTTTCTTTTTCTATCTTTTTTTAGTGGGTTTTACCCTTTTTTTTATGTTGTATAAGATAAAATTATCTGATGCAATGTGAGAAATATATTTCTCTTACAACACTAGTCCTTGAATTACTAAAACTCAATGAAATAAAAATATAAAGACTAATATTTAATTAAAAATTATAAAAAATAAATAAATAAAGAATATAAAGACCAAAATTTTATTCCAACACTGTAAGTTTATGATATAATACAAACTATTCATGGCGACTAGAGTATACGAATACAACAGTAGTTAAGTAGTTATTTGCTTTTCTTAAGAACATGACAGATTTTTACTGGCATAACTTCTATATAAAATTTAAAAATTCTGACATATTCCTAAAATGAACCATGGCCAACAAAATTTTTAAAACAAAGGAAATGTTGGGATAAAAAATATGCTTCGCCTACTAATTAACCTCGAATATTAAAGTGGAAGCATTACGAGTTACTATCTTCAAATCTTTCCTGAACAAAGATATTGCCTTTGTCGTCCCTTCCTATTCTCATGTTGTCATCAACATATCTATGACATAATGGAATTAAGAAGCACAATAATTTTCATCAACATTGGTTACTTAAATTTAAATTTTAACCTTTTGGTCATAAGGCCACATTAGCAATCTTATTGTTGCTCCGAAATTGGAAGAAATCTTTGGTGCTACTGTTATACCAAAGATTCAGTACATCCCACCAATAGGAACATTACATGTCAGTTAAAATTTTCTTTTTTATGCCAAATTTTTTCTCCCTCCTATGATATGTAATGCTCTAAATGATGTGATGCACTGAATCTAGGGTAGCACCAAAGATTTATTTCTGAACTTGCCCTCACCCACGACTTAAGACTAGGCCAACAAAATAATAGAAAAATAATCTTTAAAATAAAATAAGAAATCAGGATACGTGATTTCCAGCCATCCCTCTGGATTGAAGATGCCCAACAAAAGATCATAATTTTTCCTAAACAGATTCATCAACTGTGCATGCAAAGAGGAAAAATAATTTAAACAATGGAAATTAGAGTGCAAAATCCGATTAGCCTAGAAAAAAAAATGGAACATCTGAGTAGCATACCTGATCAGGAGTGATTGTGGAGTTTTCGAAATTGATGTCAACCCTCTGTGAATTTGAAGTATTAGCTAATTAGGTAGTCATTGGTCAGCAACAATAATACATTACAGAGAAATAAAGTGACCAAACAAGAAGTTGAGCTTTTAACTGTTGTGGAAGCAATCTTGAAAGACGCCTCAATACTAAGTTGTCCGGACATCAAACTCAAACCCCTTGCACTGAACTTGATCACATTAACTGCTTTGCTCTCCATTTTGAAATCCACATCACAAACTTTTAAACTCAGTCGATAAAAATATAAACTTAAAAAGTATTGGAAACTGATCATAGTTTGTATCTTCTAAGGTTTAATGTGATCAAATAAAATCTAAAGTCAAAAGAAAAAAGGCCTTAGCATACAAAATTTGAGAATTGCATAGTATTTGTTTTGTACCTTTGATATATCAATAGTCTGAAAAAAATCATCCAATGAGATAATCTCTCTGAGGCCTAACTTGGTCCTCTTTGATCCCAAAATTGAGATTGTACTGTAAACAAGCCTCCAACACCCAGCCACCTTCCAATAATATAAACATAATAGGAAAAGCTCATAATGGCAATGACAAATGGGAAAAAAGTTTCTCCTTTTAAAAGGATTGTATCCTTTTAATTTTTAACACTATATATGGGCAGTACATAGTTATAATGTGAAAAGTTGCTTTTTTTTCTCTTCTCGTTCATTATTGACGTGAAGAAAGAAAAAAAAAACTTTTTATATTATAACTAATACATAATGTAAAAAACTAGAACAACACTATTTATTTGTGTCCTTTAAAACGACACACGCTTGACAAATACATAGGAAAGATTGAAGTTACCTTGTCCAATTCTAGAGTTGGGTGTGGAGTTGGATTCTGAGATTCTAGCTGCTTCACCAAACTTTCAATTTCAGATTTCTTGGCAGATGGGACTCCAAAAATCCCCCATTTTATTCCTTGAAAGGTGTTTATTTGCAAACCGTTTCAATCAGATTACTCTTTCCACATTATTAAGCAATGCTAAGCTCACAATAATAAAGGGGTATGAAAATAATTGAATTGGGGTACCTTCCACCGCCTGGTAAAGCTCTCTTTTCTTCTGAACAAGTGTTTCATCCTCAACTAAGCCTGAGCCAGAGCTGTGATCTGCAACTTTAATGATGGTGATGGGTCTAAACCATAATGGTCTCTCACTAAACCTTGAGGTGTTTATCCTTGAAGCCGGGACAAATCTTTGAAGATTCATGATATTCATGGTTCTACAAATCAGAGAACTCACATATGAACTAGCTTAGTGACCATTAAACCTTCAAGATTTCATACCGTGGGATTGAAATATCAACTATGAAAGACATAAGAATGAAGCACATGAGAGGATCATGATCTGGCACTGCAGGTTGCTCTATATCGTTTGCTGATTATTAGGCTCAAATATTTGGCCAAAGGGAAACTGTGTACATGTTTGTATGCTTTTAAAATCAAGGTTGTGGATAGGTCTATCAAGACATGTGTGGCTTAGAATTACCATTCCAAGTACTTAAGAGGTTCATAAGAAGATACCGTATGCGTTGTCTTACTTGCTGACATCAGAAGCCTCATTACCCAACGGAGAAAATATCAATGAGCACGAATTTTGAGCATAGAAACATCGTAACGAAAAAGTTCAGTGCCACGGAATAGTGTTGGCTTGCACGTGAAGTGGTTTTCAACCGTTGATTTAAACATTTTGAACTTTCTATACAATATATGTGAAACTAAGGCTTTTTTTTGGCTATTTCACTCTTTTGCCCCTAATTAATTGTTTAATAATCATTTTGTCCATGATTACAAATTATCTACCAATCTGTCTCTCTTTAATGGATTAAATTGAATATTTAATCGATTAAATGGTCAAATGAAGATTTAATCGATTAAATCTTCAACTTAATCGATTAAGTCTTCCTCTTTATCATAAGAAATAGGGAGATTTAATCGACTAAATCTTCAAGTCAACGATTTTTGCCTATTTTGATCATTTAATCGATTAATTTTTTGGTTTAATCGACTAAAGAGGAGCAGATTGGTAGATAATTCTGAGTGAGAGGTAAAATGATTATTAAATAATTAGTTAGGGGCAAAATGATGAAAATGCCGTTGTTTGGGAGTTACTATATTAACGGGGAGAAGGGAAGGAAAGTTTTACTTATTCATTTATCGTGTTTATGAATTTAAAAAAGGGTTTTATAAGAGTTATGTTGTATGAAAAGTGATTCTCAAATGTTATAGAAATTCGTTCTGCGTATCTTAATTTTTTTTATTATTTTAACTTCAAAAAGTGTGAGCCCCATAAAATGTTATGTGTGTAGGAAACTTTTTTGTGTCATATTAAATGATGAAAGCAAATCCCTTTAAAAAATTAGACGAAGAGAATTGAGGATTTTATAAAATCCTTCAATATTCTTCTCATCTTTAAAATTAAATTTCTGTCAATGTGAAGATATAGGAGGGGAGAAAACTTTAATTTTAAGAAGGATTTTGAAAAAAATTGTAAATATTCCTAAATTTTCCCCCTCACTTTTTAAACTCCAAATAAGAAAAAAAAATTAAGAAAATTCTTTCCTTCCTTTCATTTCCCTCCTAAAACCATGTTGTTCCTACAGTGAGCGCACACAATTGGCTTTGGCCTTTTACGCCGTATACAACACCAGTGTCATGTTCAGAACATTAATTGATTTGAGTTTAAATGTAATTAATCGGATACAAAGAAAGAATTTCTCAAGCTGCCGAGTTCAATTGAAAGGAAATGAGCAAAAGACAAAAATATGAATAATTGCAACGCAAAAGACGTTGAATTTACAGGATGTCAGGACCTGGCAATAATCCCAAAGAACTTGAAATAAAACTCATCGGTAACGCCCTTCAATTTAACTAACAACAACTGAAAAACGAAACGAGAAGAAAAATTATAAGGACAAGTAAATTTTGCAAGTCAACAAGTTCCATAGAAAGAATGCACTTGGTAAGAATTAAAATTAAAGGAGAAACATAAATGCTGAATTCATCTGGACAGGAAGAACCCTTGATAAATTGTTGACTTTTATCTTTGCCTTCATTTTTTCCAATTTTCATCTCTATCAAGCACGGCCAGATGCACTCTAACAACACCCAAAACAACATAGATAATTTAGAAGTTCATACAAGGGGGTCACCTAACATCTTAAACTCAGAAAAATTTTAAACTAAATTCTAGTACAATCAAAAACTTGAGTTGGAGTAAAGATACTTAGAACTAGAATCCACAAACATAGTCAGCAACAGAATATGGATTTCTTATTTATAACTATTAAAAATATGCTCTAGACAGCAGATTTTGATTGGTTGGACTCTTGCTGTTGTTTCCACTGCTCTGGGGTTAAAGCTTTCTTTACAGAGAGAGCATGAATCTGTTTCATTTCCTCCTCTAAGGCAGCATTCACCATTCGATGCCTCTCCAGTAGCCTTTTGCCTTCAAATTGTTCTGATACAATCTCGACTACAAAACTTGCACCGCAACTAATAGCCACATGAGAATTATAAGATTCTAAGATAAAAAAGGGTCCAGTAAACAGTGCTATAAAGTAGGAACACAGTCTGTTAGTGGGGAAAAAAAAAACTTACCCTCCGGATGTATCAGTTACTACCTGAAACACAAATACAAAACTATTAGGACAAACAATTTGAGAAAAGGGGAAAAAAAGGAAGGGTGAAACTCCCATCATTAATCAACTTAGGTAAACAGTGAAACTGTTAAATGGAGGATTAGATTTAATGGACAAACCTTAAACCCTTATAAACAATCCCTGTGAAGTTTAACCAATTTTCTAGTTTAATGCATAAAGTTCCACTTTTAACATATTACACACCGCACATGGGAAGCTCTTTGTTAAATTTAGGGAAAAGTTCATAAATCTATCTGTGGTTTACTCTTTTATCACTTACATCTCTATTTTTTTTTTTATCAATTAACCCTTGTGGTTTTTTTTCCATCCAAATCCATCATTAACACTGTTAGTAATTAAATTAACTTGTCCATTTTACCCCTATATTACTTGTCAATTAATCTGATATAAAAATTACACAAAAAAAGAGAGAATTCTCACGTAAAAACATTATGTTTCCAGTCCCTATTCTTGTTGGTTCTGCCTTACCAATCTTCCTATACATCTCCATCAGATTTGCATATCTAAATGGAAGAAAACCAATCAATAGAACATACAAGATCACCCCACATGACCATATATCAGCTTTGGTCCCATCATAACCGTTTCTGTTAATCACTTCTGGAGCAACATAGGCTGGGGTACCACATGTAGTATGGATTAATCCATCTTGGTGCTTAGACTCAGCAAGAGCACTTAACCCAAAATCTGAGACCTTCAAATTTCCATTTTCATCCAATAGAAGATTTTCTGGTTTTAAATCACAGTGACATACACCTCTGCTATGGCAGTAGCCAACAGCACTGATCAATTGCTGAAAATATCTCCTAGCATCATCTTGCTTGAGCTTTCCTTTCGATACCTTGGCGAAGAGTTCACCACCTTTTACATACTCCATAACAAAGTAAATTTTAGTTTTGCTGGCCATTACCTCATAAAGCTCAACCACATGTGGATGCCTGATTAGTCCCACACTGAAATTTCATGCTTAATCTGATCAATCATCCCTACTTTCAGAACCTTCTCTTCATCAATAACTTTAATGGCCACACTCATGCCAGTTATAAGGTTCCTTGCATGGTAAACCTTTGCAAAGGTTCCCCGTCCTAATAATCTCCCTAGTTCATATCTTTGCATAAGCACATTTCCTTTCTGTTCCATTCCTTGTTCAACTTTTTGCATAAAACCAATGCTAATATAAACAGTACCATGTACAGGCAATTATGTGGCCAAAAGCAGGAAAATGGTTCTCAAAAAACTCAAAGCTCAACCGTCTTCACAAACATCATGTTTTGAAATCACACAATGGCTGAGATTTCTAGCCACTTCAGTCACTTGAGCACAAAGTAGATATGGGCAGTGTGGGCTAAACATCCAATCTTGTCAAGGATGAACAAGGGTAGCTCAAATGGAGGTGCAACCTCATTAACCTCGGTGAAGGAGTTTTTGACCATCAAGCACATCTTTCAGCATTCCCTGATTTTTGGGATGACACTAGAGAATGCTGAAGAATATGGAGTTAAGGACATTGTTTGGACCTAGCAAGGAGAACAACCACGGCAATTGCAACATGAAGTAGTGCAGAAAGAGGAACAGCCTTCTCATTCTGGCATATCAGAGCTTGTATCACAACCAACAAGAATAGCGATAGGGAACATAATGTTTTTACGTGAGAATTCTCTCTTTTTTTATGTAATTTTTATATCATATTAATTAACAAGTTAGTTTGTTAAAGATAGAAAAAAACCAAAAAGGGGTAATTGATAAGAAAAAAAGAATAGGGGTGTAAGTGAAAAAAGAGTAAAACACATGTGGGGGGGTTGTTTATGAACTTCCCTTAAATCTAATATCACATTTTGTAACGAACCAATTCAACTTAAAAGCCAATTCAACTCAAAAGCTTAAACGGTTAGGTGATGGCCTTTTTAATGGTTTATATTATTCTCTAGCACACACCCTCACGCAAGAGCCCTTTGGTCTTGAAACGTGGATATTGCACAAGCCCATTTTTTTGGTTAACCTTATGCTTATTTAATTCCACTGGAAAGTGGGGAACAATTAAGATCGAACTCGTAACCTTGTGGTTACTAAAGCTCTGATACCATGTTATTAATCGATCCAACCCAAAACCTTAAGGTGTTAGGTAATGATCTTTTTAATAGTTTATATTTTCTCTAACTGATACCATGTAAATAACCGATTCAACATAAAAGCTTAAACTATTGGGTGATGGCTTTTTTAATAGGTTACATTATTCTCAAACACATTAAAAAATTCCACCGTTAAATCTTATATGTTTGAACAAACTTTGTGCACCAACTGTGAAAAGTCAAAATAGGTGAAAAGTCAAAATAGGCCAAAATTTATGGCTGTAATGTGTGTATAACATTCACAGATAACTACTATAAATACCATAAAGCACATGAGCAGAAGCATCATGGAAATTTTAGATTGAGTAAAAACTCCAATACTTTATCTAAACATCCAAACGATTATGCAGAAGCACCATGAAGCATGTTCTCACACAAACAAAATAAATAAGAAAAAATCTTACAATCCTAGTATGAGAAGAACAAAGAAGTATAAACCTGTCAAAAGACAAAAGAAATTGCACATTACAATAGATGAATTCTGGTAGCTTAAGAAAGTCAAAGCAGGAGCCCTTTGAGATAAAGCTTTATTTCAACGAAAATCATATTTCTTGCTTACAAGCTGAACCTGAAATTCTTAGGTTCTGTACAAAGCTTATCAGATTTTCCTAAAAGCTGAAACTTTTAACATTTCCAAACAAGTCTTTCTTAATATACCAAAAGCACTTTTGGGTTTTTTTTTTTTTTTAAAAAAAAAAAAAACCCTCAACCGAATGCACAACTTAGAGAGACATGAATTTGGACAACTGAAAAGTCTGCATAAAGATTAATTAGGACTTGGGAGAGAAAATAATAAGATGACCCGAGCAGCATACAAATTGAATCAAACAAAAAGAAAACATGTTATAACAAAAAAAAATTGGAAAGAAAGGCTTACGATATGAGAAGGGTTTAGTGTGGTCTTCAAGGATGATTCGACTTGTTCCTTCGTCACTCCCATCTCTCTCTTTACTTTATTTGCTTTCTGTGTCTTCTTTATCTCCCCTCAATTCCTCATCTCTCTCACCTTTTATATAAATGGAACGGATACGGCAAATATTCGTGTTTCACTTTGCGTTGCGTTGTTTACACGCCCATCTAGGTTTTATATTTCTTATTCAACGTAAGAATTGAATTCTCATGTTATAGAGACAAAAAGCATATGGAATTTGTATACGTGTAGGATCCACATTGGCACATAAATCGAAGGATGGGTAAGAAAATTCAAATTTTCATGTTGAATGAGAATTATAAAGCCCTATATATATATATGAGATAGGATCCTTTGACATCTCGTTTGAGAGCCATTAAATCAAAAAAGATAACAACTATGATTTGTAAGCACGTGACACCATTGATCTTTTTTTATCTAATGGCTCAGATGAAGTGTCAAACTCCAAACTTGATGTGTCACTCTGCTTAATTCTGAGTTTTCAGTTCACATTATATGGCAGTAAAAAAAAATTTCCCGGTAAATTGAAAAAAGATTTTTCTTTTAAAAATCACTTTTTTAATTCGAATTAATTAAAACAATTGTGGTGACAGACAAGTCATTGATTGTGCAACTGTTGTTCACCTTGGAATTCGTCATCTGATTAAATTGCTTAATACATTGGAATTATTACTCAACTAATTTAAAATTTGAATTTTGAAATGTTTTGAAATTTTGAATTTAAAATATGGTTAATAGGAAGAGATTTGGAAAATTTTGAATATAAAATGAAACGTTGTGCATATTCTTCCGTCCTGTATACAATTTTTTATAATTGTTTCCTCGAGAAAAATATCTTCTTTCTTTTCTTCTTTTCGTCTTCCGGAACACCAAAAATCTTCTAAAGTATGAATTTATGTTTAAATTTGAATTTTTAACTTTGTAATGGTGGAAAAACTTTTGGAAAAGATTTTGTGGTAGACAACTTATTTAATGTCCCACTACTTTTTTGTTATTGTATATTATGAGTAAAAAAGATATCTACTTTTCTTTTGTTGAATATTATATCCCACTATTTTTTTCAAGGATAATTGTTAGCCCTATTAATGTTGCATAAAAAAAACATTCAAAACAATATTGTAAAATAACAAAATTATTTATATTGTAAAATAAATTCGAAATTTGGAAATAAATTAAACGAAAAATTATGTGAATAATTTTTTGTAGCAGACAACTCATTCAATGTCCACTGCGTCCTACATTGGATATAAAATTATAGATTAAACAATAAAATATTTAAAATTATAAAAGTATATTTATAGTCGATAAAGATTATTTAAAATTTCAAATTTAAATGAATAAAAAGAAATGGCATAATTTATACTTTACAAAAAATAAATTAAAATTTTAACATAAAATTTTTAAATATACATGTATAACCAATTAAAAAATATACATGTATTTTTTTTAAAAAATATTTAACACAAAAAAATTAAATATAAATGTATAACCAGTTAAAATAATATATAATAATCATAAATTGAAATTCAAAATAATTATATAAAAAAATAAGTATAATAAATACAAAAAAAATTAAATCTTAAATTTAAATAAAAAATGATGTCTGTTATTTTGTAAAAAAAAAATTATTAAAATTTAAGAACTATAAAAATGAAAATCTTAATTTACTACGTAAGAAAGAAATTAAACTTTCAAAATTTTTTTTTTTTTGCAAGAGTTTAATTAACTCAAAAACTTGCAAAAAATAATTATTTATATAAAATGCTGACAGTTAAAGGTGGAAAACTGGGCTCGGCCCAGAGGACCGGCCCTCCAATATATTTTTATAATTTAATTGAAATTTTATACTTCTTCTTTTATAATTAAATTACTAAATCTGATTTCAGTTTTTGTAAATACAAATTTGAGAAATTCCAAAGACTAACGACACTAATCCTTGCCAAAAAAAAAATTATATAAAATGCTAAGAGTTAGAGGTGGAAAACTGGGCTCGGCCCGAAGGGCCGGCTCGCCAATATATTTTTATAATTCAATTGAAATTTTATCATTCTTCTTCCATAATTAAATTACTAAATCTGATTTCAATTTTTGTAAATATAAATTTGTAAAATTTCAAAGACTAACGACACTAAATCTCGCAAAAAAAAATATTTATTATTATTTTTTAATCTAATTGTAGTAGATTAAAGTTTATCTCTAAGATAAAATATAAAAACCTAAACGCAACTATAAAAAAAAATTTGTGGATAAATATAAAAACCTCTTACATGCTGATAGTTAGAGGTGGCAAACTGGACTCGGTTAGGAGGGCCGGCCCACTAACATATTTTTATAATTAAATTAAAATTTCATCTTTCTTCTTTTTTAATTAAATTCCTAAATCTGATTTTAATTTTTGTAAATACATATTTGTAAAATTCCAAATACTAACGACACAAATCTTTGCAAATAATAATTATTTATTATTATTTTTAAAATGTGATTGCAATAAATGAAAGTCTATCTCAAAGATTAGTGTAGTTGCTTTGATTCTGTTTATATGTATTTGTTGCAATGTAAGCAAAAATATGACTCATACATGCTTATTTGATTAAGTTGTATTCAAATTCCGTTTAGACAACATTTTTTTTTGTGCTTAAAAAAATTTAATCGATTCTTTTTTTTTTTTTTTTGCTTATACTATAACTTTTGGGTGTTAACATATTAGTGTTACTTATTTAGTAAGTTTTTGCCTTCTATACTGTAGGCACAAGGAATGAAAATAACACATGAAATGACATATTTAGTAAGTGTTGAACTCATCCTCCAATGATTGGTACGAAATGATACTGAATGAATATCATTTTGGAGTTATAATAAAAATTGATCTTTTAAATCCATATTTGCATGATGTTATTGTTACCTTGATTTTGTTGACGAATGTTATAGTTAGCAATGATTTGTATGTATTTTTCTTTTTATATCCCTTCCTCATGTTAATATGATGTATTATAACATATTATGGTGTATTATGATGTAATTGTATGCTAAATTAGTTATCCTTGGAATAGCAGATTTTTATTTGTGGTTGATATCTGCAAAGTTCTGTGTCAATGCTGTAATTTTTTTACCTGAAATATAGAATAAAATAGTAATACAATTTTCTGTTAGTATAAAATTTACAGTGTAATTAACCAATCATGATGCCCGACAAAAATTTTGATATTTTTTCACCGTGCATTGCACGGATATTATACTACTAAATAAATAAAAAAACACAACACCGTTTGTAAATCTAAATTTTTCCCTATTCTTAAAAAAAATATAAAAAAATAAAATAAAATCATATACCTTCCGTAATTTGTTTGTGCATTTATGCGAGTGGGACCACGCGACAAGTGGCCGCGTCAGTAGCCACAGTAAATTATTCTTTTTGGGTACAATGCTAGATACTGTAATTTATTGAACAAAAATATCAGAGTGCCTAAGATGCTGCTGAACCACTAGAATCGAATTTACCTTTTTCATAAAGCAAAGGATAAAATGAAATAATGACAGAAGATTAAGGGATTTAAATGGCTTGGGTTGGGTCGGCAGATTTTATCTTAAATAATTTAATGACAAATAGATTAAATTCGTATAAAGTATTCGGATAAGATATCGTGATACACAAATAATGTTACGCACGATACTATGATCATATCTTAATTATTGATTTTTGTCAATTAACGGTTATCATTTATTGTGAATTAATAATTAATTAATGAGTTTCATTTGAAAATGATAACCGTTGATTGCAGAAATCAATCGTTAAGATGTGGTCGTAACATTGTGCGTAATATTATTTGTGTGTCACAATATTTTATCCCTAAAGTATTATAGATATGATTTAATTTGTTATCGGAGGTCGATTTCTTATAATTAAATTATATTTATTAATGTTTATTAAATTATAACGGTTAAATTATCAAAAATTAATTATAACAATTTGATTATAAAATATAAATAAGGTCGTACTTGCGACTCTTACAATCATATTTTAACACCGTTGATTTTCGCCGATTAACAGTTATAATTTTTATAAATTAAATTTGTTAATTAATTATTAATTTACAATAAATGATAACCGTTAATTGACGGTATTAAGAACCGATGATGGTAAGAGGTTATTCAAAAAAATTATAAATATAACCGATGAACTGATTTGTAATTGAAAAATAAAAAGGTTTGGCGTTGTATTCAACCTAGGTGAACCTGAACAGAGCAACTGTGGTGGTTTCAGAACGGTGCCGTCGTCGAGTTCTTAGTGGCACAAACAAGAGACAATGGCAACAAAAGCTTTTGGTTTCGCTCTGACTGTCAGTGACCTTTCCAACCGTTTCGGTTCCAAGTCGCCACCAAACGCTCCAAAAGTTTGCGTTTTTACTCCCAGATGCTCCTCTGGTAACCCTATCTCTTCCAATCCCTTTTCGTTATAATACAATTGCTTATGAACACGGTGGAGCTCCACGTGAATAATTTTTCCAATTTTTTATGGACTATATTTCTTTGAAGGGTGAGCATTCCCACGTAAATATTAATAATGGGCACATAAGGATATTTATAAAAGAAAGATTTTTAAACGTTATATTAATTGTTCTGATCCTGTCATCAATGAATTCCTGAATTCTAATGAATTGGATATTCGTGTTCTATGTTTTGTAAGCATATTTGTTGCAATGGGGTTGAGCTTTCTTTCTTTGTTTTTCGTTTTTCCAGATAACAGTTTGAAAGCTTACATTTTCATACTCTTGAAGCAGACTTGTGAATCCCGCTTCTAATGCATTTATTTAATAGCCTGAACATAACAATTGTTTTGTCCCTTTGATTTTAAAAAGTTTTGTTTACCTTTGGTTGGTTGTTTATATTTGTAAGGGAAACACATTGTGCTTGAAGAAACTGATGCTAATTTTTTCAATTTTTTTTTTCATGAAAAATAGTAAAGGGAGAAAGGCCTTGGAAAACTTCAGATGCTAGACTTGTACTAGAAGATGGATCAATCTGGAAAGCGAAGTCATTTGGTGCTTCAGGAACCCAAGTTGGTGAAGTTGTTTTTAATACATCATTGACTGGGTGAGATGAACTATAAATCTTAAGATCCAGACTTTGTTATGGCATGCATTCAATCTGAATATGTGGATATATGGATGTCTATTTATTTCTTTTTTATATCTGTGCTCTGCAGATATCAAGAAATTTTAACAGATCCTAGTTATGCTGGTCAGTTTGTGCTGATGACAAATCCACATATTGGTAATACAGGCATAAATTTTGGTAAGTGTTTATTATATTTTATCTCTTTTGAGTCCTTGTTCTTGGAAGTCATTTAAAAACTACCTTTTGACGCACTGACTGTCAGATGATGAGGAATCAAGAGAGTGCTTCCTTGCTGGTCTAGTAATCAGAAGTTTGAGTATCAGGTTTTTTTTTTCTTTTTTTTGTTTTTCTATGGAAATGTTTTTCATTGAATGAGCTTTGCTTAGTCTGCTTACTTTCCCTTTCTCCTTGTGATAAATTTATTCAGCACCTCAAATTGGAGATGTGCGGAAATTCTAGGTGATTACCTAGCAGAAAGGAATATCATGGGGATTTGTAAGTAATTTATATAATTCTGCAAGTGTTGCTTTGAGAAAATTTTCTCTCTGTATAACTTCAGGTTTTGCTTTTAACTTTGGTGATACTTTGTGCTGCAACAGATGATGTTGATACACGTGCTATCACCCGCAGATTACGACAAGATGGCAGCCTTATTGGTGTGTTGACAAATGACAATTCTAAAACAGATGAGGAACTAATTCAGATGTCTCAGTCTTGGGACATTGTTGGTAAGGATACAAGACTTTGAGGTTCTGGAACATTTCTTAAAAGTGGAAGTACATATCTGTTGTGTTGTTTCATATCTGCAGGTGTTGATCTAATAAGTGGAGTATCGTGCAAGTCTGTTCACGAATGGGTTGATAAAACAAAGCAAAATTGGGATTTTAATTCCAAGGGGCCTGGGGAGACTTTCAATGTGAGTATAAGCAGTATGCTGTTGGTATTGCCTCTCCTTCCTTTTGATTGACTACTGTATACTTTAATTTACACTTAATGCTGGTGAGAGAATTGTAGGTTGTTGCTTATGATTTTGGAATCAAGCATAATATACTTAGGCGCCTGGCATCTTATGGCTGTAAAATCACCGTTGTGCCATCTACGTGGCCGGCATCAGAAACCTTGAAGATGAAGCCAGATGGGATACTTTTCAGCAATGGCCCTGGAGATCCATCTGCTGTTCCTTATGCTGTTGAGACAGTAAAGGATATTTTGGGAAAGGTGCCTGTTTTCGGAATTTGTATGGGCCATCAATTGCTAGGTCAGGCTTTAGGAGGCAGAACCTTTAAGATGAAATTTGGTCATCATGGAGGAAATCATCCAGTTCGTAACCTTCGTACTGGCCAGGTTGAAATTAGTGCTCAGGTTTGTGATTTAATGGACTTTTTTCTGCACTAATTCTATCAAACAAATGTATTAAAAAAAAAAAAAAAATAGTTTTGCTGGACAAATTCTGCACTAATTCTGCACTGATTCTGCACTTTTTTCTGCAGTGTTCCTCTTCCATCTTATGTAAAATGCATATTATTCTTTTAGTTATGCTGGATAGAAAAAGAACATTTGTATGAGATGTATAATTTTGCTCATGAGGAGGGTTTGTAACCCCATTTTCTCAAAATGAAAATTAACTTATGACTACTAAAAATGTGAAGAAGAATTCACTATGATAGTGACTGTGTTGGTGGCTAAAACTATATGTGCAAATAGTAAATTGGCATCAGCAACTCAGTCCATGTCCCTGTTGTGTCAACAAGTTGGTCTGTTATTACATTAAATCATTGACTGGACTTGTTCGCATGGTTGGATCGTTAGTATTTTCATGAAGTAGAAGGCAGCATAAAAGATTCTGTGTATGCAAATAGTAATATAAGGCTTGGTTGTTTCATACTGTTTTGTAAAATCATAAACTAAGATACATATATTGGCAGAATCACAACTATGCGGTTGACCCTGCCACACTGCCAGAAGGAGTGGAGGTTACTCATATAAATCTTAATGATGGAAGTTGTGCTGGCCTTGCTTTCCCAGCTCAAAGGATAATGTCCCTTCAATACCACCCTGAAGCATCCCCAGGACCTCATGATTCTGATTACGGTATTAGACAACAAACTTGCACAATTTATTAAAACGTCTGTAATGAGTTTTAAAATAATTGTAGTAAGAGTGGAATGATCCTCGTTTTATCAAAGCACTCTACATTCTTAAGAAAATTTTGGTTCAATACAAGAGGATGTCTTTATTTCAACTGACTTATAATTCCTGTTTCATTTGGAATTGATCCATAAATACTAATGTGATTTGTTCACAATGCAGCTTTTAGGGAGTTTATAGAACTAATGAAACACGAGAAAAGCAAAAAACCAGAGCCCCAACTGTCAGCAGTGTCTGGTTTGGACGCCTAACATTTGAAGCTGATACCCTGCTGGATGAAAAGAATATAGTGAAAATTTTAGTTTATGATTAAGTCTTGTTTGATGATTTTGTCCCTCGAGGGTTGATAACCTTTCTTTTCTTCATCTTATGTTATAAGGGCAAGCACGCCCAAGATTGTTGTAACCCTCAATTAAGGGGTTCCAGTGATGATATGGTGTCATATTAAGCAACCAGTCACTGGTAAAGTTCTGGGTTTGAAGAGAAACCAGTGGCAAACTTTTCTTGTAGAACCATTTGTAAAAACCAATCTTATATATTATTGGAGATTCTATGGGATCTAGATGATTTCATTGTTTGAGAAGTGTTTATGTATGCGTGAATATAACTTGCAACAGATTGCAACTAACCGGAACAGTTAAGCATCTAATCTAACGACTAACGGACAAGAGGAATAAAAAATAAAATAATTACATAATTTCAATATAATTACTATCTACTTATTCTATAACACTCCGTCATATTGGAGCATAAACAAAATAGAGGATAAAAGACTGTGCAACATCTCAAACAACAGCATTCTTTGTATGAGTCTCATGTTTCCATGAATTACAAACAATATTGTGAGAAAATGACCAAGAGCGGAGAATGGGGAGACCAAAGACATCTTACTGGCAGCCGCTGCTAAGTTTAACGGCAAGACTAGTGTTTTGACATAAACAGACAATTTTTTGGTTGGAATTATGCCACAGCACCAAGTACGTATAAACAATGAAGGAAATTTGTTTCTAGTAGAAAAGGTATATCAATATCGTGTATGTGCTTGTATATTTTCAGAAGTTTAATAAGGATTTATTGTTCTAATGTTTTTATAATATGAATGAATTACTTCTTGTCACTAAAATTTCCACTTCCAATGTTATCATAGTTATTGTTTCCACCTCAAGGATGTGTACTTTAACAACACAACACCGGGAGAATAACATCAAAAAGCGATCTATCCGTTCACTAAATGGACATATGCCGCCCATCATAAGCACCCTAAGTTTCTGGGGGGCCATTAAACAAATGTAAATTGCTGTATGAATTAACGACCAAGAACTGATGGATAATATAAAATTTCTCGATACATATAACTATTAACATTAATGGTCCAAGGGAAAAAATCCTTCAAATGTAGACTTTAAAAATACAAAAAGAAACGAGGGAAAAAAGAGATCATCACAATCACTCCATTTCTACAAACAACCTACAAAGAAGACACGGATGAACCACGGATTTACCCAACACAAGAAATGCCTTTCTCCACTCCCTGCCACCACATCCAGTGCACCACAAAATATGACGCATCAATCTCAGAATAGACCCTTTTTCATTGATACTTCCTTATCTCTTATCCGCGGCATCATCCTTAACATGACATGACAGACACGAAAAAGCAACTGGAGCAAAAAATAACACACCATTTAAGCATCTTTTGGACTTAGAAGCACTTCCTGTGGACAATGGATGGACCAGATTCCTCATATTCACCCTTGGATATCCACATCTGCAAAACCAAAACATGTTTTAGAGATCAATATATAGGGCACATACTTGAAAGCTGATTAATGATAAAACAATCACCTGCTGGAATGTGCTGAGGGATGCCAGGATTGATCCTCCGATCCATACACTATATTTTCTCTCTGGTGGAGCCACAACCTTAATCTTCATGCTGCTAGGAGCAAGAGCAGTGATCTCTTTGCTCATCCTGTCTGCAATACCAGGGAACATAGTCGAGCCACCACTAAGAACAATGTTGCCATACAGATCCTTTCTGATATCCACATCACATTTCATAATAGAGTTGTAGGTGGTCTCATGAATTCCAGCTGCTTCCATTCCAATCATAGATGGTTGGAAAAGAACTTCTGGGCAACGGAATCTCTCCGCTCCAATTGTGATAACTTGTCCATCAGGAAGCTCGTAGCTTTTCTCGACAGAAGAACTGCTTTTTGCAGTCTCAAGTTCTTGCTCATAATCCAGGGCAACATAAGCAAGCTTCTCCTTCATGTCACGAACAATTTCTCGCTCAGCAGAGGTGGTGAACATGTACCCTCTCTCAGTGAGGATCTTCATCAAAGAGTCAGTTAGATCACGTCCGGCGAGATCCAAACGAAGGATGGCATGGGGGAGTGCATACCCCTCATATATTGGTACGGTGTGACTCACACCGTCACCAGAATCCAAAACAATACCTGTGTCGAAAGGAATTGATTCAGGGAAAGAGTGATGTGATGATAAGAGAATAAATTATGACAGATGATAATATACAAACCAGTTGTGCGACCACTAGCATATAGGGAGAGGACAGCCTGGATGGCAACATACATGGCCGGCACATTGAAGGTCTCAAACATGATTTGGGTCATCTTTTCTCTGTTGGCCTTTGGGTTGAGAGGAGCCTCAGTGAGAAGCACTGGGTGCTCCTCGGGAGCAACACGAAGTTCGTTGTAAAATGTGTGATGCCAGATCTTTTCCATGTCATCCCAGTTGCTGACTATACCATGCTCAATGGGGTACTTCAGAGTAAGAATACCTCTTTTTGATTGAGCTTCATCACCCACATAAGCATCCTTTTGACCCATCCCAACCATAACACCAGTATGTCGAGGCCGTCCAACAATACTGGGAAACACAGCCCTCGGAGCATCATCACCAGCAAATCCTGCCTGTACCAAAATAAAATCAATGGTTCACCTATGAAACTGCGACTCTCAGATGGACATGCACATGAAAAAACATAGCTACTAAGTACTTACCTTGACCATTCCAGTTCCATTGTCACAAACAAGGGGCTGAATATCCTCAGCATCAGCCATATTTTACCAACCTGCAGAAAGCATAGGGTGCCATGAAATCCAAGCATCAGTACCAACAACACTGTATGGACAACGTGTAGAATCAAGACGCCTACGGCCTTTGAAGTCAATGATTTGCTTCAAAGACATTGTATTAATTCAGATATAGCAAAAGTACACAGCACAAAACACACGGAGAAAAGAACAAGAAGAAAGCAGGGAAGTCAAATAATTTAGTACTTGCAAGTCGCAAAATACTTAATTTATCAAAAGAAGAAGTGGCTTGTTTTAAAAGGGAAAATAAAAGTTAAGGGTACATAAAGTAATAAACAAAAGAGACTATCCGTCACATTGTTTATGTTGAACTGCCAAAGTTTATAAATTAACAGACATCATTTACAATGTCATAGAATAATGGTTCCACACTACGGACACAGTATTAGAGCAGACACAGTATTAGAGCTTACGGAACTTGTAATTAAGCTTTCAATTAGGAATATACTACAACCACATGTTACCCCCTGTCTCAGGAATATTCATTACCAACACTTCAACTACCTTATGATTTTCTATAATTAAAAAAAAAATTAAAAAAATCAGAGATTATCCCATAAAATCCAGATCAGACCATAAAGCCAGCCAACAAACCACAACAAGTAAACGATTTCCGGCACAAGTATACAACAACTGAACACAAAACAAATCGTCTAGTTTGGTCAAGATCCAAGATCTCAGCTCTAGTAGATCAGAACCAGATACAGTATAGAGTGAGCGGTATGCAACATAAATCACCAAACCATAGATCAACTACATATAATTCTTAATCTAACTTCATTTTACTAATCAAGACATATGAATCAAAGTTCCGAGTAAAACGAAATCCAGACACGGTTCTGCTATAGTAGGAGGCTATTTCACACAGAAGGAAGCACTGTTAAACAGATCTGAGGTCTTAAGGATACATTCTCCCGAATGGAAAAACTCATTCAAAGAATCAGTTGAAGTAAACGTAAATTGAACCGTTTTATGATTCAGAATTAAAAGCAAGCAAAATTCGGCTAAAAATATGAGGAAAAGATGGCGATCTAAGACGGTTTAGATAGGGAATTACCTTGAATTAGAGAGAGAAGTTGAGAGAAAATCAATTACCAAAGTCAACCTCCGAGAAGAGAAAAGTATTGCTTAGAACTAGGGCAACAATGAGAGCTGCCAGAGCACAAGCGAGGGGTATATATATAGAGAGAGAGGGAGAGGGAGAGAGTATAGGGTATTTGTGTGTCACTGTGCGTTGGTGAGAGTTCAATGGTAATAGTGTTTTCTTGCTTCGAATTTAATAAACTCTGACGGGTCAATGACAAGGGAATCAAATTCCCTTCCGTGTCTTCCTAGTCGAAAAAATTAACCAATTAATTCAAATTGGAAGCAAATTTTTTTCCCTTTTAATTAAATGTTCCTGTTCGATTCCTCTGGAAAATAAAAACATGATCCTCGACGATGACAACTATATTATGGATTCGATAGTCTAATCGAATTAATGGAAGAACCAATATGAAAATAAGAAAAAACACATTAATAAAGAGAGAATAATTATTACACTAAGGAAACATTTGATAGAAAAGATAGTAGTAAGTAAAATTATGAAAAAGTGTTTGGTAGACGAAGAAATTTCCACAAATATTAAGTGAATTTTCATATAAAAGGATAATTTGAATTCATGGACAATTGTTTTTTTTTTACATATTAATTTGTTTTTGGAGAATTAATATAATAAATTTAAAATATTTAAATAGACGGATAGATGATTGAAGTAGCAAGTATTTAAGAAATTATTCTTCTGTTTATTCTCTAAATTTAATTATATGTTTCGGTTGGTTTTTTAACTAACAAAGTTATTATAAAAAAAAAGTTGTAACTATAACATTCCCATGTATATATATATATATATATCAAAAAACAAAGTTCACATTACCTCAGTCATCCCTAAAGCTCAAAGTAAAAATAAAATGAATTGATTCGAGTTTTAAATTTTAAAACTAAACCATATACATAATAAAGTTTCGAGATTAAATTATGTATGCATAATAATTCTCAGAATCAAATTACTTGTTAACATGTTAATTTAAATTATCAAAAATTAATATCATTGTATTCCAAAAACAAAAATGTATTAATATCATCATTGTCAACTTCTACTGTTGAATATTTAAATCGCCATGAATCGACATACAAATCTACAGCGAGAAAAAAAAGAAATTCGTGTGATTCAAAATAAGTTTCACGTTTTATTTAAGGATTTTATATGAGTTATGTTGTAGGAAAAATGATTGTGTAACATTATAGAAATTTGTTTTATGTGTCTTACTTTTATTTTTAACATCAAAAAGTGCGAACCCTACAAAATATTATGTGTTGGAAATTTTTTCGTGTCATGATAAATACAAATTCCTTTATTAAAATAACTAGATATTGAGAGACATAGTAATGAAATACTAATGAAGTCATAAGAGTAGGCTTGAAAACGAGATTCGATTAGGATCGAAATTTAAGAATATCAAGCACAAGAGGAGGAATCGCTTTCACCACGAGGGAATTATAATTCACTTAATCACATTTTAACATCTTATATTTAAGAGTATGTTTAAAAAAAAAATATTTTTTTTCTCCAAAAATTACTTTTTTAAGATAAAAAAAAGTAATTTTTTTAAAAAATCTGTTTACATGCGGGTAACTGACCAAAATGTCACTGTTCACCAACATTTTTACCAAAATGACACGGGGGCAAATTCGCTTCGGACACAGGCGAACTCAGTTTGCAGATGTGTCACATTTTTAGTGAATAACAAGTATCAAATTTTTAAAAAAAAAAAATGGAGTTCGCTTACATGGTAGGCGAACTTCATAAAATGCAGATTTCGCCTGTGTCAGAAGCGAACTCTGACACCACTAGCTTCCTCACACATCATCATGCATAGTTCGCTTGTGTCAGAAGCGACCTTGCATGCGTGACAATTTGGAAAAATAGTTCAAGAGCATGGCAGTTACGTAAATTTGTACGGGAACAGGGCACAATTATCACTTTTCCTTCACATGCTTACTAAAAAAACAGAAATCAAAGAAAGGAAAAAGTTTTTATCATTTTAAATCACACAACTTATATCCTTTTACTATCAGAAAAGGGTGGGACCCACACCATTATTTTTTTGTCAAATCTCTCATCTTTTATCTATCTCTTTCTTTCTCTTAAATTGACACAACTTTACATCCTTTAGAATGACACACACCTTACCCTAGTACAAAAAGTCAAAAATTTAATTTTTTTTGGAAAAATAAAAATTTTAGTTTTTTTAAAAAATACAATTCAAAAGCAAAAAAAAAATTAAAAATGAAATATATTTAAAAGAAAATTAAAATAAACAAGGCATAATAAAACGAATTTTATCGGGAAGGGAAAACAAATGAGCTCAGGATCTGTCCTTAAGAAGGTATTCTTTATTATTAAAGGAATCAATTAAAACAATTAAGCATATTCCTTACCGTTAGTGAGAATCAACTCCGTTAAAGTCTCATATGATTTACCAAAAACATTTTATCTTTTTCAAAAACTGAAAATTTTCCTTCCTTCTTTTTCAAAAATGAAAATCTATTCTGTTACAAACTTTTCGTCATTTCCTTCTTGTTCATTGGATGTCCAATATCCATGCTTTTTAAAAAAAAATTAAAAATTATTCTTCTTCTAAAACAAATTCTCAAATTTTTCTTCCTTTCCTCCTCTTGACTCTGAATTTTCAAGCATAAGAACCTGGTGTTTCGAACTCGAGTGTGCCGAGACGCACGACCAAGACATACTCAACAAACCTAAACTTTCTTGCCTTCAAAATCATTTTATATCTGTTTTGGATGGGTTTTACTGCATCTTTGATTTCAATATTTCATATACACTACTGCTGTGAATATGTTTTTGGTTAAATTTTTGAAAAAAGAGATTTCAATAAGTTGAATTTTAAATTTCCATAGATCTACTTGTATTAGTTTTAAGGAGATCGAATAAAACATTTGTGCCTTGTCTATGAGGTTCGACAGTCACAATCAATCCGTTCGTTCAAAATCGACATTAAGCAAACATGGAAAATAACATTTCAGAATAAATCTAGTGAATCGATAGAGAATGGGTAGACTAAGCCCTCTCGCCTCGGATTCTTCTAGCGAGTTGAATATCCTTAGGCATAATGGTGACCCTCTTAGCGTGAATGGCGCACAAGTTGGTGTCTTCAAACAGACCAACCAAGTATGCTTCCGCTGCTTCTTGGAGCGCCGACACTGCGCTGCTCTGGAACCTCAGGTCCGTCTTGAAATCCTGAGCGATCTCACGAACCAAACGCTGAAATGGAAGCTTTCGTATCAAAAGCTCCGTGCTCTTCTGGTACTTCCTAATCTCCCTCAGCGCAACCGTTCCCGGCCTGAACCGGTGTGGCTTCTTCACTCCTCCGGTCGCCGGGGCTGACTTTCTTGCTGCCTTCGTCGCCAGTTGCTTCCGGGGAGCCTTGCCGCCGGTGGACTTGCGGGCTGTTTGCTTCGTACGGGCCATCGGGAGAATCTACAAGCTTCTAGAAGAGTTAATTGAAATCGTGAGTGGGTGTGACTAGTTTGTTGTGAGAAAGGGTAATTTATGGATGAGAGTTGAGAGATTGAAATTTTGGAGGGAGAGTGTTTTTCTGGATTTCGGAGGGGCAATCCGTGTGAGGGCTGAATCGGACGGTTACGATTGGGTTATGAGAAAGCACGCTAATTCTTCTTCTCTTAAAAAGAATAAAATTGAGTCTTTTATTTGTTTTCAAAATTCTGATTTGGCGCTTCTTTCAAAAAAAAAATTGATTTGGCGCATGTACTTTCTCAGTTTTTTGCCTTCTTTAATTTTCAACTTCACTCCCGGGCCGGACCCACGGCCTCTTTTGTTTTTATATGGTAGAAAGATTTTGTTTTGTTTAAATACTAAATTCTTGAATTAAAATGTAAATAGTAGTATGGGATAGGTTATATTTATAATTTTTTTTTTATAAACTCTTATAAATTACACTATATTATCCCGGAAGAATACAAATTTTTTACAAACTACACTATATTCTCCCAGGAGAATATAGTATAATTTATAAAAAAATTCCAAAAAAATTATAAACGAATCATATTCTTAGTAGTATTATTAATTTTACCCGTCCATTTGAATGTTGTAGGTAGTGTTAACATGCAATTTTACAAAGTTATTTTGGGTATGACCCCGATCATGGGAAATTAATTCAGTGATACTCTTGTGTTTCTTTCTTTTCTCTACTCACATTCTCTTTTTCTTAACATTATTTGAAAACTCACTTTTCCATTGTATTCTCCGAAATCGTGATTTTTTGATAAAAAAAAAAAATTCTCTCATACCAAACATTCCCTTGTAATATTTTCATTGGACTTTGGCATGTGATGTTGGACTTCTCACTGTCAGTCACTTCTATCATAAATTCTGTAAATATATAATTACTAGTAGGGGTGATAAACGAGCCAGGGGCCTTTGACTCGGCTCGTAAAGGGCAGAACTCGTTTAATAAAAGCTTATGTTGGAATCATGTTTGGACTTATATAAAAGTTCGTTTAATAAAAATGTCTCAGACTCTAATTCAGAAGCTCAACCTTAGAGCCTCCCAGGCTAACCTAGTATATAAATATTTATTTACATTTTTTATACTACTTGTAATAACTCTCTCTTATTAATTTATTTTACCCCATTTTATTGGTTTAACATACTTTTTGAATGATTTTGTTCTATATTATGCTATTTGATATATATTGAATTTATGTATATTTATGAAAGGGAAAACATTTTCTCATGTTGCATAAGAATTCAATTCTCATGTTGTGACCCTTCGATTTGCGTGCAAATCTTTTCTTTTCTTTTTTCTTTTTTAATAAATGTGGGACTCACTGCTAATTGTGTCACAACATGAGAATTGAATTCTCATGCAACATGAGAAAATCAAATCCCATTTATGGAAATACTAGTGCTGTTCTATATTATCCTTCATCCTCCTTCACACAAACAAACCCACAAAAACTCATTCGTTCCACTGTGCACTGCTTGTTTGTGTCAATTTTTTTTTTTTTTTTTTTATTGGCACTTTTTTTTATAATGGGCTGAGATAATATAAGCTGTTATCTACCTTTTCTCACTTTAATTTTTTTTTATTGTAGACTTTGTAAATTTTAGCTGCAAATTAGAAGCTAAGGTTTCTGTCTGGAAATTTACTTTTTGTGGAATTCTGTTCTCTTATTTTTATTCTTTAACATGCTAACAGGTCAAGACATGCTTTTGTTTTTTGTAAATAAACCATGCCACAGGCCAATAATATATTCGTGATAGGTAACAGTCTAAGGCCAGTCGGAGATGTTTAAATATAGGTTTGGCCCGTTAAGATCAAAGTTCGGCTCGGCTCGGCCCATTAACACCCGTAGTTACTAGCTATCGAATTAGACATCTGTTTATCCTACAAACAAAAATCCATGCGGCACCTTCAGTAAAGTCCACTATAATAGATTTTATTTTTGTAAAGAATAAAATTATAGTCATGTTCATAGGGATTTATAGTCATCAGGTAACATGATACAATTACTTTTCCTATACACATAATATTTTTTTATGACCCGTATTTTTTGAAGAAAAAAAAAAGCATGGAAAACGATTCTCTATAACATAACACAATCACTTTTTCTACAACATCACTTTTATAAAACTCATGTTAATAATGGGTTCAGCTTTCATTCATTCGTGCATTTTGTTATAGGGTTCATGTTTTCTTATGTTCCAGGAAAACATGAGAGAACAAAAATAGAGACAAATTAAAAATGGGTCCCACATTTTATATTAGAAAAGAAAAGAAACATTAATTGGCACGGAAAACGTATTTGTGTAGGAAAATTTTCTTCTCTCCTGTTGAAGGAGAGTATGATTTCCCTTTGTTATATGAACATATTCAGGAAGCATTACAGGGAAAAAGCGAATTCCGCGCAAAGATTTTATAAATTTGATAACTGTTTGATAACTGTTTGAGGGCCTGTTTGATAACTGTTTTAGAAAAAGCATTAAGGGCCTGTTTGATAACTGTTTTAGAGAACAGTTTTTAAATTTTAAAAACAAAAGTATAAAAAAACTTGTTTGATAGAAGGTGTTTTCTGAAACCTATTCTAAAAAAAGTATCTGTTTTTTAACTTTTAAAACTGAAATTACAAAACACCTTATAGGTGTTTTTGTTTTTGTTTTGGGTTTCTATTCCTAAAAGAATGAAAAGGCGGAGAACAGGTTGTTTTCATTAATGGCACAATTGTAATTAATAAGCCACTCACATATCACATTGTTTCAACATTTGCGGATTGGAATTTGTTTGAGCACAATCAATCAAACAGATTTTTTGTTTTTTTACTTTAAAAACATTTTCTTAAAATACATATAACAAACAAGTTTTTTTGTTTTATAATTTTTAAAACTCTTTTCAAAATGAATTTATCAAACAGAATTTTTTCTTTTCTAACTCTGAAAATCAATTCTTAAAAACAATTTTATAAAATAGTTTTCAAAACAAAAAAATCAAAACACTTTCAAGCAGAGCAACTTTTAAGGTCTATTTGATTGTGTTCTGATTTCTTTTGTTTTTAAAACTATTTTGTTAAATAGTTATGAAAATAGTTGTTTTTTATATTTTTTTTATTTTTAAAAGTTAAAAACCAAAACATAAAACAAAAACAACTCAGACATGTTCTCTAAATTTGATTCTAAAAATAAGAAACAGTTAAAGTTTTCAAAACATTTTGCACAAAACACGTCTTATCAAACGAGTATTTTAATTTTTTGTTCTGAAAACTATAAAATAGTTTTTAAAAAGCACAATCAAACAGAGCCTTAATTATTAGTACCCGCTTGAGTATAGCTCATTGTACACAGTATCGTACAGGTGAGGTGAAGTTTTATCGGAGAAATACTTTAACACAATGAGACCACGGGTGCGCATGACAACCTTATCGGAATCATTTTTTTTTTAATTTCTGTTCGCGGGAACAGAAATGGATAGAAAACTCGTTTGGTAAAACATGTTTATTTTTTTCCCGGGATGAATCAAATTGATTTTTATGTTGGGGAATAGAAAAAAGAATTAGAAAATTTATGCTTTTTTTTGTTCCCGGGCAAAAACTGAGAAACACTAAGCTCTCTTAATCACTTTCCATCTCTACCATCATCATCACCACCACCACCATCATCCCAACACGACCACCGCCACCATCGCTGTCGTCACCGTCGTACCACTAGTGCTGTCGTGATCACCCCCACCACCACGATGCAACCGCCACCATCACCACCACCATGCCACCACCACCACAACTACCACCGCTGCAACCATCACCACCATTATCATTGTCACCATCACCACCACCAATATCATCGCCGCCACTGCCACTATTGCATCACCAAGCCACTGCCACCACAACACCCTCCCTACCATTGCCACCACAACACCCCCACTACCATCACCACCACTATCACCAACCACCACTATCATTGTTGTCGCCACCACCACCACAACTACCACCGCTGCAACAACCACCACCACTTTCACCGTCACCACACCATCACCACCACCGCTATCAACCACCACCAATATCATCGCAACCACTATCGCCACCATTGCATCACCACGCCACCATCACCACCACCCCCGCCACCACCACCACCATCTCCATGATGCAATCACAACCACCACCACCATGCCACTGTTACCATTATCGCCACCACCAATGTCACCAACCACCATCCCCACCACCATTGTCGCAGCCACTGCAGTCAGCTCCCCCACCACAACCACCACCACAACGCCACCGCTACCATCACCACCACTATCACCAACCACCACCATCATTGTTGCATCCACCACCGACACCGCCGCCACCAACCACCACCACCATCGTCACAGCCTCTATTGTCACCACCACCATCATCGTCACAACCACTATTGTCACCACCACCATCACCTACCACCACCTCCACTGCTACTGCCACCACCACCACCATCTCCATGATGTCATCACCACCACCATGTCAGTGCTACTATTGTCGCCGCCACCAATGCCACCAACCACCATTATCGCAGTCACTGCCATCACCTCCACCACCACTACCGCCGCCGCCACCACCATTACCACCGTTATCGCCGCCGGCACTGTCGTCACAACCATGACCAGTATCATCACCGCGTCACTACGATTTTTTAAGGGATTGGCCGATTGCATGAAATGCTACAGTGATATCATCCCGGCATGATGGAATGGTAGGTGAGATTGAAGGGTGAGATTGGGGATCAGTGATCTGTTGTGGAAGAGGATGAATGTTACTTTTAGCTATGGAGGAAGAGTAGCTCGACGAGAGCACCATTGTAGCGGATGTACATAAGAAGAAGATTGCAGAAAGGATAAGAGGAGAAGAAGAGGGAATTGAGAGAGAAAGAGTTAAGGGAGAGATGAGAAATTGCAATAATTTTCTGATATCTTTTCTTAACACCACACACCTACTTATAACCATGAATGATGGATGTTACAAAAGAAAATACTATTACAATTAACGTTACAATTACCGTTACAAAGGTTTACATTTCATCACCTTTAAACCGTTACAATTACCGTTACATTCCAACTATTACATTCCATTAACGGTACAATTGCCGTTATATTATATCTCATTACCGTTACATTCCATCGCCCTTCAAACCAACCTCGTCCTCTAAGTTGAGTTGTAACAATACAAGGTTGACCAGTGCCTTCTTAAATGAGAGTAAAAGCTCCCTGATCATACCACCATAAACTACACCATGATGTGGAAGAAGCGTCTTTTTTGAATAGCAGCTCTATATTTTTCCAATTGGAGTGTAGCAGCTTGATGTTAGAGGTATCATCATGGGAAGCCATTTCATCAAACATCTTGTGTGCATAACAAGATAATCTATGCCTAGACAAATTAGGGTCACAAACCATTGCACAAGTTGAATCTGGTGGCTTAGGCAAGGATGACTTAGCACTCAGTGTGTAGGGAATGTCAACACCAAAGATCTCAGAGCGTTGAGCAATAATACCGTACACAGGGGGTTCAAATACAAGAACCTGGAATGGATGAGGGTGGTTCGGGACATATGAGATTTGGAAGGAAGAATCTGCGATGAACGAGGGTGTTCCCTTAGCAACAAATGATCCACCAAACGAAATGAAGGCTGAGGACGCTCCACCAATTGGAGCTAGTGTAAAGCTTGTGGGCACGCTTATTGATTGTGGGAGGGACGCCATCCACAGGTCTATAGTCGTAGGGGCTTCGGGTTTCCTTAATCGCTGACGCCGCACAAGATATCCTCGAAATATCCTTTGAATCCTAGTAGCAGCTATATCTTCCAGATCAGTGTGCATCTTATCGATGTCAACCCTAATTTTTGCGAAATCAAACCGCATCTCGGCTCGAACCCTTGTGAAATCAGCTTCCATCTTGGCCCTAGACCTTGCGAAGTCAGCACACGATTTTGTAAGGGATTGGTCGATTGCATGAAGTGCTACAGTGATATCGTCCCAGCATGATGGAATGGTAGGTGAGATTGAAGGGTGAGATTGGGGATCAGTAATCTGTTGTGGATGGGGATGAATGTAACTTCTAGCTATGGAGGAAGAGTAGCTCGACGAGAGCACAATTGTAGCGGATGCTACAGAAGAAGAAGATTGCAGAAAGGATAAGGGGAGGAGGAGAGGGAATTGAGAGAGAAAAAGTCAAGGGAGAGATGAGAAATTGCAATAATTTTCTGATATCTTTTTTTAACACCACACACCTACTTATAAACATGAATGATGGATGTTACAAAAGAAAATACTATTACAATTAACGTTACAATTACCGTTATAACGGTTACATTATATCACTATTCAAACCGTTACAATTACCGTTACATTCCAACGATTACATTCCATTACCGTTACAATTGCCGTTATATTATATCTCATTACCGTTGCATAAACCATAAACATAATAAAGTTTCAAGATTAAATTATGTATACATAATAATTCTCATAATCAAATTACTTGTTAACATGTTAATTTAAATGATCAAATATTAATATCATCATTGTCAACTTGTAGTAATGAAATACTAATGACGTCATAATTTATAGTGAGATACAAAAATTACTTTGATTCAAAATAAAATTTTCGCGTTTTATTAAAATAACTAGATATTGAGAGAAATAGTAATGAAATACTAATGATGTCATAATAGCATGCTTGAAAATGAAAATAGAGTAGGATCGAAGTTTCAGAATATGAACGCGAGAGGAGAAATATTTTATATAGGTGAGGATTATTGAATTTTTGGATGCTCCCTTTAATAACATTGATTTTTTCTTTCCCTTTTTTATTTCTGTTATTTTTCCTTCTTTTTTTTCCCAATTTTACTGTCTTATTTACACTAAGAAACTACTAAAAAATGATGGTCCCGGTACACACTAATGATGGTCCCGGTACACACTAAATAATCTCGAGGAGAGGAGAAATGGCTTCCACCACGAGGAAACGTAGAATGACATGTCAAAGTGGGAATTATAATTCACTTAATCACAATTTAACACCTTATATTTGGAGCTTGTTTGAATGCAATTTTTCTTTTTAAAAGATACTTTTGTAAAAAAGAAAAAACAAATACTTAAATATTTTTCAAAAATTAAAGTTTTAAAAAAAGTTAAATAGTATTAACTTTTATAAAAAATACTTATAAAATAGAGATAGAATATTATAACAATCAATTAAGATTATTATTAATATTATTACCAATTAATTTCATCATTAAGTCAATTATATTGATCTAACAATAATATTTTTTTCATTTTAATGGAATCAATTAACCTTCTTGAAATATATAATAAAATCAATTAAGCATATTCCTCGCCGTTAGTGAGAATCAACTCCGTTAAAATCTCACATGATTCACCAAAAAAAATTATCTTTTTTCAAAAATTGAAAATTGAAATTTTACCTTCCTTCTTTTTCAAAAATGAAAAACTATTCTGTTGAAATCTTTTAGTCACTTTCTTCTTGTTCATTGGATGTCCAGTATCCAATTTTTTTTTTTTTTTAAAATTATTCTTCTTCTAAAACAAATTCACATATTGTTCTTCCTTTCCTCCTCTTGACTCTGAATTTTCAAGTAGCAGAAGAACCTGGTGTTTCAAGCTCTAGTGTGCCGAGACGCACGACCAAGACATAGTCAACAAACCTCAACTTTCTTGCCTCCAAAATCATTTTACGGCATCTTTGATTTCCATATTTCATATACACTTCTGCTGTTAATATGTTTTCAGTTAAATTCTTGAAAAAAGGGATTTCAATAAGTCGAATTTTAAATTTCCATATATCAACCGGTCATAGTTTTGAGGAGATCGAATAAGAAATTTGTGCCCTGTCTATGAGGCTCACAAATCTAAATCAATCCGTTCGTTCAAAATCGACAAAAGCAAACATGGCAAATAACATTTCAGAATAAATATAGTGAATCGATAGAGAATGGGTAGACTAAGCCCTCTCGCCTCGGATTCTTCTAGCGAGTTGAATATCCTTAGGCATAATGGTGACCCTCTTAGCGTGAATGGCGCACAAGTTGGTGTCTTCAAACAGACCCACCAAGTATGCTTCCGCTGCTTCTTGGAGCGCCGACACCGCGCTGCTCTGGAACCTCAGGTCCGTCTTGAAATCCTGAGCGATCTCACGAACCAAACGCTGAAATGGAAGCTTTCGTATCAAAAGCTCCGTGCTCTTCTGGTACTTCCTAATCTCCCTCAGCGCCACCGTTCCCGGCCTGAACCTGTGCGGCTTCTTCACTCCTCCGGTCGCCGGGGCTGACTTTCTTGCTGCCTTCGTCGCCAGTTGCTTCCGGGGAGCCTTGCCGCCGGTGGACTTGCGGGCTGTTTGCTTGGTACGGGCCATCGGGAGAATCTAGAAGAGTTAATTGAAATCGTGAGTGGGTGTGTCTGGTTTGTTGTAAGAAAGGGGAATTTATAGATGAGAGTAGGGTGAAAGTGGGCCGGGCCATGTCAGGTCAATTTTTATCCCGAAAAGTTCAAGTCTATTTCAAAAAAATTTAATTTGGTCTGGCCCAAAATTTATACGAGTCTAACTGTTAGCCTGATTTGACCCGTTTATAAAAAAAATGAATGGCCTGACCTAGTCCATTAACCTGTTAATTTTTACCTTCCAAGCATAATCATGAATCAACTTCACAAAATACTCAAATTTTATTGCTAAACCCAAAATCATAATTTCAACATCCAAACATGATTCACAACAAAACTCATACAATCTACATTTAAGTCATTTTCAAAAGCAAAATGCTCAAATTAAATAACATATATTTCATCAAATGAACAAACAAATCCATATTATGTAAATTAAAATAAATACATGACTCCAACAAATACATTATTAAGTATAACCTCTCCTAAAAATCTTTTAATATATTCATATACACAATCTAATATGTTGAGATGTTGGTTCCTCTTATATAAGAAATAAAGTTATATTTCTATTAAAATATAATTGAATATAATTAAGTTATAAATAACTCCCAATTAATTAAATTTATATTTTTTGTTTTTTTAGGCATATTTACTCTATTTTTTAAAAAAATAAATAATACAATATAAGCCGGCCTATAGACTTATAGGCCATGTTTTGTAAAGTGGGCCTATAACCTTTTTATTAAATAAGTTTTTTCGAAATCCCAAATCCAACCCATTTTACGAAATATACTAACTTAGATCTAATTGACGTACACCGAACACTAGGCCCGTAGAGGCCTGCGCGCCGAGTTTCACTCCTATTAAAGAGATTGAAATTTTGGACAGAGAGCGCTTTTTTGGATTTCGGAGTGAGAATCCGTGTGAGGGCTGAATCGGACGGTTACGATTGGTTTATGAGAATGCACGCTAATTCTTCTTCTCTTAAAAAGAATAAAATTGATGCTTTTATTTGTATTAAAAAATTTGATTTGGCGCCATACTCTTAAAAAGATTTTGCCTTATTGAATTTTCATCACTCCCGGACCTACGGCTTCTTTTGTTTTTTATATGGTAGAGAGATTTTGTTTTATAAAAATAGTAAATTCTTAAATTAAAATGTAAATAGTAGTATTATTAATTTTACCCGTCCATTTGAATGTTGTAGGTAGTGTTAACATGGAATTTTACAAAGTTATTTTGGGTATGACCCCGATCTCATTCGGTGGAAAATTAATTCAGTAATCCTCTTTTGTTTATTTTCTCTTCTCCCCTCGCATTCTTTGTATCTATTTTTTTCTCTCAAATCATATGAACACATTAAATTTGCTCCATTCGATGAGCTTAAGGCCATTTTGACTTCCAATCTAAGAAGACCCCGACTTAGCCTACCAACTCGGGACATGGGTCTATACTCATGATTCTATAGCCTTGTTATGCACTCACAATCACCACCTGCGAACTAATTGCTCTAAGGCCACTTTCTTCCACAATAACCATTCCTCGGGGCTGTATATATACCACGATAGTACTCCAAATGAACCAGGTGATACACATTGCATACTAGAGTATTCTTATGCCCTAAATCACTTACCATCCCAAGAAATACACACACCCCTTAGGGGGTGTTTGGTAGGAGGTTTGTTGTGAGATTGATGGGTAAATGAGAGTGGATATTTAATTACTCTATGTTTGGTAGAAGTTTAAGAAAAAAATGCTAGGCAACCATCTTCCCCATCCATTCAGATTTATGTGTAAAGTGATGCAAAAATCACTGTTTGGAAAAACCACATTGGAGGTGGTATTTGAAGATAACAAGGCAACTCGTATGTAGGGGTGGCAAAAATGAGCCAACCCGTCGGGTTGGCTCGTAACCCGCACAAAACGAGCCGGGTTGGGTTGGTAAAAACGAGCTGTCAGCTCGATTTAGCCCGACCCGAGCCAACCCGAGCTCGAACGAGCCAACTCGCGGGTTACTCTTTTTTTTTTCTTTCTTTTTTTCTTTCTTTTTTTTAAGGGTTATGTTTGCTTAAGTGCCCATTTCATTGATGTCAATTGAAAGCTGAATAATAAAATTATTTCCTTCCGTCACATGCCTCCTCCTCATACTGGATTTGAATTGACTCATAAAATACTTGGTTTGTTAAAGGAATGGGGCATACAGAAGAAGATTTTTACCATTATTTTGGATAATGCATCTGCAAATGACTCTATGGTTGGTGGTTTGAGAAGCCAATTGAATATGCAAAAATTGTTGTTATATGATGGGAAATTTTTTCATGTGCATTGTTCTGCACACACACTACAAGAAAAATGGCTTTTAGCCACGGCAAAATTCATGGCAAAATATGATAAAAACTGTGGCTAAATAACTTGTCCACAGTTTGTACAACCGTGGCTGAAGTGGGCGTTGCATTATTTTAACCACGGTATTTCTTTCACTTAGCCACGGTCAAAATGAGTGTGGTAACATTTACTTAGCCACAATTTCTCTTTTGTTAGCTACGTTTAATTCGTGGCTAAATTACTTTGACCGCAATAACTAAAATTTCTATTTGGCCACAATAACAACCGTGGCTAATTATAGGAATTTTTTAAAAAAAAACAAAATATTATAAATTCTCCAAATCTTATTAAAAGCAAATAATAAGAATTGCATTTACTTAATTTCCCAAAATGCACTTTTTTATTTCGATTCTTGAGTTAATGAAAGTTATATACACAAATTCTCACTGAATATCATTGAAGGACTCCAAAAGCAAATGCTCACAAAAGAACTGATACCTATTCAATTACATTATTGAATATTGATAATAGGTCAATCTTTCAGCTGAACGCTAATCAATCTAACAAAGCTACAGTAACTCACTAACCTATCTAACAGAAGCTATACAAACAGGTATGCAATTAAGTTAAATTAGTTACAACAGATACTTAACTACTCTATCCTTTACAACCAACATTGCTTCAACCGCTTGCCTTCCTCAGCTAGCCCAAGTAAGAGTCATGAGTCCAGATTGACCTTCTTTTGTTTCTGTTGCTCTGCTCCCTCCTCAGATTGGCCTTCAACATCCAATATTAACAAATTTTCAAACACTAAGACACCATAGTCCCAAGAACTAGAGCTTAAAGCTAGCATACATGAAAGATGAAACAACTGAGAAAGTAAAAATAATAACCGCAAGAACAAGATGAAAAGATTTAAGAAAGTATTTAAAAAAACACATAAATAGGCTTAGGCCACCTTGATGCCACATTGGAATTCTATTACATGTCAAGGCTCTTAAATGCTAACCTGGATTGGGAGGTTTATTGTTAGAGCATTTACTTGATGACCCACCTCCTGATTCAAATAAATCAGCTTGGGGAAAGTGGCTTATAGAAGTTAGCGGACACTAGCTTCAAATCCAGAAAACTTTGAACCCTTCCGTCCATTATACCAATCAACAATCTGAGATGGTTAAGAACTACTGCAGCAAACAAGACTTGCACATCACCAACACCTCTGAACAAACAAAAAGAGAAGGTAAAAACACCATCCGGAGTAAGATCCACTTTAGCATTTTTGGAATCAGCCAATTGCACCGTGATATAAAACTTGTCTACTCTCTGAGCCCACTTAACCTCGGGATGACGACTGCAAAAAGGAAAATCAAACGGTGAAACAGACGACCTGCTGAAAGTTCCTATAGCTGATATAGAAAATCTACTCTACAATCTCACAAGGAAAAAACACTCTTGGGTTGAATCAGAAACCACACACACACATATATATATATAATACGTGCACGCAGTGCACACACACATAACACAACTGATACGGTATTATAACATACTAGACAAGCCACTAACCAAAGTGACATAACAATATAACATAACAATATAACCTGAAACTTGAAACTGTAGTTTTTCATTTTGCCCTCGAAAAGATTGTTAAGGGTCTGCCAAGCGTACAAATGTCTTCAATGGTCTGTGGAATATTCTCATAACACATGGTGTTATACCTTTAACTCACCAAGTTATCAGGACATACATCACCTATATGGCTGTATGGGATACACTTTCAAAGAGGCGATAAAGCCTTGAGATAAACAAAAATATGCATGGTCAAGATTGTTATAGTTTCATTTGGCAAATGAGGAAAATTTAATTTAATTTAATTCTTGTATTGAACCATACAAAATCTGAATATCTATTTTGATAATTGGAAGACTGATTAGAATCCTCCGGTATATGACTAAGAGAAAATGTCTTTTCTCCCCTTACCATGCCATTTCATGACTCATGAATGCTCTTTACATAGAGAACAATTTGGTAAAGAAGTTCCCTGTTTTGGACTTTTCTAGACATGCTACATGAACATATCTTCCAAACTTGTCCACTTGCCTTGCCTCTCCCCTAGTGTCCTTTTTGCACACCTTACACGTTTTGTCAACCCACCCCTCTTCAACATATGCCCCATCCACTTCTCAATGGAAAAAGAATGTTTCAGCTCAATTACTAAGCAAAACAATTATTCAACTAATCATATGGAAATTAAAGTTCACCTTCTATTATTAGCAGAAGAAAAACATTTTCTATAGAATTTCATTAGCAAATGAAGAAAATAAAAAATGTTGGCTATTCAATAAGAGAGACTAATCAAGGAACATTTATTTGAAAGATAAAAATAAATTTTTTATACCTTCAACATAAGATTTGACATAATTTTTTACACCTTGCTACTTATGTTCTTTTTCCATACGCCTTCCCTGTTTGACATAAGAGAGAGCCACTCAATTTATGGCTAGAATTTTCTCGTTCATTGCATCATAATAAATTTCATTGATAATAATAAACCACCAAAAAAGGTAGAAGGAAAGAGAAATTGGCATTCTCTTTATTTTTGTTCTTAGAAATTACAAGACGACCAACAAGCATATTGAAATTCACACTTGATTTTTTAATTAACAATTAAACCAACTAAATCAATTTGACCAATTGGAGTTTAACCTCTCAAAGAGTTCTACTTTTCCTCTAGTGAATACATGTTGTCGCCTAATAAATACCCAGAAAACTTAAAATGCATCAAAACACTTTTCCCTATTAGAAGCTTCATTATTCCATTAAAAAATGTCAGTTCCTCCACAAACCGACTTATGGCAGATACCATTGGACCTCAGTCTCTAGAAAACCATCAACTTGCACTAAGAAGTTTTTGCAATTCACCACTTTGGATTGCACCTCTGAGATTTGAATTGCAAAAACAACAATACCATGTGAGTAGAACAGAGGGAATGAGAAACAGAAAGAGGGTTAATGGCATAGCTTAGGTAACAACAGATATATAATAACTCGTAAAATCACAAAGCTAAGAAGTAAGAACTAACCATCTGATCCACCAATATGCTTGCCATTCACATATACTTGTGGGACTGTATGGATGATGAAAAATATTACTTGTTACTGTAAGCTGTTTTGGTTCCTAAAAATCCAAGGGACTTGTCACCTTTAGAATAACGAAATATATTTGTAGCTTAATATATTATTTCACCGAAACAAATTCCAAAAGAAAACTTACCAGATCTGACATGATTTTTCATCACTTCATAAAAAAATTAAATACAAAGCAAACTCTACTACAGCGTTGGGAATTGGAAATGCAAATAAAACATGGATCTCGAACCAAAATAGGTTGATCTAGCAATGGCAATTGAAGAAAACAATAATATTAAGCACAAATACAAAGAATGTGAAACGAATTACAAGAGGAAAAGAAAAGAAGTGCACCTTCATCATCGCGTTTACTGTTATTCTTCACCAACGATGTCCTTTATATAATATTCTAGTTTGGATTGCCGTACGAGTTCGATTGTATTAATCATTTGATGGAAGTGAGAGAGAAAATGGGCGAGAAAGTTTAAAGATAGAAATTGAAGAAAAAGAAAAACTGTTTTCCCTGTACCTCAAAAAAAAAAGAAATTGAAGAAAAAGTGGTTTTCAAAAAAAAAAGAAATTGAAGAAAAAGAGGGAAAATTGAAAAAAATATAAGACGAATTAGGCGCGAGAAAGAAAAGGTAAAATAAAATAAATGAGAAATGAATTTGGTATTGCTTGCAGCTATGCGGGTTTAGGGAGGATAAATACATGGGAAGAAAAAAGTTTAACATGTGCCCTAATCTAAAAGCAAATTTAAGATTTTTATAAAATTTTACCATATGTAAATTGCCGTAACTAAATTGCCGTAACCAATTAACGCTTTTCTTGTTTGACATATTGAATTTGATTGTTCAAGATGGAGTAAAAGTTACAAATGATGTCTTGTCTCGGATTAGAGAGAGTGTTAAATATATAAATGGCTCAAAATCAAGAATGATCAAATTTAAGGAGTGCATTGAACAAGTTGGTGGTGAGAACATTATCCATTAGGCAATCAATAGTTTTGGCAGTGTTGATAATTTTATACAGCAGAACAAACCACAAAAATTAATTTTTTTGAGCCAACCCGCGAGCCAATATTTTGAGCTAACCAACCCGCGAGCCAACCCACTGGCATCATTTCGAGATAACTCGCGAGCTTTTTTTGAGCCAACCCGCGAGCTCTTTTACGAGCCAACCCGCGAGCTGATTATCGAGCTAACCCGCGAGCCAACCCTAACCCGGCTCGGGTCAAGCCGGGTTGGATTTTCTAGCTCATTTTTTTTCGAGCCAACCCGACCCGACCCATTTTTTTCGGGCTGAATGCGGGTTGGGCCGGGTCGAGCCGGGTTGGCCCGTTTTGCCAACCCTACTCGTATGTGCAGAATGGTCAGATAGAAATGCCCCAGCTTTATCGTGCTTCTTGGTGATTGAAATGTTTTTTAAAAGCATGGATATATATTTTTGTAATTACAACTTATTTCATATTTCATCTCAAACCAAACATAGATTTTATAAAATTTATGTAATTTTCCTAGTAAATCTTTTTCCAACCAAATAATTTTTTTTTATATTTTCCTATCAAACTCATTTTACAACTATTTCCCTACTAATTACATTTCCCTAATATTCACAAATTTTCTCCACAACCAAACTCCACCTTAAAGTATTTTCATTGGACTTTGGCATGTAATGTTGGACTTCTCATTGTTAGTCATCTCTACCATAAATTCTGTAAATATAGTTACTAGTTATCTAATTAGACATCTATGTTAACCTACAAACAAAAATCCATATGGCACCTTCATTAATGTTAATGGATGTAAAGTTTACTATAATAGATTTTATTTTAATTTTAATTTTTTTGTAAAGAATATAATTACAGTAATGTTAATGTAAAAAATATTTCTGCAATTACTACAGATAAGTTATTTGTATTTACTCCCAAAATGATGTCATTTTGATATTAAAATCTTAAAAAATTATAAATATAAAGACATTATAACTCTGAAATAAAATAAAATTACACAAAGCAAACCCAATAATGGGTTTAGCTTTCATTCATTCGTGCATTTTGTTATATGAACATATTGAGGAAGCATTACAGAGGAAAAAGCGAATTCCATGCAAAGATTGTTTGATTGTGTTCTGATTTTTTTGTTCTTAAAACTGGTTTGTAAAATAGTTATGGAAACGGTTATTTTCTATATTTTTTTATTTTTGAAAGTTAAAAATAAAAACAGAAAATAAAAACAACTCATACATGTTCTCTAAATTGATTTTAAAAATAAAAAAAATACTTATAATTTTTAAAATATTTTTTATAAAACAGATCTTAACTAACGAGTTTTTTTAATTTTTTTCTTCTAAAAACTAAAAAATTTATTTTCTAAAATAGAAATCAAACGGCATTAATTATTAGTCCTCGTTTGAGTATAGCTCGTCGTACACAGTATCGCACAGTTGATGTAAAATTTTATTGGAGAAATACTTTAACACAATGAGACTATCGATCTAAGTGCTCATTTTTATTAAAAAGGAATGAAAAAAAAAATCGTGTTTAATAGTTCCGATGCATTGAAGTTTTTCTTGTTTTATTGGCATATGATCGTATTCGATGGTGGCAGCTGGATATATCTAATAATTTTCTGTGTGCATAATAATTATGGGAATTGTTTTTCTTATGTAACATAAAGTAAAACTTCTCTCCTACACTCACATAAAAAGAGATGGGACCCATTTATATTTTTTTTCTCTCCTATATTCTCTTTCCTCTCTCCTCTATATGTGTCTATAGGAGATAAGTGTTATCCTATGTCACATAAGAAAACAATTTCCCAATAATTATTTCTTTTGTCCTTGATTTTTGCTCCTGGACCATTGATTCATTCCACGTAACAGAAAAATTAATTAATTTTATTAAATGCGATTTTTAAACTATTTTTCTTATATAAAAAATAGAGAAAACAAATCTTTGTGAGAATATCCACACCCAAAACAATCGTTCAACATTAATAGCCTTTGTTTTTTTTTCAAATGGAGAAACACTTGTAGCTCTTTCTTTCTTTTTTTTTTTTTTCTTTTGTCAAAAGGAAAAACTCCTATTAGCAGATAAGTAGGATATGATGGACCAAACGTTGGCATGTATATTTGTATCTCAATCCATAGTCAAAATACATCCTCAGCTGTCTTAAGTTGGAAGGGGATGCGATGTGTTCAGCAAATAAATTTTTGGTAATACAAAGGTTCAATGCATTCTATCAATAAAAATATTACATGTGAGCTAAAATTATTTTTTTCTATCAAATTCTTTCTCTCTCATATGGTGTATAATACTTCCATTAATGGGATGCACTGAATCGAGGTACAGCAGTAACATCAAAGATTTATTCGTGTTCAGCCCCAAATGAACCATGTCTAAAGCGGTGATAGATGCTCTTCTTCACCTAGATACCCTAGTGGCCAAGCACCTATGAAGCACCGACACTTCAAAATTCCTGACGTGTCGTGTCTGACACTCTCGGACACTCCGACACTCCGCGACACTTCAACATTCGTTATAAAAATTCAAAAAAAGTTCAAAGATTGCGTTGCGTTGAGTTTTTAGTTCCAATTATTAGATTCATTGGATTGCGATTACTATTTTATTGAATTTAATATAAACATTTGGGATATCTTATGTTTCTTTGCAAAATTTATGAATATTATAAGTTTAAATTCATTTTTTTGTTAAATTACTGAATATTAAATATAATATACACTATATAAATAAAAAATATTATTTAATATCAAAACGTGTCCTAACGTGTCGAAATCCAACATTTTTTAGAATTAACGTGTCGGAATATCATGTCATGTCGTATCGTGTCACGTGTCCCATGTCGATGTCCGTGCTACATAGCCAAGCACCAACTAATGCATTTATTGAACTTTTAATGGGATACTGATCGATCAATCGGAGAACATCCGACACGCAATCACGAAAATACTTTCTTTATTGAATTTATGGTACTTATCATGAGCATAATAATACAAGCGATCAACGGGATTTGTACTTTGAACTCTAGAGCTGATTTTTAGGTGCTCCGAAACTTCTCATCAAATTTGTTCACCGAACCAAGCTTGTTGAATTCAATGGCGTATATTCTTCTTCTTCTTTGCTGGGGAGGGGGATCGAAAATTAAGGTTGCTCTGTGAATTTCTTCTGGTTACAATTCAAAAAGCAAGTATTGTGTAGATTAGTACATGCTGAAAATTACATTAAGAACTAATGCAGGCAATTCACTTGGCAATTTTTCACGCTAGGGATTCAGCATGTCCCTGTCATGTATTGCTACCTTGTATCAATTGTTAGTTTACGGGGTATGACTCATCTTGCCTATTCATGACAACTAATTTGTGAATAAGACAAAAAACGATGGAATTTATAATTCTACTATAAGTTCTCACAATATTAATAATGTGTCTTATTCTTATAACAATAAAAGTGTCTCTTAACTTCAATTTTTTTCTGAAAAGGAAAAAATTAATCTTAATAGTCAATTTCAGCAACTTGAACCTTTTGAAAATACCCGAAAAAATAGACAGGGAGAAAGTGAAGGCATCCCAAGTTTCCGGGTCAGGCAAAGTAATGGCAGAGAAAGAATGGAAACACCATGTATTAGAGAAAAGTGTGACGCTAAAGTAAATGCAAGATGTTGGAAGTAATTGACAAGAACGAATAAGAATCCAACAATTAATTTGTGGTGAATAGGATGATGGATGAGTGAAGAGTTGTTGGGTTATTGCAACTTGAACTCTACTTGATGCCCTTCATTTTTGTACATGCATGGGACCATTAGCCAGGGGAATCCCCATCCCCCACTACATTTCAGAATGCCATCTAACTTGTTTTGTTGCATTTCATGTCAGGACTCGGAGACTCCATGCAGGTTGCAGGCGTGCAGAGCTCTCTCTCTCCCTCTATATATATATATATATATATATATATATATATATATATATATATATATTGTTTTTCGCATATCTAACGGTTATAATTAATAATTAATTAATTAGAATAATGCAATTAATTACAGTCGTTTGATGGACGGAAATCAATGGTTACGATTGAGTGTAGGAGTTATTAATTATAACCGTTAGATATGCGAAAATCAACGGTTAAGATTGAGTGTAAGAGTTATTACTCTTACACCGGTATAAAAAGATCATGCTAATATATATATATATATATATTAATTTTCCTTTACCTACTTGACTTTCCCCAATTATAGCCCAAAAATTTCAAAACCCATTAACCCATCAACTAAATCAAAAAAAAAAAACCCTAATCACATCTCATCAACAAAATTTAATCTGTGTAGAGCTTTATATATCATTGCCCAAAAAAAACTATTTTATCGGTTAACGATGCTTTTATATTTCAAAAATAAATAAATTTACAAAGTCAATATATACAAAAAATGTAATATGCACAATAATTATGAAACAAATTTTAGGATTTTCAAAAAACCGATCCAATCCAAACCGAAAAAATTTGTATTGGTTCAGATCGGATTTGAGAAAAATTCAAACTAAATGGATGATTACATGATCAAACCGAAAGAATTGGATTAGATGATTTTTACTTCAAAAACCGATCCAATCCATACCGCGACACCCCTAATTGAGATTGTAAGAATCGTAAACAAAAAAAAATGTTATAAGTGTAACCCTTATATGTATATAGACTATAGAGGATATTATTATTATTAATATAACTACCAATTTATTTCACCATTAAATCAATTATATTGATCCAATATCTTTTATTTTCAACTTTATATGGTTATAATTTTCGTATTTAATACTTTCATATTAAATATAAGAAATCAAACCATACGAGTTGAAAATAAATATAAAGTATTAAATATCAAGAATAAAAAAAGAAGATTTTTAGAAAATTAAATCAGAATCATTAGATCAACATACTTGATCTAATGATAAAATAAGTTAATAATAATATTGATAATAACATTAATTAATAGTAACAATATCATTTCTCCTGTATATATATGGACCTGAAATGGCATTGTCGCCTCGCCGTTTCATTATATTGAAGTGGAAGACTAATCTCACAATCAAACTTTACGATATGACAAGGTTCAGGTCATTATTCAAGCCGGAGCTAAATAATTATGGGAGGCTCCTTCACGTTTGGTAACAAGAGATAGGAACTTAAATAAATGAAGCGGACTATGCAAATGAGAAAAAAAATAAAAAAATATGTGTACTAAAATGCTGAGCCTCTATTTCTAATGATTTAAGTGCCTAAATGCTGAGCCTCTATTTGTAATGATTTAAGTGGCCGTTTGAATTCTTTGTTAAGTTAGAAGTTACTTATAAGCATAAGTTAAACTAAATTGGTTTTGGAAAAAGCTTTTATAAAGAAAAGCTTTTTTTTTATAATGCTGAAAAAATCTGAAAATTAAAAGCTTTTCCTAGGAGCTTTTTTAGATTCTTATATGTTTTTCTTGAATTGTGTGTTTTTTTAAATAAAGATATATAGAGAAATATAATTTTCTTGAAACATGTGCTTTTAAGTAATTTTTAAACTAAAGTTTTTATATAATTATCAAACAACTTTTAACTTCTTCTTTTTTTACCTTTAGTTTGTAAATAACTTCTAACTTAAAAAGGAGATAATCCAAACAGACTCTAAATTTTGTTGGTTGAAACCTGGACGGCGTCACGGGTCGAATGAACAGTCCCATAATAAAAGTATGTGGGAATTTGAGCAATTGAGAAATAAACGAAAGATTGGTTACATTACGAGTCTAATATACAGGCCTAGAACAATATTAGAACTTAAAAAGGAAGTAATATAATAATGTTGGAATAAAAGTATTGTAAAAGTTGTTATAAAAAAAAAAAAAAGTATTGTAAAAGCATTGACAACGGTATCTTTTAGTTTTTATCTTGCACATATCAGATGGCCTTGATTACATGTGTTGAGATATATAATCTCATATTGGGTGAATGAATAATTAATGTGTAGTTTATAAAGTTTTGGGCACTCCACTCTTTGAGCTAATTTTTGGGATGGTATATCCCAAGATTTTTAATACGGTATCAGAGCGTTTAAAATCTCAGTGCCTTTCACTTTCTTTGTAGTGAAATTTCCACATGTCTTGTATGTTGTCCACCCTTCAAGTTCAGTGGGTTCTCGTGTGAGGGGACGTGTTGAAATATATAGTCCCACATTGGTTATATAAACAACTAATGTGACCTTTATAAGGCCTTGGGCACTCCCACCCAGACTCTTTGAGCTAGCTCATGATATCAGAGCATTCGAAATTTCACCGTCTCCCACTAGTGAAATTTCCACATGTAGATGGGCTTATATGTTGTCCACACTTCAAGTTCAATAGACTCTCGTGTGAGGGGGCGTATTGAGATATATAGTCCCACATTAATTGTATGGGCAACTAATGTGGAGTTTATAAGACCTTGGGCACTCCCATCCTTTTAGTTAGTTTTTAGGGTGGTGTATCCCACGTTGTTTGACGATATGAATGAATGTGTTGAAAGTGCATCGCAGTTCGCGTTGATAGTGGTTATCAAATGTCAACAGCAAAGTAAGATGATCGGAGATCAAAGGCGTGGGCTCAAAAGTCTCCAGTATGATGATATTAATAATCATCGTTTAACTGGATATGGGCTCAACAGTTTTGTCGAATTATAAGCCTGATAAGTGGGCCTAACTGTAGTTGTTACAAATCAATCTAACACTATAATAACAATAACAATAATAAAACCACGACTCCAAGTTCAACGCAGGCTGAACCAACGAAAAACGTAAAAATCGATAATTATCGACCTAATAAACAAGTCAACGAGAATCCAAAACAATATAGAGAAAAGATGTACCAAAAAGAGAGGGAAAAAAATAATGTATAGAGGGACAAATGTGACAACGAAAGAGAAGAAAAAAGTTATAAGACTTTAATAAATAAAAGTTACAAAATTTACATTAAAACTTATGTAATGTAAATTTGTTAATTTTTTTTACATTATCCATATCCTTTTTCTTTGACCTTTGCATCCACAATTCTAAATGTAGATATAGGAGTGTTAAAGTCAAACTTTGGTGATCTAACCGAGAAATCAATAATCCAATTAATCAAAAATTGAAAAACCAAAAATTATTATTTTTTTGTAAATTTTAATTGAATTAAATAAATTTTTGATTTGATTGATGAAAATCAATCTAATATATTAATTTCCTCTACCTAGTTGGACGTATTCCCATGTCATGATCCAAGAACATCTAAACGCAAGATTCATTAACCCATTAGTTAAACCTAATAAAATTTATTAACACATTCTACCAAGTTTTAGTTACTATCGTCATTATGATTTAACCTTTGAATAGGATACTACAAAAGTATAAATTTTTTGTTACTAAGTATAGCATTTGAATTGAGGTATGGATTTGTTTTTATTTAGTTTTATAATTTTCAATTGAATGTGATATTACTATAAAACTTATGTGCTAAAATTTGAAATAAAACAATATTCTATATTAGTAATTGAGATTAATTATTCTTACTTTGTTATTGTCTAATTTTCCCTTATCCAACAAGTGATAGATCCTTGAAATCGAGTTTACTTGGTTTCAACTTTTTGTTGTACTATGTTAAAAATTAGATTATTGTTTACTGATATTTCTATATTGCATAGTAATCATTGTACAAATTTTATACAGTTAATACATACAAAAGTTATGTTATTTGCATAATAATCATCATATAAATTTTAGGCTTTTCAAAAAAACAAAAACAGATACAATTCAAATCGAATAAAATTGAATGGGATTGACTCGAATTTGAAAAAAAAATCCAAATTAAATGGATAATTACATAATCAATCCGAAGGGATCGAATCAGATGACTTTTACTTCCAAAACCGATCCAATACAAACCATGTGTACCCCTAAGGCTTTTTGACCCTTATGGCCCTTATTTAATAAATAATTACCAATTTGACCCTCATTTTAAACTAATACGAAAATTTAACCTCTCCCACAAACATAACACCAATCTGCCCCTGTTTCACCGTTGACCACACTTCCTACCCGGGTACACACTCACTTACCCGGGTAGATTTTGAAATTTCGTACCTACCCGGGTAGATAGGTGTGTACCCGGGTAGAGTTCTTCGTTCCTGGGCATATGTTGCATTACTTACCCGGGTACATAAGTGTGTACCCAGGTAAGTGTCGACCAGAAACCCCAATATCAATGGGTTTTGGCCATTGTTGCGTGATTTAGGTTTTTGTTCCCCAAATCTCTCTCCCTTGAGCTCTCTATTCTGAAAAATCACACATATAATTCATCTCATCCATCCATAAAGCTTGATCTTTGTAGGACATTGAGATTGCACCTCCACACGCACATTTTGTTCTCAAAAATCCGAACCAACATCCAAAAACCCAAAACCTAGACCTAATTTTCGTGGGAAGAATGAGTTCAAGTCCAAACATGGTTCCTATAGTTATTTACTACAATGGAAGGCATTTTGAAGGTCCGAACGGTGTCCGATTCGAAGGAAAAACAAAAACGATGAAAATCAAAGTGGGCACTACATGCAATGAACTGAAGCAGAGAATCCTCCAAAAAATGGGGTTAGAAGACATCCATTCCATCCACCGCATGATAGCCAGGTTAGAGACTGTACTGGATATGGATACAATATACTACATTGGTAACGATATCAATGATGATGAAGATGTGGAGTTCGTCACAGATGCGTATGTTGGATGGAAAATTTTAAAATATATTGAGATTTATGTTGAAGTTGATGCTGGTCAGTCTTCATCTTTGCCGGTGCATGCAACCACTACTGCACAATGTACTGGTCAAGAAGATACAATTGTACGATCTTCCGCACCTCCTCGGGTAGCCTTGGATGAGGATGAAGAGGATGAAGATGAGGACTATGTGGACAGCGAAGATGAGGGAGAACCTGAAAGTGAAATTCCTCCAGGTGATACGTCAGACACTGACGTGGACGGAAATTTTGACGCAGACACGAGCGCTGTAAGTTTGGGTACCCCAGCCTTGTCACCACTCCATGTTGACCCAGGCTTGTCACAACTGCATGTTGACCCAGCCTTGTCACAAGTGCATGTTGACCCAGCCTTGTCACCACTTCATGTTGACCCAGTCAGTAGTGGTAAGTTTATAAATTGTGACATTTGCTTTTGACAATTTATTATTTGTGGTGATATTATTTGTTTAGATGCAGGGACAGCGGTGGAGCCTTTTTGGAATGAAAGCCAACATTATTCATTCATTAATTGGGCCCACCCTAATGACGAGTTGGAACTCCTATATGGGGATGATGACTTGCATGGAGGTTGGAAGTTAGGAGATCCATTATTTGTGCAACAAGAATTTGGATCCAAACCTGAAATGCAACATGGTGTGAAGATACATTGTATGAAGGGGCGCAGGACAGCCATAGTTGAAAAAAGCGACGAATCAAGATTTGTTATGAAGTGTAAAAACCATGCTGACGGTTGTCCCTGGTATATGAGGGCAATTAAGCCGAAGAAGGGAGCTAACTGGGTGGTCCGTAAATGGGGTCAAGGGCACACATGCCTAAATCAGGGCCTGTCACAGGATCATAGACAGTTGGATTCAGATGTCATTTGTGCGGCTATAATGAGTACGTATTCTACTGTGTACTTAATGGTTTAGTATAATTGAGAATATGTTAAAGTTATATTTTTTTTTCCAGATATGTTAAAGGAAGATCCATCCACAAAACCAGCTCTAATACAAGAGAGGATACAGGGAATATATGGATACAACATAACATACAGAAAGGCCTGGAAGGCAAAAATGAAGGCGATTGTTAAGTTGTTTGGTGACTGGGAGAAATCGTACGGATTCTTGCCCAATTGGTTGACGTATATGACGCAGGTGAATGTGGGTTCTGTGTTCAAACTTGATACAAATCAATGTTTTGACGAACGTCGGGTTTATACAGACAGGGTTATATTTCATAGGGTTTTTTGGACATTTCACCAATGCATTGAGGCATTCAAATATTGCAAACCTATAATTCAAATTGACGGCACTCATCTGTACGGGAAGTACAAAGGAACTCTATTGATTGCTACATCTCAGGATGGGGATGGATATCTGCTTCCTGTTGCCTTTGCTGTTGTTCCTCCAGGTGAGAGGTTGGAAGATTGGTCTTGGTTTCTCAGCCTTTTACGTTTTCATGTCACACATAGGCACGGTATTTGCCTAATATCCGATCGTCATCGAAGCATCATTAGGGCGGTCAAAGATCACGCTGGATGGCAGCCTCCATATGCTTATCATGTATTTTGTCTACGTCACATCGGAAGCAATTTCAATTCCCGCTTTAGGAATGTGGAATTGAAGAAAACGTTGATGAAATTAGGTAATGTATCAATTCCCGCTTTATAAATCCATTATAAAATCGTAACTAACCAATTGTATTTGTGGCTTCATTTTTTTCCAGGGTACACATGTTCAAAGATCAATTTCGACATTCGATACATGGAATTTATCGAGAACAATCCTGAAGTGGCTTCATGGTTGGATGCGATTCCAAAAGAGCAATGGTGCAGGTCGTACGATGAGGCAGGACGTAGGTTTGGTCATATGACAACCAACCTATCTGAGTGTGTGAATAAGGTGCTTCGTGGCACACGTAATCTACCAATAACTGCATTGGTGAAGATGACATTCAGTAGACTCGTTGAATATTTCGTCAAGAGACGTGAAGCCATTGATAAAGATATCTCACAAGGAAGGATAATTTCAAAGAAGGTTGAGGCAGCTTTGGAAAAAAATGATGAATTGGCCGGCACTTATCGTGTGAGGATATATGATAGTTCCCTATTACTGTTTGAGGTTGAGGATGCCTACAATCAATCTACTCACGAGGTTGGTGACACCATGAGAGTTGACTTAATCAATCGTAAATGTCAGTGTGGTAGGTTTACAGCAAGGAGGTATCCCTGCAGCCATGTTTTAGCAGTTTGCAAGGCAGCCAGGTTAAACCATTATGATTATGTGGATGACATTTTTAAAATCCCAACCATTTCTAAAGTATATGCTGAACACTGGTTTCCTATTGGCAATGAATTGGATGGCATTCCACCCTGTGGCGACCTTAAAGTTCTCAGTCGCCGTAGGCACACCAAATCTGTCTAGGATCTTCTGCACCAGGAATGCAAAAGGCAATTCAGCCTTCTTCGACTTGGCAGCCTTCCACATCAATATGCAGATGTAATGCCTCCAGTTCACCTCCCTGCGGTGGAGGAGGGCCCACAGTATAACAAAATCTCCTTCCAGCACCTTCGAATGATTATGCGGGCGCTGAAAAATAATATGTGTGACCACATAATGGAGAATACGAGAAGAAACCGACAAGTTGCTCACAGGGTAGTGAGAAAAATGTCCGGCCTCGGCGTCTGCCCTCCTGGTCTGTGTGACTATGGTCTCCCTGTCATAATCACCAAAGATATGATGGCTGTCTCCATCATATAGAGCTGCTCCTGTGACAGCATCAAAATCATAACCCAGGAGCTCTGTCCAAATGGGCGCAGTCATGACGATATCAATCCCGCAGACACGAGAAGTCAGCTCGCCATTCGCATAGCCAAGGTTCTGGTAGAAGGCTCTCACCATCACCTCAGAGTAGGGGCATCTCATCTCCGCAAGCACAATTAAATGTGTCTCCTCAAGTAGCGGCACTATTTCAAAATTCTCCAAATTGAAGAAGGCCGAATCCAGTGATTTCGGCTCGCAGATCTTCCTGCTCATGAAATATTTGACATACTTTTCGTAGGCAGCTACATCGTCGTCAAACAAATAACCGAACGGCAAGTCCGGAGCCTGACTCGCACCAGCCTGCGGCTGAGAGGATGACGACCCGTCCTGTCGCCGCTTGCTTCTTCGCTCGTTTTCCACCAACGGCAGCTTTGAGATGCGTCTGGCACTCATTTCGTCACACAACTAAACTGAAAAAAAAATGCCAACATCAGAAATATAAACATACAGATTAGGGTTAGGGTTAGGGTTTAGGGTGAGGCAGATTGGTTAAGGTTAGGGTTAGGGTTAGGGCTAGGGTTAGGGTTTATGGTGAGGCAGATTGGTTAGTGTTAGGGTTAGTGTTAGGGTTAGGGTTAGGGTTAGGGTTAGTGTAACACATACAAGGGTAACACATACAAATTGATAAAATTATTCGGTCTAAATGCAATAATATAAACGAAATTACAATGAATTGATAAATTTACAAATGAGGGATGGATATATAGAATCAAATCAATGAAACGAAAAAAAAATTACCTTAAATCGATTGCAATCGGTGGAAGACAGAGAGGATCACACACTGATGATCAGAAACCACAACAATATGTGCAAGATTCGACCTTCAAATCGCACCTAATATGCCTCTCAAAGCAGCTCTACTCGGGTACCCTTTGTGGGTTTTGCCGAATGGAGCTGCTGGCCTTTATAAAATGCAATCTGGTCGACACTTACCCGGGTACACACTTATGTACCCGGGTAAGTAATGCAACATATGCCCAGGAACGAAGAACTCTACCCGGGTACACACCTATATACCCGGGTAGGTAAGAAATTTCAAAATCTACCCGGGTAAGTGAGTGTGTACCCGGGTAGGAAGTGTGGTCAACGGTCAAACAGGGGCAGATTGGTGTTATGTTTGTGGGAGAGATTAAATTTTCGTATTAGTTTAAAATGAGGGTCAAATTGGTAATTATTTATTAAATAAGGGCCATAAGGGTCAAAAAGCCGTACCCCTAATATTACATACAAAAACCTTAGAAAAAGGATTAATAGTAAAAAAATTGCATTTTATTTCTAAAATGAAAAATAAAAAAACATTGCATTTAGATAGGCTTGATGCAATTCAACCAAACTAAAAGAAAGGAGTCTGATTTAATTTTTATTTTATTTTATTTTCATTTTATAGCAAACAGAAGATCATTAACAGCAAAAACAATAAAAGTACAGCAAAAAATAAAATAAAAATGGCGTATTATCAAGGAGAAGTTTAGTACAGGAAAATAATTTTTGGCCGGGAAATGTTGCCCCTTTCACCATTTCCAGAAAACATTAGAACCACACTTGTATTTGTCCTTTCCTTCGCATTCAAGCTCCAAATCATCAGAAATAAATGGCACTTTCTGCAGAAATAAAAAACAAAAGGAGAAAAAATAAATAAATTAGAGAGAGGTAATTAAGAGTGAAACCTATAGGGAAAGCAAATAACATAGGCTATACCTTTTGCTTGGCTAAGTCTTGGCAACCAGTGAAGTTCTCAGGGAACTTGCAAGTGCCAAATTGAACAGTGTATGCTCTTGCGAAATTTGCCCCACTTGTAGCTAACCTCTTCTTGTCATTCAGTTCCTATAGCAACGATCACATTAAAATAACTAGTTAAATTATTATGTCAAAAATACCAAAAGAAAAAAAGGGTAACCGTGACTGTGTGAGAGATTGAATAGACCTTGTTGGCCTTGCTTTTTTCAAGGTATTCTTCAATGACCCCAGCATTGGCATTAGAATTTGAAGCAGCAGCTGCAGCGCTGAAAAGGGTACCTGCCAAGTAAACAAGGGCATTTCTCCTTCCTTCGTTTGCTTTTGATTCTTTGTATTGGGGAACTCTGGCTTGCTGGCCTTTTATCATATGCAACTTGTGACCAGTGACAGGTGGTGGTGATGCGACTGAAGCCATGGAAGTGAGCTTTGCATTGAGGTCGTAACATCCTTCAACAGATCTAGCATAGCTACAAGCCAAGACACTGGAGTTCATGGCAGCCATGGATGCAAGTTTTATGATTTTGATCAGAGTTGAAAAGAAAATCAACTTGGTTTAACTGGCTACGATGGTGTGCTTTGTCTTTGTGGCTCTATTTTATTTATGTTTTCTTTTTTTTCTTTTTCTTTTTGCTATGTGATAAGGAGTGATGTGATGAAGAGCGTAATTAAAGATTGTGGTTGGAGTGTGGATAAGGTGCGATTGCCTCACTCCCGATTGGCAAACGTTGTCATCTATGTCATTTGTACAACACTTCAGCAGTTTCTATGGTGTATAATATTCTGGGTCCCACTTCAAAAACAAGAGTTAGCTCTTCCTCTTTCTGTTTCTTTTTCTTTTTTAATAAACCGATATGCTTTTTATAGAAGACAATTTTGTTCTAATAGGATCTAAAATTAAAGTTTTAATTTTTTTTTTGGAGAATAATATTAGAAAAGATCGAATATATGTTATTACACTCCTTATTTTTTTTTGGTGAAAAGTTATTACACTCCTTTACTCAGCTCCTATGTATGCTTCACTATTATCGTTTGATTTGAGTTTGATGTTTCTTGCGGCTATATAAAGTTGCGTGTTTAAAATCGGGCCAGGGTGAGCCCAAAGCTAATTCAGTCGTATAGCTTTAGGGTTTGGTCTTTACTAAATCGGGCTAAATAGGTTTTATCCTACTGTTTTATGAGTCCAGTCATATCAATGCGAGTTATTAGTTGGCTGGGCCAGTCCACCGGCCCATTCCATTCTACTCTTTTTATTTCTTTAGTAGGCCCATTCTATTCTTTTTTATTTGTGTAGCATCGATACCGACACGGGACACGTGACACGATACGACACGACACTTCGACACGTTAATTTTAAAAAATATTAGATTTCGACACGTTAGGACACGTTTTGATATTAAATAATATTTTTAATTTATGTAGTGTATATTATATTTAATATTCAATAATTTAACAAAAAAATGAATCTAAACTTATAATATTCATAAATTTTGCAAAGAAACATAAGATATCCCAAATATTTATATTAAACTCAATAAAATGGTAATTGTAATCCAACAAATCTAATAGTTGGAACTAAAATATTAACATAACGTAACCTTTGAATCTTTTTTTTAATTTCTATAAAAGGTGTTAGAGTGTCGGGGAGTGTTTGAGAGTGTCGGACACGACACGATAGGATTTTTAAAATGTTCGTGCTTCATAGCTTGTAATGACCAAATCTATAAAGGCTAGTGTAAGTATATTAGTTGGGATGACCGAACTAGTGCTAAAAAATTGGCCAATTTGGTTCGAGTAAAATAGTTTCCTCCTTGAATTAAATTTAGGACTAATTATCCAATGGGTCAACACAGGTTGAGTACTTAAAAAGAAGTTTTGGATCTAATTCTCACCAAATATATTTTAAGGAAGGCGATGAGCTTTAACTTTGAGTGTAACTAAGTTCTGACTTGAGATTAGTCTTATAATTGGTTTTAAAAGTTCAAGTTTGTAGGAATATTCATGGTAGTTAAAATCAGGATTTAAATCTTAAAATCCCGATTTTAACGATTTATTTTTGTTAAAACGATTTAGATTTCACTTAAAATCGTTTCCAATATAAAATCTCGATTTAGACATTTATAAGTCCCGATTTTAAGATTTAAATCCTGATTTTAACTATTGAGATGATGATAAACAAATTAGAAAAATTGTTGAGTATAACATTGCTAATGTTTCATCCGAAGATGAATGGATTCTGGAAAATGAAGGAATTTTATCTCATGATGAAAGTTTAGATGAAGACAATTTTGAATGATGTAGTTGAAGATCACGTGGAACAGAATGTCTTCGATGATAATAACTTAAATGATTTATTAGCTTAGACCCTTAGAGTGTGACAATTGTATCCAAATGTATAAGGATGGTGGCAGGTAGTCTATTTTTCTTAATTTTTTTATACATAAGCATATGTATATAAAAATTTAATTTTAGAGTGCAGGTAAAATCTACGATTTGTATTAAGATTTTACGATTTATGATTTTTTATTCCCCTTCCGATTTTAGGTAAAATCCTGATTTTGACTACCTTGGGAATACCCAAAAGACTGACTCGCCTCAAAAAAATAATTATAGTTGATATAATAAAAAAAATATGACTAATTAGAACTTTCGTATTTTGGTAAATTAATTACAACATATATTAAACAAATCTTAAAAGCTAAAACATGTAAAGAATAATTTTGGATTAAAAGAAGGATTTTATAATTCTTATGTTGAAGGAGAATTGAAATATCATGTTGTAGAGATAAAAAACATGTGGGACCCATGTGTTAGAAAAAAATTATATGTAGGACCCATGTCTGCACGGAAATCGAAGAGTGTGCAGGAAAATTGTAATTCTCGTGTTGAATGAGAATTATAAAACCCTTAATTTTTTTTTTGTACTAACCTATTATGAAAAATAAATTTTTATTTGATACATATTATGAATAGTAATTGTCCCTTTATAATTATGCAAAGGTAAAGCTGTATACAAGGATTGTTTTCACCTCACTATAGTTAGTCAAAGTTTAATGAAAAATGATTTTATTAATTAGTAATATTAAAAAAAAAATTACATCATTTTCTCTTTAATAATATCATATGCTATTTTTTCGAAATAACAAAGATAAAAAGTTCCTATAAAGTGTTCAACCATAAATTCGTTCTAATTGCTATGTTTACCCCCAACTCATCGGATAAAGTGCTTATTTCATTATATTGTAACCCAACCTGTGAGTTTCATTCATTTTTGGTCGCAAATTTTCGGCCGAAATTAACTCCGTTGAATTTTTTTGAGAGAATATCTAATTCCATCCAAAATATTGTTTTTAACAAAAAGAAATTCGACTACTTGAATTTCGTCGAAAATTTTGTATTCGACGAAAATTTTATTATTTTCGACGGAATTTATCGGTCCAAAAAAGACATTTTTTAGTAGTGGTAAGTCATAATATTTTTTGGAAAGATTATAGTTATAAATTCTTTTTGCTATTAATTTGATTTTAGTCTAATGATAACAAAGTAATTATAAGGAAAAAAATTGTAAGTATAACTTATTTATTTTTCAAAATAATAAAATAAGAAAAACAGTTATTCTAAATTTCTAATACCCATTATTATGTCTAATACACGTTTTCAATATCTTTCTTTGCCCAAAAAAAGAAAAGTATAAAAATAATGTAAAGATGCCTTTAAGCCACCACTCAATTGCAGAAATCTATGAAAGATCTAGTAAAAGGGGCGAAAAAATCATTTAATGTGTGAATAGGCGCATTTAATCTGGCTTGCTTATCCCCATCTCTCTCTTCTATCTATCATGCATGTATTTATACCGTGTATTATTTTATTCTCTTTACCTCTGATTTGCTCTTGCAGTTCCTAACTTCCAATCATAACAACCTCATTATAATTTGCTTTAACGCTAATGCCCTGCTTTCACCTATCACATTTACCATATTATGCTTCAACCAAAGACAGCATATATAATGCGTTGAGCTTTAACAAATCAAAGTTCAGCTGCCCGGGATAGTGTTGGCAGTGAGATAGTTTGTGTGAGTGTGAGTACTATATTACAACGCTTTCCGCTTTTTAGACTTATTTGATTGGAGATTTGGTTTGTGGTTTTCTGCGTCAGCTTTCCATTCCTTATATGCTCCCGTGACTGGATAAAGTACTCTACTTTGTATTTTTGTTTTCTTTTTTCTTTTTTCTTTTTCTTGGAGTCTAGTGGTAGCAATTCAGGGGTTCATCGAGGATATTATTCACATGACAATTAATGTAAGCAAATGTTTTTAAGACCCTGGTAACTGGTTGTGTATTTTATTCGATTACTCCTAAGTATTTCGTTCAATTCGATCACAGGCTAATTTGGTCAATAGAAGATTTGAAGGTACTTGAACAAATATATTCTAAAAACATTGATGTAAGCAGCAATAGTGCCAGCCGTATTTTTCTTGTGATGCTTCATTTAGTTTGTTTAAATCTTTGAATTCTTTGTCCTACAACTTTTGTGGTCATGCATTATCTTTAATTTCGAGAAATTAATTATGTCCGGAAGTAGTTAACTTACCGGGTCTCACAATATTTGTCAAAAGTTTTAAGGAAAAATGTGTACTTTATGTCTCTTAACCCGCAAGCATACATAAAACACTACAGGTTAGCATGACAACATTGTTATTCTCTGACCTTAATTTTGGAAAGAAAGAAATATTTTTATTTTTGTGCTTAGTTGGACAAAAAACTGTGTTTGAATAACATAATTTAAAGAGAATATTTTTTTAATAAACAATTTATTTAATGATTAGTATGTATTGAATCTTATACGATATATGTACTTAATAAATCTTTTGTCAGGGAATAAAGAAAAAAATATTTTTTATTCCTGTTAATTTGTGTTTCTGAGCTACCGGTTTATTTTCTAGAAAGAAAAATAAACTGGTTTTATCAAACACAATTTCAAATCATGTTTCTTAGACTTAAAAACTAACATATTTGAAAACATTATCATTTCCCTAATTGACTTGGTTTTCTCCCATTAAAGAGTCGGAGTACATAATACTCACACAAATTATATTTACGCATCAAAATCATACTATAACTTTTTGTTTGGTAAAAAAAGATAATAGAGAGATAATAAATCTGTTTTTGTTGTTGTTTTATTATCTTGAAAAAAAGTAATGACGAATCGTGTAAGTTTTTTACATGTAAATATCAGTATTTTCTTACAGTTATTTGCCTATATATTACCATCTTTACTTGCTTGAACTAATAAATTATTAGATGTTCTCGGAGTAAGAAAAAGTTCTTATTATGCATGTACCATTGAACTATATCACTTTATTTGTATCATTAAAAATATTATTGAAGTTATTCAACAAAAAAACGTGTTATTAAAGTCACAGCTAGACAATAATAGGTGTTAGAGAAATACAAAGGATACAAAATAATTGAATAAGTCTCACTCAATATTGCCTTACGGTTTTGGGATGAATGTTATCATAGCTTCAATTATCACAAATTTAATTCTCACCGTATCCAATTTTCAGATGGAATTAAGAAAAATATAAGACATAAGAAAATGAACTTATACAACACAAAACAAAAAAAGAAAATTGGGCTTGTTTTCTACTTTTCAACTCCAAAGAATTCTTAATGTTAGAAAGAAACAAGTGATACAAAATAAATAATAAATTAAGTTTGGGTTGAAATGGTGATACGGGTCAAGTGGCAGAGACATTTAATAGGTGTTCCATTGAACAAATAACTTTTTCTTGATGTGTGAGAAATTCACTTTTATTATTTTATTTCATTTTTTGTGTGTAAATCTCATTTAATTTGTAGACCTATTTAAACTAAATTTATTGAATACATGATATATAGATTCCTGGGTTCAAGTAATTACTTCAGAATATTATTGAAAAGAATACAGTTACAGATTTAACTAGTTTACTTTACAATTAAAGCAATTGAAAGTTTCAGCTGCAACAAATTGACACTCGACTCACCAATAACCACTGAATTGATTATGGTGGATTGGATTGGTTATAGCAATTTCAGGCTGAACCAAAACTGAAGGTATTCTAGTGCTAACTCGAAGCATAGGACCATTAATTATGACATTGACAAAGAAAGTTCTAGTAAGTTAATTTACTTCCCTATAGTTACGCTCCAAACCTTCTGGTTCTAGTGGTTCGATCCTTATAATGGTTTCTTGCACCGGCAACACACGTGGTTTAGATCCAACAATCTTTCGAGTCTCAATGAGACACTGTCTACACTTAGGGCAAGATGAGTGTGAACTCAGCCATTTGTCAATGCAACGGACGTGGAAACCATGGTTGCACTTTGGCAATATGCGAACACGTTCACCATTGGTGAACTCCGAGAGGCATATCACACACTCTGTGTCCAAACCTGGAAGCTTCAACTCCGATGAGTAACTCACCGTAGGGAAAGACTTGAGAGCTTTCTTCTTGATTCCTGTGTTGGCCAATCTTGATGAAGGGTTATTGTTGCTAGCACTTGAAGAGTCGTCATTGATGACTATATTTGAACACCTTAAGGCACACCTTATGATGGAGTTCAACCCAAGTGAGCAAATAACGGCACATAATAGGACTGAGAGTATCATGACAACGTTTGCATCGAATTCACGATCTCCGATGTAAAAACTCGTTGAATTGTGGCTGTTTGTGGAGGAAGCTGGTGCGTTGGCTGATTGGTGAAGTGAGTTTGGAAGTAGTAACCTTCTTGAGTGCGAGTCCACAAGAAGGTCATGGACGATCTGTGAAGTAAAGGAAGTAGAAGCATACATGTTTGTTTGTTTGTTTTCTTGGGGATCTTGATGAGTTAGTTGGAGCTTGAGGGTTGTTGTCCTAGCTAGGGGATTATATAGGGAAGTTAATGTGATATAGGATGTGGTATCAGGCTTTGATTGGATTATGAAACTATAATATATAATATATTTGGTGATTGGTTACTAGATTGAATAAGGGTATTGAGAGAGAAAATAAAAAAGCGGGTCCCATCCATTTTTTTTGTGTTGCATGAGATAACTTGTCTCATGCAACATAAGAAAAATAAAACCCTTAGTTTATCCCGGATTTAGCTTTTAACTTTGGGTTTTATTAATATCATGTTAAGGGAGATAGTTATCTCATAGTGGGCTCCACCACCTGAAAAAAAAAAAATTGTGACACAGTTATCGAAGGATGTAGGAGAGAAAACTTATCTCATGTGACATAAGAATAATTTTTCCCTTTAACTTTTTATCCTCTTGTTAGATATAGATTTAGAAGCATATATATGGATCCTCCACTGCCGGAGCCTTTTGTTATATCAAGATTGGTCCTTTTCAATTGGACTTTAAACGAAGCACGAAGTGCCTGGTGGAAGCTGTTTCATACAAAAAAAAAGAAAAGGATATTGCTTCTCATTTATATAAGATAAATTATTTCATACAACACATAAAAAAATAGATGAAATTCATTAAAAGAAGTGAAAAAAATAAAAATAAATCTTATTTACCATTTTATATGTTAGATAAGATAGTTATAGGAGTAAACACCTTTCTTGGTCCCTGGCAATATCTACGAAATCCTTTTTAGTCTCTGGCAATAAAAAAAGACCAAATTGGTCCCTAAAATTATGAAAAAAGTGTCACTTTAATCCTCCTGTCAATTGTAATAAGTACTCCTTGGTCTTTTTTTCATCATTTTAGGAACCAATTTAATCCTTTTTTATTGTCAGGAACTAAAAATTTTTTCGTGAATATTGCTAGGGACCAAAAATATGTTTAAATATTCCTATTAAAAAAAGCATATAAATGTAAATAATAGATTGTTGTTTCCCCTTGAGAAGGACCCCGCAAGCCCACAAAGATATTGTGAAGGTTCCGTATATTGTTTCAACTTTCAAGGTTAGATTCAATGACCCATCTTTTGGGTCCCAATGAAAAAAGTTGACCCAAGTGGCCTCGTCCTTATTGGACCACACAGGAAAGAGTTTCAGGAAAAGGACTTTGTTTTCATTGCCACCAACAACGCTTTTGGTGAACCTCAATGCAAATGACAAATGTGGTACTCTTACAATGCGACAAGTTGAGGTTCAAAACTTATCACCAGCGAGTCATTGGATGGCCATGGGATTATTACCTGCTTCTAGGTAATAATGGCAAAAGAAAAATATAATAGAAAAAGACAATGTCTTTTTCTTTCGATTTTGATATATATGTTATTATTTGATAAGATCTTATCAACTACAATCAAAACTAATGGAGGAAATCATTTTGATTGATTGTTTTATTTCTTTCTTTTACCCGGAAAGCACTTTTAGGCCAGGGTGAATTCTTACTTTTGATTGAGAATTAATTTCATATTCGAAAAGTGAGCCGGCGCTTAATGACATGACTGTAAAAGAACTAGCGATAAAAAGATATTTTGAATTTTTGAATTATTTAAATATTATAAAGGAACACTTTTTGAATTACAAGTATAGATATGTTTTTATAATTTTATGAATCTCATTTAACTTAGTTAAAGTTAATTTTGAATTATTGTTTGTAAGATTTTCTTTAAAAAATAAAATAATAACATGGCATTACCTGAAAATCATTTTGTTCTACTGCAAAAAAATGTCTAATTAGTTGTAGAGTATCTAAAAATTTAAACTAAATAAATTAAAATTTTAATTACATTATCTTAAATGACCTTTTTTCCTTTAAAACGAATTCTATTTAGTACATACAGAATTCAAACGAGATACAAAAGTTGATAATATATTGTTCTTTCACACCCCTCTTTATAAGACAGATTGTGATGTTACAAGTGCAATTTACATTTTCTTAAAGAATAATGCTACTTAGGATACCAAAAAAAATAAAAATAAAAAATAATGCTACTTCCCCCCAACATTTTGAATTATACGACAGTTGCTTAATTAGTTGCTTATGTTCGAATTTAAATATGATTGGTTTCATATATAATATCTAGTGTTTAGCCATTAATTACTTTTTCTATGTGATTTAAATTGTTACATTCAATTTACCAAAAATAAAATAAAATTTGTTACATTCAATTTTAATTATAGATTCATGATATACTATTTTAGGTTTTGGGGAAAGGTAAATAACAAATGCATATATTTGAAGAGTCAAGTAAAAGTCACTCAAGAGTGGTAACTCCCTTTTTATTAGGGGGTGCGCAAAATAACTAAAAAATTGAACCGAACCATTTTGGACCGTTTTCGAACCGAACCGTTTTCAAACCAAACTAAATTGATTTTTATAATTTTTTTTGTAATGTTTTAATTTATTTTCTTGTCAAAGGAGGGTCGACCCAAACCGGTTCCGAACCGAACCGAAACACTTCTGAACCGAACCAATTTTGAACCAAACCGAACCACTTCCGAATCGAACCATTTAAACTAATTCAGTTCATTTTTTCAAAAAATTCAGTTCAGTTCGATCCATGCATATCTCTATTTTTAACCAAAGATACAAAAATTCGGATACTAGTCACACTAACTAACAAATGCTAATTTTCTGAAGGCCAAAAACAAGAAGCTTATATTACCTTCCTCGAGTTAAGGATAATCTAATAGACCTTCATTTTTGTTTGGGTAATACTATGTTTGTAATGAGTTAATCACCTATCACATTATGATATGTTTGGAAAAAAAAAGGTTCCAAGTCCTTTCCGCCATATGAAATAGTTTTACAATATTCACACCAAGCAAGTAGTTAGATCACAATCTCTTTTATTTAATGAGTTGTGGCTAAAGCAGGGTTGTAAAAGATAACAATTGATCAAATTGGCAAAATGTTTAAGCCAAATTTGATATGCAATCCCAATCTAATTGTTTCCAGCTGTACTTTTAAGCGAAAAGTGATTGTGTCTAACATATATTTTATGAAGAAAGGTTTGAGGAGACAAGTGGAGAGGGCTTTTTTTTCGCTTTTTTATTTTTTCAGCGTTGCTTTGATTAACATATTGTAGTTGCACATAGTGATTAGTAACCAAGAAAGACAAGGATATATAAGCAAGCTTTTGCTTTTCGCTCTGGCAGTACTACAAGTACCACTACTTCGATCCGTATCTTGATGGGTTGGATCTCACTACTCTCTCCGGACCCACATTCAGGGAGATAAGAGAAAGAGTAAGACAGACAGAGACGGTTAGCAACATATATATAACTACAAGTCTACAACTATATACATAACATATTAAGGAGATATTATAATATTATCTTTTTTGTGTTCATGTTGCTCAATAATAATGAACAAATTGATGAACATGCACTATTGCCATATCTCCATCAAGGATTCACTTATAAACTTGTGCTATGGGCGAATCGACCCTTTTTGTGGGTTGTTGAGATCGGTATATACAACCGTGGAAAGGAATCGCTTTGCAATTAATTGGATATATTGGAGAACCCCATATTTGGTGTTGGAACAAAGGGAAATATTACTCTTCTTTTTACAGACAACTTATCTCCTACTCTCTCACTTCGTTTTTCGCATCTCATTTTTCTTTTCTTTTCTTGTAATGGTGGGACCCACCCTTTTTCTCTCTACAACATAAGATAACTCTATCATATAAAAGGAGAATAATAAATCCCTGGAATGATTGCATATATGAGTTTATATATCCCCCTAAGCCTTAAAAAGAACTAACATTTTTTTTAACATTTTATTATTCAGTGAAATTTCATGTTAATTTTAATAAAATTCTAGATTCACTCTTTATGAGTGAGGCCAGCATAAATTTTATTTAATAATAATAAAATTTAAAATAATTTTTTTGTAGTATTTTTCTTAAGTAATTATTTATAGTATTTTTCTATACCTGATTCGGTGAGATATGCAATCGGATTTGTTTAAACGGAATCTAGCTTCCGTCATAATTCGGCCACACTACTAACAAGTGGTTGATTTAACAAGTGAAAGTTGCTTTGCAATTTGCATGTGCTTTGGTCTACAATTTTGCCATTTCGCCTACTGGCTGCGTAATTGTAAATTCATAATAATCTATGATCAACTTGTTTCATTAATCATCCTTATCTTTCTCGGCTTTATGTTTAATGATTTAATGATGTGCTTTACACCTTGCACAAGCAGCGTACAGCACAGCCTATGTGTGTGTATCTTATTTGTTCTTGTTTTTTGAATTGACATTATAAATATATCATATATTACAAATATGTGTGAACAGTATAAAAGGTATAAATATAAGATTGTTGTTTGACGAAGAAAATTTAAAATTTAATAATCACTAAACGGCGATTGGCACATATAATACTGCCAGTTGCTTCTCGCGGATTTTCAGAATCTTGTTGTGCAAAAATTGGATATGCACTTAAAATGAGTGCTTGAGTTATATTAATATTATTTTTGATAATTATATATATTAAAATAATAAATTTAGTGAATTTTATATTCATATATTTTAATAAATAATGATTAAAGTCAATAATTAAATTATCTCTCTTCATCAAAGTTATGTTTTTTCTGTTCTCTCTTTTGATTACCATCCTCTTTTTTATAAAACTAAATCATTTGAGTCATTAGACAAAACAAAAATTAATGATAAAAAAGTAAGTGTAAATGAATCACCAGAATAAATTAAATTGCTAACACACAAATTCATATAGACCACAATAAAATTAAAATTGCAAAGTATGTTTGGTGTTAACGGGACAGCAAAGGACCGTATATAATATTCCTGCTAGTAGTTTGTACAAACTGCATTAAATTATCTCCTTCCACGATCTTGTGTTTGATCTTTCTAGAGTTCTTTTCAGGATTGAATATTCGCTTTTTGGCTTTGCTAGGTTTCTTTTCTTCTTTTTGTTTCTTTGGTTTGGTGTTCGCCTTTATTAGGTCACCCCACTTCATATATGGTTTAATTTTTCCATGCGTAGGTTATAAGACCTAGAAGGATAAAACATATCACTAGTTTATTTTATTCTCATGTACTGCGCATTACTGGAACGACAAAGTGAACTTGAAGGTACATGGGCATGCATGCTGATACATTCGCCATCCATTAAGAACCTATCATTTTGCATTCTTATCTTAACGACACTCAGCTTATATACATTTACAATGTGAAACTTCTCAAGCCTTAATAGATGACATGAGCCATGCATAATCATCGGGCTATATTGGGGTACAATAGACACAATAATATTATATATGCAAAGTAGTATATGCTTTTTCTGAAAATGAGTCGTACTCTCGTTATAGACAGATTCCGATTGGCTTGCCAATTGGCAGAGTTTGCCTTCTTTTTGACTATCAGTAAACTGGAATTCCCAATCCAGTTTACTTATATAATTTTGATTTTTCGTTTGGTGAATTGATTTTCAATAAATTAAAATTTGAAAATGTTCATTATCTGAGAGGTGTCTCTTTCATAGTCGAGGTGTAGCTCTCCAATCGAACTCTGTTTGCACCGAGGACAAAACTTACATAAAGAAAACTGTTCTCGCATGCTTTAGAGTATTCTTAGATATGTCACAACTAAAAAACACTTTTTCTTAGACGGAAAAATTTCATCAAAAATGATTAAAACTCTGTCGAAAATGAAGTCATCGAATATTTCTGGGTAACGAATTTTTCGACGGAATTAGAGATTCCATCAAAATCTTTCGAAGGAAAAACAAGTAAAATTCCGTCGAAAATTGTTGTGATGGTTTTTGACGGAAAATAGATTATGTCAAAAAATTTCAACGGAAAATCAATAAATTTCTTACTTTTATTCCTTTAAAACCATGGCTTGTGTTCGATTTATGATTATATTTCTTAATATATAAGCTGAATATTAAAAATTAAAAATCTCTATTTAAATATTTATCTTATGTAATATATAAATATGAGACCCAATCTTTGTTTGACTTAGCAAGCCCACAAGAGTGATGATTCATTCAGCCCAATTAGAATTATTTATTTGAGAATAGCTCGTAAATGACTGCCATAAAACATTACCCACATTGTAGGGAACCCAGTTAATTTTAAAATACTATTTTTTTTTAAAAAAAAAGTTTAATTTAGGAGAAGATATATTAATTGATCCATTTGGAAAAAAAAAAATTATTAATATGAGATTTTATAAAACTTATTTACCATGTTGAGATGACACTGGGTGTTTTTAAGGAGGAAAAATTCTTTAATGCTGCGGGAGGATCGAACTTGATACTTTTTTTTTTTTTTTTACTAAAAATGATTTTTTTTCCCATTCTAACCCATACTTTTTTTTTTTATAATTCCTTTTAAGTTCCAAAAATTTCTCCCTTTTAGCATGGATGTACATATAGTTGTTATTACTGAGATTTACTCCTTAAGGAGAGGTGCTAACTGTAATATTACCTCTCTCTTAAATATAAAAATATCATTCGTGATGTCACATGGCAATTTGAGGTGAAACTTGTTCCATCATCCCATATTTATTCAATACAATTGGTTAACACGATATAAATACGATATGAGAAATTCATCCTCAAATAGATTCACTTTTAAATTTGTGTTGGTAAAATTTAATGTGAAAAAATTTATATCTTGTAGCTTGTTAACCTGTATTGATTCTTATTATTCTTCTTTCAAATTATTAATGTCATGTTTCACCCAATTTTTTTTTATTAATGTCATGTCAATCAATAAAATAAGTTAATTTTGTACGTGTTGAAGATTTTGGCATAAATTTTGATCATTTTTAATTTTAATCTTTTTTATTTTTTTAATGTAAAATACAATCATAATCAATAAAATATAAATAATACAAAAATCACTCTTTTATAATTGAAGAATGAATGCTGAGAGAAATTATGCAATCTTAAACAAATTAAGCAATATTTGATTGGGATAGGATATTGTGGCACCCAAGTTATGTTACACCCATGTGACACCCAGTCAATCTCACCGTTAGATCGCTTATGTTGATCTAACAGTTATATTTATTTCTACCTTTGTAAGATCATGATTTCCCAAATTTAAAGTGAAAGCATTAAATATGGGAAATCATAACCATACAAAGGTAGAAATAAATATAAAATATTGTGTGTGTTGGATCAATATAACGGTGAGATTGACTGGGTGTCACATGAGTGTAACATAGCTTGGGTGTCACAATATCCTATCCCTACTTGATTTTGTTAAAAAAATGAGATCGTATGAATAACGATTTTATTTTTAATTTTTTCGAAAGTTGCCAGTGTGTAGGTATAATTCCTTCTTCATCAAGTCTAATGAAAAGCGATTGAGATTTGAGAGTTTCGGACTGGTAGAGTCGACATAATAATGGGCATGTTGAACAAATCATCAGTAAAAAAGCATATTTTCTTATCTAATTAAATCAGCCATTGCTTTCAATAGGAGTGACTTAATCATTTTTGTTTGATTTGGGCCATTTTGCATAGATGTTTGTATATAATTGTTGCCTTTTTATCTATATGTACAGTCTGTTAATGGCATTTCTCTCTCGTTTCTTCATCCTGCAGGGACAATGTGTAGTGGGGAACTTCGCTTTTTGTAACGTTATCTTTTTCGGAGTTGTTAATAAAAACGTGTTTGTCTTTCATGAAATAAAACTGGCATTTAGAATACTTTTAACATAAACTATCAAAATTTTCTACTACTAACTTACTACATATTTAATCACCATTGAATCAAAGAGAAAGAATGCTAAAAAAAATTGAAAAAAAGAGAAAATATTGATCCAATGGTGATTAAATAGGTAGTGAGTTGGTAATAGAAGATTTTGGTAGTAAGAATATCCCTCCTCTACTATTAGTACTAAATTATCTATGAAATCATAAGTAGAATGCAAAAGGATCCATGGGTGGAGTTGAGAATGGAATGTCTTACATGACGTTAACACCAACTTTGGTGAGATATTTTTATATTCTTTCTTTATATATTTCAAGTTTTCATCCCTGGATGCGTTTCTTTCTAAGCGAATCATTCCTCGCATCTTTGGGCGATAGGGTTTATCAATTATCACCATGCGTAGCGATGCGAATTTTTTTTGCTAAGAATTAGCATTTCGTTTAGGTAATTAATATATCAATAATAAAATTAAGGGAAAAGTTTATCGATGCCCTCGTGATTTACTTGAGAATCACTTATGCTCCTGTGATTTTTTTCTTATTACATGTACTCCTGTGGTTTGTAAATGGTATGTTTTTTTATCACATATACTCTTGTGATTTCTTATTTTTTATAAAGGACAGAGACATATGTGATAAGAAAAAAACCACGGGGCATAAATGATTCTGAAACAAATCACACGGGACCTTGCTGAAATTTTCCCTAAAATTAAACATAACGTACATGCCGTAATAAATAGATATAGGCTATGATATTAAATTTATGATATAATATAATAACATTTTATTATAAGTTTAGAAGATATGTTGTTTTATTCTGAGGTAATGGATGTCTAAAATGCCTTTAAGCCTTTTATAAATATTGCAATAGTTGTTGCATATATGTTAACAATTGAGAATCATCCTAAGATATAAGCAATTTGATTATAGTAATTAACATTCATTCTCCTTAAATTTTAAGGAAGATGGAAACCGTTTTCTCATAACAGTGGGCTCAAGTTGAAAGTCTACTATATTCCATAATCAACTTTCTGGACTTCAAGCCTACAAAGCGCATGAGAAGCCGAGTTTTATATTTGGGTTCAGATCCTAACTTGTGAGTAACAGCCCAACCATATCGCAAACTTAGTCTCTCTTTTATTTCTGTTTTCGAAAATAATTTTTTAGTTTTCAAAATAAAAAAATTAAAAAACTCATTTAGTAAGACCTATTTTGTAAAAAATATTTTGAAAATTATAACTGTATTTTTTTGTTTTTAGAATCAAATTTAGAGAACATGTCTCAGTTGTTTTTATTTTCTATTTTGGTTTTTAACTTTCAAAAAAAAAATATAGAAAATAACAGTTTCCATAACTATTTTACAAAACAGTTTTGAGAACAAAAAAATCAGAACACAATCAAACAGATCCTTAGTCTCCACTTTTTTTTTTTACTTGCCTCGTGGCCCTGCCACAAGCCATTTAAGATTTAAAATGAAGGTGCTTCTTTCAAAAAAAAAAAAAATTAAAGCACTAAACTTAATCATATTTTATCTTAGTTCTCACATACTTTTTTAACTAATTATTTCTTTTAAGGGAAGAGCTCACCAATTAACTAAACGAAATAATAAAAGAAAAAATGCATTGCGAATTTTCAAACTCCAACACTGTTAAGGGAATGCAAGCCCTAAGAAGAAAAACTACACAGAAATCTCATAAGTCAAATTAACTCTTTACTAGCGCTCCTTAAAATATGATCGTAAAATTTGTTTCTCGCATGAGAGATGAAAACAACCTTATTAAATAAACATAGGGTTTTATAAGAGTTATGTCGTAGGAAAAATGATTATGCTTTGTTATAGAGATTCATTTTGCATGCCGGAGTTTTTTTTTTTGTTGCGGGCCCCACAAAATATTGTATGTGTAGGAAAATTTTGGTGGTAATATCAAATGATAGATGATAAACCCATAAACATAATATACGATTATAAAAGGGGTTTTCATTTCCTCCTTTAACATAACATAACAAACTTTCCTACACACACAACATTTTGTGGGGTCTACACCTTTTAAAACAAAAAAAAGAAAAAAATATGGCACGCAAAATGAATCTCTATAACATTACACAATCACTTTTCCTACAACATAATAAACATAACCCCGTATAAAAGACCGCGAATATATATATGGGTAAAGTGTGTGTCATTTTAAAGATGTAAAGTTGTGTCATTTTAAGAGAGAGAAAGAGATAGATAAAGGAGGAGAGAGAGTTGACAAAAAAATAAAGGTGTGAGTCCCACCTCTTTTGTGAGAATGAAAGGATATAAGTTGTGTCATTTAAAAGGATAAATAATTTTCCCTATATATAGAGGTAGGATCATTTGACACCGATGTTAAATTTCAAGTTTGACACCTCATCTGAGAGCCGTTGGATCAAAAAAGATCAATGATATCACATGCGTACAAATCAAAGTCGTTGATCTTTTTTTATCCAACGGCTTTCAGATGAGGTGTCAAAGGATCCTGCCTCATATATATATAAGATTGCTGACATGATTTTGTTTATTTATTGGGGATTTAGAATCAAGACTCTATCTCTTTTGGGGATGAAGCGTATCAAAATGAGTATCTTCAAAGTGGTGATGGTATGAACTAAAGAATATGCAATGCAAGAGTAACTGCAACAAGGGGTATTGTGTTTTGACAATGGTGGTTTTAAATCTCAGCAAAGTAATACCTCATAGAATGTGTGAAATCATGTCTCTTCAATGAGAGAATATGAGTTTATATAGAGAAAAAGATATCCACTAATGACAAGAGAGAAATGAAAAAATTGAACCGAACCATTAGTCTTGCCTCCATTATTACTGAGAGGCGTTTGTTCCTATCGTAATTTATAAGTGTATGATGATGAGTTGTACAGGAAAAAAGAAATTTTTTACAATGAGATTCTATGGCTCACCATAAAATTCAATCTAGAAAGTCATAGACTTGAATATTTATTGCATCCTAGTAGAGGTCTGTCTGAATAATTTCAATAACAATTTTTTTTCTCCAGGGTCAATGATTCATTTCTTAAACATGCATGCACAAACCAATTTAGAGGTGGCAAAGTGGGCAGCATGCCCGCCCCACCATCAACTCGCCAAAAAATAAACCAACTCACCTTGCCCTGTTTTTAAGAGTCCAAATCTGTTTTACACTAACTTGCCCGACCATCCTTGCCATCAACCCTCGTCTGCCCTACTTTTAAGAGTGAGTTGTAAAACTCAGCCCGCTCGGCCATGTTTAGTGAGTGAGACGAGTCGACCCACCAAACCAAACTCATTTTGGTGGCCCTATGCACCATTAGTGTTTGTTGCACTTGGTAATTCTTGTATTTTTTTTTCTCAAAATTGAGTCGAATTTAACTTGATTTTAACCCAGCATTTTAATTGGATTAATTTGTTTAATTCATTGCTTTCTCTCATTTTGCCTAATTAATTTTACTACTATGAGGTTAGCCCAATGTGAGATTTAAAGAAAACGGTAAAGATTGAAACAATTCATTCAATTAAGTTAATTTTTTTTTAAAAATAAATTGTATATGAGACGAGATTATTTTACATTGGTATAAAAATAAAGAATTTTATATTCAATCTTATCATTAATTTATGTGCATTGACAACAATAAATTATAGAGAATTACTATAATTGATCGGTGTAATTCAATAAATTATAATAATCAATATACATAAATAAACGATTAAGATTTAGTATAATAATTGTTGTTTGTCTACCGATATAAATTGATCCTGACTCATTGAGAATAAGAGATATTTTACAAGATAAAATAAAGTAAATTATGATTTATATGTATTTAAAAAGAATTAATATTTTTCATATTGTAGGAGATAATTTTATCTTCTATACATACATAAAAAATATGCGGGTCCATATTTTTTTTCTATATACTTTTATGTATATATAATAATCCCGTCCGGATTGATGTGATCTAATTCAATTAATAATTACTTACTATTTTATTTTCATGTTGGGCTTAGGCTTTCAATGGGCTGGTGATAAGATCAAGAAACCGCAATATAAGGAGGCAGAAATCAAGTATGAAGGGATTATACTCGCATCATTCTTAAGTCGTGTGTCTCAATATGGGTATGATTCTGGCCCATGTCTTCTCCATTCAATTTAATTGGCCCATGTCCTTGGAAATTAATACGGTGATGAAATATGATTTAAAATAGTTATTATAACTATGCAATCTATTTCATACTATTAAATTCTCCATCGTTTGCCCAATAAAAGAAATTCTCCATTCGGTATTTAATTTTCACTTTGAGTAGCCTATTATTATATTTATTTTTTTCACTAAAAAAAGAACAAACAATCGTGAAGAATATTTTTTATTTTTTTTTGGTAATCATCGTGAAGAATATTTAAATTGAATCATAGTTGTACAATAAAAGGTTGAAAAGTATTTAAAAATAATTATAATTCATGCTCAGATATAAAATAATAATGTTTTGTGTTTGTGTACTCACGGGTGCTAAATGAGTCGGATGTCTTTGATCTGACTCGTGAAGGTTTGAGTTTATATATTTAAAATTAGTTATTGGAACCAAGTTTAGATTTGTATAACAGCTCATTTAATAAAAAAAATGTTGGGCTCCAATTCAAAAGTCCGATTTTAAAGCCTCTCAGGTTAGCCTAGTATACTAACTTTATATTTTTTTTTTATGTTTTTTATACTACTCATAATTGCCCCCTCTCTCTCCTCAACTCATTTCACCTCGTTTTATTGGTTAAACGGATTTTTTGAATTATTTTGTTCTATATAATATTGTTTGAATATACATTGAATTTATGAATCTTTATAAAAATATTAGTGTTGTTGATCGTATATTATGTTTGGATAAATTTTACCGTCTTACTTTGTTTTTTAACAGGTCAAACCAGACTTTTATTTTTTTTATAAAAAAATCAGGTCACAGACTGATAATTATATTTATGATAGGTAACGGGCTAAGCCAGACTAGACTGACACATTTAAACACAAGTCTAATTTTTTAAGATTAAAGCCTGATCCGACCCATTAACACCCCTATCTGTACTTGTCTACTTATTTAGAGGGGGAAAATGGAACATCATTATCTTTTATTGCTGGAAAAGGAAATCTCTTATGCAAAAGATAATTATCATGTGCTACGGATAATACATCGTTATAATATTAAAGCTATTTTTTTATCTCTCATTAGATATTGTTGGCTAACGTGATGAAGAAATAAAAAACTATTTTATCATTATAATTGGGAAAAATACTTATCCTTTTAAAGGATATAACTCTCTTATCATCATAAATCCTTATCATTTATCTCCTGTCCATTCAACTTGAGGTGGAAACCCATCGAGAGAAAGAATAAAAAGAAAGAAAAAAAGATCAACACAACTATCGATGTATGCATGGGACATAACAAAATTTTCCCTTCACCGAAAACTAATATTGTCCTTAACATACGGATAGGATCAGTTTATTTTTTTTTTTAAATTACACTAAATACGATTGGTCATATATGCATGGTTGAAATATGATCGGTTATAATTAATATAATTTGTAAGAGTTTGTAAATAAAAAAAGTTTGTAAATATAACCTGCCCCTTAATATATAGGCACGACACAATTTTTAGATATACATTTTCTCCTTTATTTGAATGTTTCGCTTTTGCCCCATTTATCTAAGGGTAAAGTGTGTATCATTTTAAAGAATGTAAAGTTATGTCATTTTAAGAGAGAGAAAAAGATAGATAAAGGAGAAGAGAGAGTTGTCAAAAAAATTAAAGATATGGGTCCCACCTCTTTATGATAGTAAAATGATATAAGTTGTGTCATTTTGAAGGATAAACAATTTTCGCGTTATCTAATTACTTGAAGTTCGAAATTCATTAAAGTAAACCACTCTCTTTTATCCACCGAGATTCGCGGAGGAATATCCTTCAACCATCTTCATTAAGTAAACTTTATCCTAAAAATAATGTAAAATAAATTAGAGAATCAGTGATTATATATAGAACAAAAAGTAGAGAATATATTTGAACTTTACCCTTAATAATATTATAAAACACACTTAAGTCATTTTATCTATGTTATATATATATATATTAAATAATTATATGAATACTTTCTATTTTAAGTTCTCTATTGCAACATTGCTATCAAGAAAATATAATTTTTTTATCTATTAATTTATTTAAATCTTTTTCCTCTTAAAATTTAGGATGAATCCTACTATCATTTTTTTGGCTATAAAAGATCATGGCCTTTTTCAAACAATTTATAATAAAATATTACCTATTTATTAAAGCATCCAACTTTTATCTACAATATGATAATAATCAATAAAATTTAGCATTTTTCTTTATTATTTTAAAACAGATTGTAACAAAACAAAGAATTTAAGCTTATTATATCTGCATACGTCTATTCTGCTAAATTAAAATTTAAAAAACCATTAAAATAAATATCAGTCTATAAACAATAATTTACACGCCTCAAAACTTAAAAAGAAAAGCCAGACTGCTAACTGATATACAGATATAATCCTTAGTATTTGTGTATTTTGTGAGTATTTGTAAATCTAGGCCAAATTTAAAAGATACAAATTAAAAGATTATAAAAAAGATATGCATAATAAATTAAAAAAATTTGAATTTAAACTTGAATAGATGAAAATTTAAGAATAACATATATAGTTTTTTACAAGACTTAATTGTATTATTCTGAATCTAAACTAATTAATCTTATGTTAAAATAGAATTTTAAAATAAAATGTATCATTTTTAATGAGATAAATGAATAAAAATATTTAATTATATCACTTTAAAGGAAAATATTTTTCTTATCACGTATGATAAAACTATCTCATGCATAAAAAAAGAAATCATTCAAAATTGCAATAGATGACACGAGAAATTTTAAACCTTCATTCTAAATTAAAAAATAATTAGTTTTATATCAAATAATACTGGAATATCCTTTAAATTAAAAGAAAAAAGCAAAAATAAAAATATTTCTACAAATTTTTTATATAAAGTATATATTTATAACTCCACGATTATGTCTACGTTCATCTTTTTGTTTTTTTTTTTTTTGGTAAAAGACCTACGTTCATCTTTATCTTCTTAAATAGTTGTTACTATAGCTAAATTCTTTTCAATTGTTTATCGACATATAATATAATCATGTAGTATTATAAAAAAAAAAAAACTTTACAACGAGATAAGAGTAAAATTAGATCCTTTTCAATAGAGGTGAAATTGAAATACTTGCTTGAACATTCTACAATTGCAAAAATTAATCAATTTTAGTTATGAGTAGTACGTGATAATAGGATTTATAAGATTTTTTTTTTTTTACTTATAAATTACATGTATTCGGGAGAGTGACCAAAATGCCACGTTTTGACAAAAAAATTATCAGACTGTCACGCCAATAGTAAATTTTATCAAAATGACACGCGACATAATTCGCTACACAGTGTAGCGAATTATGCATGCAAGTAATTCGTTACACAGTGAGGCGAAATATGCCTCGTCAGAACCAAAAATGACACATGTCAAATTTTGCCATAATTCGCTACCAAAGGTAGCGAATCTCTAAAAATTTGACACGTGACATTTTTGGTTCTGACGTATTTCGCCACACTGTGTAGCGAATTACTTGCATACATAATTCGCTATACCGTGTAGCGAATTATACCACGTGGTATTTTGGCAAAATTTACTGTTGGCGTGACAGTCTAGTAAATTTTTTGTCCAAACGTGGTAAAATGGTCACTTTTCCATGTATTCTTTATAGGAGATAATCTTGTTCGATAAATTATGTGTAAATTTTTGATAGGACGGGAATAGATACTCATTTACTAAAAATAAAAAAAATGATAGAAAATAACTATAAAAATGAGAGTAGTATAAATGTGTTATTCTACCGTTCTCCAAACACTGTTAAATTAAAAAGATAAAGGTTACTTGAGATTTTAATATAATGATTTCCAATACTGTTACATTAAAAAGATAAGATTAGTTGAGATTTTAAATTTTAGAATGATAGGGAAAAGATGGAGAGAAAAAGAAATTGATAAATGATATAAGTATCGAAAATATTTTGCAAAGTGATGGGGTGTTTCATTCTTCCTATGCATCTGGTTTCAGCCAACAACGGCCATTGCCCATTGGTCCCACTCTTCCACTCTTGAAGTAGTCGCTTTTCCTCACTCTTTAGATTTCGTGTAAACTCACAGAATGAAAGATAAGACCACACACAACAAAGATAGACCCCATCAATAAAAGAACAACTCTTCCACTCCAATCTTCTCACCGTCGAGGTAAAACTCTCTTCTCCGTGTCTCTCACGGTCCCACGTACAATATCTAAACATATACGATGTTTTCTAATTTAGAATTGTTTGTTTAAGGAAAGAATTGTGCTGGTTTTGATGTTGTTATTGTTGTTGTCGTTTTTTTTCTTTTTTTTTTTCTTTTTCCTTCTTTTAACAACCTAGTATTTGAATTGTTGCTTCAGGTGTTTTTGAATTTTGAAGTCTATCGGTGTGATGTTGTTGTTGTTTAATGCAACGTGCTCCTATTCGGTTTGGGCTCTAAGCTAAGCGGTGTTAATTGAACCATTTTTTTTTATTTTTTATTTTACTTTGGAAAGGTTTTGTTTGTTGTTGAGTGTTGTTGGCACATAAAAAACAATGGCATCGCCTCATGGTAATGCGCACTCGGAAGCGGCAAAGATGGAACAAATAATCACTGAGTTCTTCGCAAAGAGTCTTCACATAATACTTGAATCGAGGGCACTTTATGTGTCATCGCGTAATTCATGTGGTGATCATCAACCTGTGTCATCTCCATGTTCATCTTCTTCATCTTCATCAAGTGTGAGGCCGAGGGATAAATGGTTCAATTTGGCTCTCAGGGAGTGTCATGCGGCGTTAGAGAACATTGATCTCTGGCGCCAGACAAATCTTGAGTCCATAGTGATTGATGTGATTTTGGTGCAGAGTTTTTCTCCGAAAAGGGTTCTTCCTAGGAGTTCTTCACTCAAAGAAAGATACCCTTTTTGCTGTAATACTGATCATGAAGAATTGGGGATTGAGGGTAAGAGTGAAAAGATTGTAGAGAGATGGGTGGTGCAGTATGAGAGCAGGAAGACAAGGGATTCTAATTCTGGTAGTAGGAGGTCAAGCAATATTTCTTTGCATAACTTGTATAAGAAATCAACTTTGCTTTTGAGGTCTTTGTATGCCACTGTTAGACTTTTACCTGCCTATAAAATTTTCAGAGAACTTAATTCATCTGGACAGATTCATGCCTTTACCCTTGCTCACCGAGTATCTTCTTTTGTTGAACCCTTCACCCGTAAACAAGAGGCAGAGATGCTGAAATTCGGGTTCACCCCTGTGGATACTTCTTCTGGTAGGCTTTGCCTTATGGTGATGTATTGCCCCTCAGCCTCAGATGTTAGCTCTGAACCATCAACTCCTTTGTCCCCACAAGTTATAACTGACTATGTTGGGAGTCCATTGGCTGATCCGTTGAAGAGGTTTCCGTCACTTCCTGTGGCAGGATTGCCATCGCCGTCATCATTGCCATCTTCTAGACGACATAGTTGGAGTTTTGAGAATTGTAGAGCCTCACCTCCTTCCATTACTTATTCACCTTCGCCTACGCATTCGGAATCACACACATCGGTGTCTAATGCAAGTTCTCGGCGTCTTCCACCTCCAAGTTTGCCTCCTCATCCAACTGAGATGTCTTTGGTTCAGAAGAAGAATACAAGTTTTGATGATTATTATCCCTCTCCATCACTTTCAATCCACAATTCTGGGTCATTACCTTCTAAAACACTTTTACGATCTGAAAGTGCTCCAGTCAGCATACCTACTGCTGAAGTTGCTAATTCCCCTAGATACTCCAACAGGCATAATTTGCCTCCATCTCCTCCCCAAAGAGGTTCAAGGTGTAATTCTAAGACTGATATAAATGCGAACATGATGCAAACAGGTGCAACAGCTGAGAAGGTATGCTGTATGCTAACCCTTGTAAACTTTTTCTTTAGTTCAAACATATTATATTTGTTAAGGGTTTGTTATGCTTTCTGTAGTTGTTTTCTCTTGGAAAAGATGAGTCTCGAAAATATTCTGGAGTCAAGATATCAGCCAACAGCTCTCCACAGATTTCAATTTCCAGAAGCTCCAGTAGGTCTTATCAGGATGATTTTGATGATACTGATTTTACTTGTCCGTTTGATGTGGATGATGATGACATGACAGATCCAGGAAGCAGGTACTTTGTGACTAGAATTTACTGGCAATTATACTTGCTTATATGCTAATCTTTTACATTAGATATGTCCTTTATCAAGTGATTTATGTTCCCTACAGTCGTGTTTGAATTCCCATAGAAAATAGCATAACTTCTATATAATGAGGCTAAGAAAGGTTGATCAGGAGCAATGCAATCCTACTGGAATGTCATGCTTGTGGTCTGGGAAAGTGTATGGTAATAATCTAATTGGTTCTGAGTGGAATGGATTTTCAAGTTATATGTTAACAATTTACACAGGAATCCCATTTTATACTAATAATTGAGTTCACTAATTGCTTTCCATTGACCTAAAAGGAAATAAAAATAAAATGGGAAAAAAATGAAGTAACAGTTTTTCATTAAAAACAAAATAAGAAATAAGTTCTATTATTTTAAATTCATTATTTCTGTCCTAATTGCAGTTTTTGACATGTGCGATTATAAGTTTATAACAGTGTGTTTATCACTCTTCCTCCTTTTCCACTTTAGAGATTGACATCTAGATAAACACATCTGCTTTTGATATGCATAAATATTTGGCTTCACCTGTATTGTGATGTAAGCTTTGTATATTCTTTTTGTTTTCTTCAAAGAATTTTGGATATGTACAATTGCTCCTTGAAATTGTATAATATTTATTATTTATTTGTCAATGACTACAATATTGAAATGGTTGATATGCACTGTTATTTTCTTATTTTACCGATCTTCGGAAATGTAATTTATTGATATTTAAGGAAAACTATCTTTTCCAAAATAAGCAATTGATGTGACATATTCTGAGTTAACGAGTCTGCTTATTCTGCCTTTTTCTTCTTTAGTGGTGTCTTGTGGTACTATCATTTAAACAATTAGCTGATCTATCTCTTAAACAATTAACATTGATCTATTTACTATTGCACGCATCCATTATATGTAGAAAATAGTATTTCATTTTTTAAATTCCCAATACGGTGAGATTACAACATATACAAGCCACCTTGATGTAAAGGAGAAAACTAATAATAACAATATCAACTAAGGGCCGACCCAGTTCAAATACCCACTTCGTGAGTGTCTGGGGAAGGGAATACTCTAGGTAGTCTTTCCCCTGCTTTTTGCAGAGAGACTGATTCGAATCCACGACCTGACACACCACGGCAAGCAAGCTTAAGGGTTTGGTGTGGGGTTTATATGAAATTTGGACTCTCCTACCTTATGAGCTAGCTTTTGAGGTGAGGCTCTCCCAAGGTTCGTATCAAACCCCTACAAATTGATTATGTAAGAATCCCATACGTAAGTCGCACGAAAAATATAATAAATGAGTTTTTCCTAAGATATAAACATAATAAATCATGCCTAAGCTCATGTCAAATCATGTTGTCCCTTCTACCAATGCTTTGGCTGACAATAATTTGATCTAGGTCAGCTAGTTATGTCTAAAAACCCCGTCATTTCCAGAAGGGATGTTAGAGAGGGCTGAATAGACAAAAAACCAGGATTACCAGGATCATATTTATCCTAATTGTAATTTGATTAGAATAAGGAATCCACAATTCTTTTTTGATGGAGAGGGGTGTATGATTCCCTTGTGGAACTTTAATGCTAGGTTTGTCCTTATCAAGAGCGAGGTTGATAGTAGGTAGTCATTTGGGAAGGATGGATTTTTGGTTCGTGATTAGACTTTGTTTGCAATTAATGTGGTAAGTTTTTTTTTATTTTATTTTCTTATAAAAAACATTTTAGAGAGAAGAGGGAAAGTAAGTACAGGCAGTTTAGGGGAGCATAATATATCCTCCAAAGAGAAAAAGGAAGATAATCACAGAATATAAGAAAATCAGGAGTTATGCAACACTGGAAATCTCCTTGCATATTCGAAGTGATAATTTTTTTGAAACAGTGATGAGAACACAAGGAAAAGCCACTAACGTTAGAGGATTGGAGGTCATGGATTTGAGGATTAAGAGGCAAATAGCATTCTTGAAACTGGCACCCTTTGATGCAGTGGATTGGATCAAGGATTTGAGGATCATTCTTGGTTGAAAGTAGGGTCAATGAGATATATTTCTATTGTTATTGAACATTTGAACCACAAGCTTGATATCACTTACTGCAGAAGGGAAGTTAGACCTCTATGAGGAAATATCCTGGCTGTTCAGTGGTGATTGCCTGGTCCCCTTTAGTAGTGTCTTAGGAGTTCTACCATTGGCTGGAAGGTCCATTCCCTTTCCATTAACCAGCTTATTATTAGTTATTATTATTATTAAACAAGGTTGATGGAACAAGATAAACAATGGTAACACCTGATTTTCTAATATTAGTGATTGTACCGGATATTCGTTTTCGAGAAAAATCTGGATTTTAAATTCATTTAGAAGAAGTACTCTTATCATTGCTTAGATGCTATCTACTGTTATATCATGTCTCTAGGAGATTCAATAAGATTCAATAATTTGGAACTTTCTTGCTGCATTATTACTATAAAGGATTTGCTTTACCCGATAAAAAATGTTTTAAATGTGGTTTGAGAGTTGACCGTAGACAAAGACATTAGGTGGTATGTTTGTTTGAGAGTACAAAAAGTATGTTGATTGCTGACTACATGTTGGTTTCATTTTTATTTTGTAGTAGGAATTTGTTTGTTGATCTGGTATCTAATAGTGTTAGGAACCCATAAATGGGTTCTGAGTTTTCACAAAGAGAGATGAGAAAAACAGAGAAAGGAAATGGAGAAGAAAATTTTGGTAGTGTTTTTTTCAATTACAAACAAAGAATGTAAAGAGAGAATTGTCCTTCAATGGGTTTCCCTTTCACAAAGGGTTGCCCCTTTCACAACAGAGCTTTTGTTCACTTTATCAATCTAAATTCCCAATTGCTTCCCTTTTCCCTTAATAGATTAAGCCCATGCATATATATTTTTGATAGGTTCTAATAGTAACTAGCTAATCACACATCCCACCATCTATGATCCTGTTCCCTTTAATATTTTTGGGGGTCCTATTATATTGCATATGAAAAACAATTTGCCGGATGAAGTATCTTGTTTGTGCATTTTTTGTGTTGCATTCTGATTTGATGTAATTTGGTCACTTTTGAAGATCAGTCAACTGTTTTCTCATGTGCTAGTATATTTAATTGAGGGGATTTGATTTTCTCATGTTGTATGAGAATTCAATTCTCATGTTGTGATTCAACTAGTGGTGGACCCCATATTTATTTAAAAAAGAAAAAGAAAAGAAAAGTTTTGCACGCAAATCGAATGGTCATTAACATGAGAGTTGAATTCTCATGCAACATGAGAAAATGTTTTCCCTTAATTGAGTTTTGGACGAATGAAAGAAACAAACAGAATTCAAATAGTAAATCACGGGACACTGGCAGACATATTCTTCTTCGTAATTTCAATTTTGAATAGTTGTTATCCATCAAGATCGGGGGTTCATTCATGTTTGAAACTCAGTTCACAACTTCATTTTGATACTTGTGCTGATTACAAATTCCCGCATAATTTCTCCATGCTAAGTCAGATTTTAAAGAATTAAAATATATAATATGGTTCTTTTTGCTAGTTTTTGTTTATTTGTAGATGACATAAATTTGCTAGATTGTTTCTTTTATTTAGCAATTTTAATATGATTCCTTGTGCATAACCAGAGCGGAATCTTTTGATCATGCTCATATGGCTGAGGCGCTTGAAGCCGGAGGATTCCTTCCTATCAGAAAGTCCCATGATGCTGCTGTTGGTGCTCTTGTACATATGCTGAAGAAAGCACCGCCTCTCCGTCAAGATTTCTCCACTTCAGAACACCTGCCACAAGGCACACACTCTAAAACTTGGAAAAATAACATTCAAGAACCAAATAAGATCCTAGAGGCACCAATTCCAGAGAGCACAATGTCTTCAGGGATCATAACAACTAGGAAAACAACAACTGATGCATTGGAAGAGTTCCATGGTTACAGAGAGATGAAAAACTTGTTGCTTTTGCGAGGTAGTAAGCCCCCCATATAGTACATACTACATAGTAAGCTTACGCTTCTGCTGATGACTTCTATGCATGCTGATGTTAAATCAGTAAAACATATGTACATCTTTTTTTTCCTTGATAAATCAGTCATCTGTTTTTGGTTTTGAAAATATGTATAAATATAATGATCAAGTCTTAGACTGTTGAGTTTTTTATTTTAATTATTAGTTCCAACTTCTGAGCTGTCTGGCATGGTACAGCCTTATATTGTGTATAATACATGAAACTTCTAATAGTCACTCATTGTATATAACAAGGCAGGAGCTTTATTTACCGGCAGGAGCTTCATTTACTGATTTTAGATTCATTAACCCTTTTTTATCTTTCATGGATTTGTTTGCTTGTTTTGGTGCTGTTTAATAAGTACTCTTAAAGAGGAAGGAGTTTAGATTTTTATATTATGTAGAGAGCAAAAGATCCTTGTTTAGATAATTAGGATTCCCACGTACAAATACATTCAATAATGTCAGTTTTGGCATTTTTTTATGACTTTATTACCACATCATTGAACACTTCAAAATTATATAAACTATTCATTTTATCTCCTGAGCCAGGAACGAGTAAAATAGACCTCATCTTCTTTAAGAAAAGTCTTGAAGCAAGCATGGTAGTCTTCCCTCACCTAAATAGATCACGAGTTAACGACAACTTATAACAAGCCATTTCCATCAAAGTATAGTGGCTTGTACTCTCCTCCCTTGTAGCTTCGTTAGCTAGCAATGCAATCAACCTCAGCAGGATTTAGTGTCCAAGGAAGCAATGCTCTCTGTTGATATTTTTTTGAGGAAACTTTGATAAGAGAAAGGTTGAACTATGAAGGTATAAGAATATTGGCACACTAATACCCGATCAACTTGATCCATGCGCCATAAGCTAGAGAGAAACAGAACCTTTACTTCAGCTTATACTCCATACCCTTGGCTGCACAATTTTCATTCAACTAAATGGTGTGAACTGGTTTAGAGTCCAAACTCTGACCTCAAAGTCACTTGAAAGTTCTTTGTCCAGAGATTTCAAGACATCCTCTCAATAAGTTTCTGCATAGGTCGACAGAATCAAAGAGTGTTACTTTTGCATTCCTGTGAGCCAGTATGGATATAATACTTGCCTCATCTGTCCCCCATGATCCATCACTTTAAAGTAATAATCACTTGGGCCTAGAGTACTCGGTTGATGGGGAACATATTAATATTGAGTTTCACACCTGAGGGGGAGATTGTTGGTGTATATTCACGTGTGATAAGTCACACATTGGTTGGTAATGGATTAAGTGAAGTCCGTATAAGTGGAGGACCTAAAAACTCAATGCCTTAAGATTTTGGGTTGAGACATGATGTCAGACCCACTTAATATGGTGGTATAGCCTTATCTCATTGGTGGTGGTCAGAGGCGGGTTGAGTATTTGTTCTCTGAGAACTCAGTTGAGGGGGAGCATACCAATGTTGGATTTCACATTTGAGGGGAAGATTGTTGGGATTTATTCAAGTGCGATGACTCCTACATTAGTTGGTAATGGACTAAGTAAAGTCCGTATAAGTGGGAGGACCCACAAATCCAATGCTTTAGAGTTTTGAGTTGAGATATGGTGTCAGACCCACTTGATATGATGGTATAGCCTTATCCCATGGGTGGTAATCCTTCGCCACAGGCTTTCCCTAGACCCTCCTGACATAAGGCATCAAAATTATTTGGTATGTCAGATGGCGTTCCTAGATTTATTCATTAGCTATGACTCGTTGTGGGCGTTCGGTCATAACCACATCAAACATGAGCAAGGAAGATACAAGAAAATCTTAATACATTAGGTTTGATCTAGACTCATTCCACGCAGGATAGTAGGTTCAGTTCATGAATGGCCCAATAGGCCCAACAACTAAGACTTAAAGAAACACATTTATCTCGCGTTGACATCATCCACCACGCATACAATTGTGACACTCTGCAACTAATGAGATTAAATGTCATCATACTAAGGCGGCATGGGTAGAACAACCAATTACTATATAATGGAGGCTTGGATCCCATATATGATCATCTTATCCATCTTTATTAAAACTCATTAATCACATACTGACTTGAGCATCAAAATGTCTTATAGGTACTTCCATATTTGTCCCAACCAAATAAGACTATCCAGCACTTGTCCATCCATCCAACAAAGTATCCTATAACAACATCCATCCTAGAGAAGACTAAGATTGCTGGTTGACGTACCATACCCAACCATGTGTGATCTAGCCTAGATTTCTTGGACTAATCAAGGTTCACAAGTCCTTCGATATATAATCTTTGTCTAGTTTATTCTTAACCAATATAAAACTTCACCACTCATTTAAAACTTTCAACAGTTTTAACGTGCCAAAAAGAGCTGCTAGGGACTTTCTACACTCTTTTAGTCCCTAAAAATCTTGATGAGATAATCTTTTAAGGTGAAACAAAATGTTGATTGATTTCATGTAAATTTTCTGAGAAGGAGCAGAAGCTTCGATGTAGTCTCATGTTCCAATTAGAAATAATTTACAGAGGGGTTTTATAATTCTCATGTTGAATGAGAATTGAAATCTAATGTTGTAGAGATAAAAAACATGTGAGACCCATGTGTTAGAAAAAATTATATGTGGGACCCATATCAATACGAAAATCGAAGGATGTGTAAGAAAAATTTAATTCTCATATTGAATGAGAATTATAAAACCCTTTACAGAGACCAATATGTTAAAAAATAGTTTTTTATTGCACAGTATATCAGCAGTTAAATTAAAAAAGTTCTACTAACTACCACTGATCATGATCTAGTGAGATCAAAGTTGTAATTTGAAATCATCAACTGAATAGGTGGGGTGATAACATATGTTCGATCCTTCCCATTATCATATTTGGGAGGGGATTAAAGTCTTAATTTCGGGACCCGCCTCAAATCGGACTAGTCACGAAGCGATGAGCTGATTAAAATATCTAAAAGAAAAAATCATCACGTGATAAACCAATGAGGCAGCCTCATGAGCGACCCTCATATTACCAAAAGTCAGCCCATTAACCATTTTGTTAAAAAAAATAAAAGCATATATATATATATATATATATATATATATATATATATATATATATATATATATATATATATATATATATATATATATGGGAAAAATATTTCTCAAGCTGTTTGAGATAAGTTTATCTCCGGCCACCCAAAACTACGTCGTTTTGATTATTTATTTCCTTATATTTATTGATTCACCTTTGAATGGTTATGATTCCCATTTTCTCTCTCTTCCTTTATCACCGTTGATCCATCTTTGTACGGTTATGACTTAGTAGCCGGAGATAATTTTATCTCCGGCGGCTTGAGAAATGATAAGCCCTATATATAAATATATATATATATATAGATCTTTTGACTCCATAGTAAGATTTAGAAATCTTATTCTCCATCTTAACCATTGATTTCCGTCTATCTAACAGTTATAAATTATTGAGTCATACCAATTAATGAATTATTAATTTCAAATAAATGACAACCGTTAGATGGACGAAAATCAACGATTAAGATGAGAAGTAAGACTTCTAAGTCTTATTCCGAAGTCAAAAGATCCTCCCATATATATATATATATATATATATATATATATATATATATATATATATATATATATGATCTTTTGACACCGGTGTCAAAATTCAGATTTGACACCTCATCTGAGAGCCTTTAAATCAAAAAATATCAACGGTGTCACATACTTACAAATCAAGGCCGTTGATATTTTTTAAACTAACGGCTCTCAGATGATGTGTCAAAATTGAATTTTGACACCGGTGTCAAAGGATCTACCTATATATATATATATATATATGAGATATGATTATTTGACACCGGTGTCAAACTTTAAAATTTGACACCAAATCATGTTAAAGGAGAAAGTTATCTCGTGTAATAGAGACAAATACGTGGACCCCATTATTTGTAATAATAAAAATAAAATAAAAAAACTCATAGGACCCACATTTTTATTAGAGTGGGAGATAGAACATTGTCTCATTTAATATAAGAAAATATTTTCCACACACACATTACGGGGAAGAATCTGTTTACAATTTTTTTTTACAAATTACACTAACTATGACAGGTCATATTTAATGTAGTTTGTAAATAAAAAGTTTATAAATATAACCTTTATATATATATATATATATATATATATATATATATATATATAGGTAGGATCCTTTGACACCAGTGTCAAATTTTAAATTTGACACCTTATCTGAGAGCCGTTAGATCAAAAAAGATCAACGGTGTCACATGCTTATAAATCAGAGCCGTTGATCTTTTTTGATCTAACGACTCTAAGATGAGGTGTCAAATTTGAAATTTAACACCGGTGTCAAATGATCCTACCTCATATATATATATATATATGGTAAAATCATTTCTGCAGCCGCTTTATGTACAGCAACGACAAGTGTATGGTTATAATTCCCCACATTTAATGTTTTCATCCTTTGTATGATTATGATTCCCCGCATTTAATGCTTTCAAGTATACATATGGCAAGTATTTGATTGCTGCACGTACAACAGCGGCAGAAAATGACAAAATACATATGCATTAAATGACAAGTATATATATGGTGATTGCTGCACGTATAACAGCGGCAGAAAATAAGTTACAAAAAATTAAGAAGAAAATGATTTTCGAATAAGCCACGATAAGTTATTGGACTTTATTATTTTTTAATAAAATCAATTGAATCTTGATAATTTTTTCTTTATTTTTTAAAGTAATTCTTATACCTTTTGAGTGTGAAACTAATTTTTTTTTTTTTGTACAAAAGCCATGAAAATCTTTATAATCGGGCAAGTAAGAAATCATAATGTATAAAAAAGAGAGTAAGAAATCATGTTACATTTTAACCTGAGATCTCAAGAGTCAAGACAATAAATCTATGGATCTTCTTATGTATAAGATCTTGAACTCTCAACCGTACCATATTAGTAAACTGATAGTCAGGAATTTGTTTATCAGCAATTTTTTTACAATCTTTGTGTGATTCAACCTTTTCTAGGGTCTAAAATAAAAATTTACTTATTTTTTAGCACAAAAGTGTAAATTAATATTTTATCTGATCTAAAGTGGTTAATTTGATAGATATTAAGATAAGATCAAACACAAAGAAAAGGGCATAAAAATCGTAAAAAAGGAAGTGATATATTCAAAGGTGGTCTCACCAAATCAAATATGGTCTTGGCACGTCTGGGGGAGGTGTGCTTTGTGATGCAATTTGTGGAACTATTAAAAAAAATTAATATTGGTGAGAAACAAGCATGAGTCTTGAAAATTTTATAAACTTTTGTGGGACTTAAAGATGGAATCCTCATTTGTTTTCCTTAATATGTATAATGCCTCTCGTGAATTAATTTGCAGGGAGAGATTACTAAACATAAACTTCTCCTTAAAATAATCTTAAGGCATTGGGGTAAGGGCATATTAATTATTTTGTATATTTTGTATCTCTTTAGCACATATCCTCACTCAATATCCCTTTGATATTCGAGCGTGGATACGACACAAGCTCATTTTTTGGTTTACCTTGTGTTTTTATTAGTTCCATATGAAAGTGGGTGGTGAAGATGGAACTCATGACCTCCTAGTCACTCCAGCTCTAATACTATGATTAGCGTTATTTCAACCCATTACTTTAAGACATATTAATTATTTTATATATTTTGTATATCTCTAACGTTTTTTTGTTAGAAAGTCAAGAAAATCTTTATAATCAGGCAAGTAAGAAATCATAATGCATAAAAAAAGTAAGAAATTACAACAATGGATCTGATGTTACATTTTAACCTGAGATCTCAAGACAATAAATCTATGTATCTTCTTATGTATAAGGTTTTTTCAATTATATAACCTAATTCTAACACATATACTTGAACCCTCAACCGTACCATATTAGTAAATTGATAGTTACGAATTTTTTTATCAGCAATTTTTTTACAATCTTTGAGTGATTCAACCTTTTCTGGGGCCTAAAATAAAAATTTACGTATTTTTTAGGACAAAAGTGTAAATTAATATTTTATCTGATCTAAAGTGGTTAATTTGATAGATATTAAGATAAGATCAAATATAAGAAAAGGGCATAAAAATCGTAAAAAAGAAGTGATATATTCAAAGGCGGTCTCACCAAAAAAATACTCAAATATGGTATTTGCACGTCTGGGGTGCTTGATGATGCAACTACTAAAAAATTGATGATTGGTGAGAAACAAGCATGAATCTTGAAAAAGTTATAAATTTAACTTTTGTGGGACTTAAAGATGGAATCCCCCCCCCCCCCCCCCCCAAATTAATAAAGTATAATGCCTCTCATGAATTAATTTGCAACGAGAGATTACTAAACATAAACTTCTCCTTAAAATAATCTTAAGTATTAATTGGGTGAGTATATATTAATTATTTAGTATATTTTATATCTTTATAACACATCTCTCTCACAATAGCCTTGCCTAAATCGTGGATATGACATATGCTCATTTTTTGATTTACTTTGTGCTTTTCTTAGTTCTACCTGAAAATGAGGGGGTTGAACATCGAACTCATGACCTCTTGGTCACTCCAGCTTTGATAAGACATTGGGTGAGGAATTGAGGATATATTAATTATTTTATGTATTTTATATCTCTCTAACATTTTTTGTACGAAAGCTATGAAAATCTTTATAATCGGACAAGTAAGATATCATAATGCATAAAAAAGTAAGAAATTACAACAATGGATCTGATGTTACATTTTAACCTGGGATCTCAAAACAATAAATCTATGGATCTCCTTATGTATAAGGATTTTTCAATTATATAACCTAATTCTAACAAAGATACTTGAACTCTCAACCGTACCATATTAGTAAATTGATTGTCATGAATTTGTTTATCAGTAATTTTATTTACAATCTTTGTGCGATTCAACCTTTTCTAGGTTCTAAAATAAAAATTTACGTATTTTTTAGGACAAAAGTGTAAATTAATATCTTATCTGATCTAAAGTGGTTAATTTGATAGATATTAAGATAAGATCAAATGTAAAATAGGGCATAAAAATCGTAAAAAAGAAGTGATACTTTCAAAGGTGGTCTCACCGAAAAAATTACTCAAATATGGTCTTGGCACGTCTGGGGTAAGTGTGCTTGATGATGAAAGTTGTGGAACTATTAAAAAAATTGATGGTTGTTGAGAAACATGCATGAATCTTGAAAAAGTTATAAATTTAACTTTTCTGGGACTTAAAGATGGAATCCTTTTTTTTTTCTTTTTCTTAATATGTATAATGCCTCTCATGAACTAATTTTTAAGTATTTCACCTAATAAGCCTTCAGCAATCGAAAATATTCAAGAATTTACGATACCCAAATGTTAGGAAGGTGCATGATGACAATCACATACATGGCGAAATGTTTTGAAAGTACAACTACTATCCCAATTCCTTTGGCTTATATATTATTTGTAGGGTTTTATAATTCTCATGTTGGAGGAGAATTGAAATCTTATGTTATAGAAATAAAAAGCATGTGGGATCCATGTGTTAGAAAAAATTATATATAAAACATATATCAGCACGGAAATCGAAGGGTGTGTAGGAAAATTAGAATTCTCATGTTGAATGAGAATTATAAAATCCTTATTTATATGTTAAAGAAAGATCATTGGTAAGGGTTTGGGGACCAATAAAGCGGCCAACAACCATAACCTGCAAAACGTCTTTGTATTATTTTGTTCTTAGTAGGCTACTAGGCTATTAAGGACAATAATGATGTAACTTGTTTCTATCTTATTCCAGAAATGGCGCTATCATTGATGCATCACTGACCATAAATATCTATTTTAAGAGTGCAAACCAGCTTTCGAAAGAAAATGGTCCCACTAAAGTTATAGTTGCAAAATGTCATATTCAATGCATAAAGTTATGAAACATATAAGGTTAAAGTGTGTCTCATTTTAAAGGATGTAAAGTTATGTTATTTTAAGAAAGAGAAAGAGATAGATAAAGGAGGAGAGAAAATTGACAAAAAAAAATAAAGATGTGGGTCCCAATTCTTTGTGAGAGTGAAAGAATATAAGTTGTGTCATTTAAGATGATAAATACTTTTCCCAAAATATAATCATGCATAGATATTTTTGTAGCAAAGACATTAGTATTGGTCCAATGGTAAAGAATTTGGGTATAGTATATTAGGTTATGTATTCAATTCTTACTCGTATACAAAATATATATTTTTGTAGCTTAACGACACAAATTAATCTCTTAAGGTTTGACGGAAGTATATATAAGGAATTGTATTTAAAAATTGTTAAATAATTTTGTAGTTTATTATTGTTGATTTATACCGTCTGTTTTACTGTATATTTTATAAGAGAAGAGCTTAGATCAGTATCTTTCCTTTGTCCAACGAAATTTACCAGGTTTCTATCACATGATAATTAACTTGGTATCGCTAATGGAACTAGAAGAACTTAAAAGATGGATGTATTGAATTTTTTTTCACAATAAGGTTAATTCAAAATAAGTTTGAAAAATTAGTATATTTTGACTTTTGTACACAATATTTAATCTAGAAGCTTTTCACTCATATAACACATACCTTTTTTTTGTATATTAATACTTTTTAAATACAATTTTACATATGACTTCCCACGCAACCAAAAAATATATTTGTACATGTTTAACATTAATATTTTATGTCACATATCTAATAGCGATAACATTTAGTATAAGAATAACAGATGCTGGGGAAAAAAGATGACAAGAAAAATGCAAATTGGCAGGGTTGGACAAAATATACACATTTGGGAGTATTTTTTGCGGTCACTATTTACCAGCATTAACTAGAAGCTATAGATCAAAACAATAATAGCAAATGCTATTGGGATGATATTAAATTATTAGGTTTACTAAAAAAGTGGACGAAAGATGCAAGAAATATTAAAGACCAAGTGTGTAAGGAGGTAAATCACAGGAGACGAATGATGTTAAAGTTTAGGCCAATATTTAGTTGTTGATCAGTTGATCGATTTACAATTTAAAAACGAGTTTAGTGTGTGTTATTCAAAAGGACACAAGTTGTGTTCTTTTAGTGACTTACACAGAGTATGACCGGTCATATTCTGTGTAATTCTGAAAAGTTATTTTTTTTCACTTTACACGTCAACGATGTGACTGGGACAAGAGAAAAAAAGCAATTTTTCATATTTACACAAAATATGACCGGTCATACTTCGTGTAAATTATCGAAAAGGACACAAGTTGACACAACTTGTATCCTTTTAAATGATAGTTTTTTTCCCTTTAAAAATCCATCCTCCATTTCGAATTTAACGAAGAGAATATCCCGTGTACTTATAACGAGAGAGAGAATATTCCCATATGGGTCTGAGATGGCGTTGGCTTGGGGGCTAGGGCTTAGGATTTTGTCCTATTAACAAAAATATGGGATGACCGGATACCCTTCGTTACCCCAGAGGAAACAAATCGTAAGCAAGTTATTTTTCATGTTAGACTATATATGCCAAATTTATTCTCATCTTATTGTTTAAATGGCAGAACTCGGTGCATGTAATATAACACACACACACACACACCCACCCCCCCCCCCCCCCCCAACAAAAAAATAAATAAATAAATTTGATGTAAAAATCTAGTAGGATAGAAGTCTCAAAAACATAATTCAATGCAGAAGTATGCTAGAAAAGACTTTTTGTTTATTTCCTGTAAGATTAAAATGTTTTATTCTCCATCTTAAACGTTAATTTTCGTCTATCTACACAACAAAGTTCTATTATATAATTGAAAGGAAATGAAATACAATGAGAAATACATGATATGCGGGACTTCTAAACCACTTTTCTTAACACTCCCCTCAAACTCGAGCATATAAATCAGACACAACAAGCTTGATCTTGCTCTTTGTGCCGGTGTCTCCGGCCCCCGTTGTTGTCCCGTCGCTGTTTGGGGGTACACTTTGGTGTTGTCTCTGATCAATTTCTTCCTTATTTCTTTTGGCGTCGCGATGTGGGTAGTGTTCTTGGTTATTTCTGGCTTCCTTCTCCTCCAGATCCATCATTTTATTTTTATTTCTTCTCATCTCCATTTTTTCTTTCTTCATTTTTTTATATATGTTTTCTTGTGTCTCTCCCGCTATAAACTCAAATTAATGGTGTTTTACGGAGATATGTTTCTTTGCTTTTGATTTTTGTTTTTCTCTGTTTAGCATATTGTTTGGTAGTGATATAGATTTTATTCAAGTCTGACACGGCTTGATTTGATATTTGTTTTCCACATTGTTTGGCATATTGTTATGATTAGGCTTGTATTTGACCAATTTGATTTTATTCCCACATATGTTTGTGGTGTTATTCAAGTCTGTTTGACTTGTACTTGATTTTTTCATTGTTTGGCTTTATTTTTGGCCTCCCATTCATGGGGAGCATTTACCTCGATTCTTGCATGGTCCGTGGATTATTCCAGTTACAGTGGCTCCGTCGACTTTTATCCCAGTTGTAACGTTGTCTCTTTACCAACTCTACAGAATGTTGGTTATTCTAATTGATTTGTTATGCTACCATTTTTTCCGGCTTATGTTCCATAAAGCTTCGTTTTTAATCTTCTTTCTTCCCAAGATGGAATGTTCTTGCTATTCACCCTTCATCTTGAAGGGGAGCGTTAAGAAGTTCCCCATTCAGGGGGAGCACCATTCATGTTGCTGATGTTTATTCCAGCAGCTCAGTTGTTTTTGTCGATGTTCATCCCAACACCATTCATGATGCTAATAGTCATTCGAGCTCATTTGTCTTTGCTGATGTTCATTAATCTAGCACCGTCAATGTTGCTGATGTTCATTCCAATACATATGTCTTAGTCGATGTCCATCCCGACACCCTTTCATTTGTCAATGTTCATTCTGATACCACTTTAGCACACTGTTGATTTTGCTTCCTCATTCAGGAGGAGATCTATTTTAATGTTATATTTCTTAGTCTTTCTTATTTAAACTTGTTGCATATAATTTATATGCTCGAGCTTGAAGGAGAGTGTTAAGAATAATGGTTTAGAAATCCTGCATCATGTATTTCTCATTGTATTTCCTTTCCTTTCAGTTATATAATAGAATATTCATTATGTAGTTTAGATACACGGATTAGTCACAAATATCTTATTTACCATATTAAAATTATGGAAAAAGAAATAAGGGAAGGCGGATTAGGATTTCTATGTTAGGCTTTGATACCATATAAAAAATCAATTCAACAAAAAAATTTAAGTTGTTAGGTGAGGCTATATATGATTTTTATATATCTCTATTTATCTTCATTACCATGATTGTGTCATTGCAAGCTTGCCACCGAAAACTAAATAAAGGGACTTTACCTACACATACACTTTGCTCACTGAATTTGAATTTGCATAAGTATTCTGGAAATTAATAATATTCAAGTATGAATGAGAAGTTTCATATTAATTTGAAATAAAAAATAAGTGAAAAAATGGATGGTTGTCAAAAAGCTCATATATGGAAGGGAAATAGATCCTTTCATGTTAAAAAAAAAAACAAGATATGGTCATTTGGAACAACTATAACCATACAAAAGTAAATCAACGGTTAACATTTAGTAATTATTTATTTTAATATTTTCCCTATTTCTTCTTTTACCGCCATTGATCCAATTATGATCATGTCGTGTCTTTTTCAACATGAGAGGATTCAGTGCTATAAGTAAGACTATCCCTTATAAAAGATTTTTTTCTCCCGGACCACTTAACAAAGTAATTGCGTTTAATAGAATCCCCCGATTTAACAGTGTGAACTGAAACTTTTGTATCTCTCCAAGTTAATCATGGATTTGTAACCACTTTTTTGGCTAAGTATGTCGTTTTCGAGTCAGCAAACGAATAGAAAGAGACAACTTTACAACAATAAACTATTCGTTAAGTACAAGGGACCAAAGAATATACTGAAAATCTTCACTTAATTTTTTGCAGCTTTCTACTCAAAAATTCCAAAACATTTGAGTTGTTAAATGCTTCGAATTTCGAAACCCTATTAATAAATTCATCATCTTTTGTTGCCTTTTGAACACAGCTTAAACTATTGTGTGTTTTGCGTAGTTTTGATTGGACACACTCTGACCAAAAGCTCCTCAGCCATGTGTCCTCTGCTCATGATATATATATATATATATATATATATATATATATATATATATATATATATATATATATATATGTATATGGGTTTTCATTTCCTCCTTTAACGTAACAAAACAAACATTCCTTCACACACAACATTTTATGGGCCCACACATTTTAAAACAAAAAAAAAGATATGACACGCAAAACGAATTTCTATAACATTACACAATATCACTTTTCCTACAACATAATAAACATAAAACCCTATATATATACACCATATTCTTTGTGTCTACCAATGAACTGCGTATCTGAACAGTTTTTGTTTTTATTTGATTATTGATTACATAATTACATTGTTCTTACTGACTCTAGGCATGTTTGCTAAGGACTAAGGAGGGGTAGATATTTTGGTGAGATTTTTATACTATAAGGTGGTGTAAAGAGAAAAATGAACACGAATTATTAAAGTCTTATAAATTTTAATAAGGCCTTACCTAATTATTTTTTTTGGCTAAATTTGTCATGTACAAATTTTATATGAAAAAAAAATGTATTCTCGTGAATGTACATTAAAAAAATAAAATGAAAAGATATAGACCTATTTCATCAATTTGGTTATTTATAAAACCTGCTCGTTGTTTCAGACACACTAATGTAAGTGTTAATATGTCTTTTTAAAAAATAATTACAAGTTTTGATTAAATAAATAAGGTTAAACAATCATTCTCTTAAATATAATTAACTCGATGTCTTATTATTTTTGAAAATTAGCTGGTTTCATTTCGAAGGCAACAAAAAGAAATTATAAATTACGTAAGTTCTTTCAACTTTTTCAAAGGCAGTATTTGAGCATAAATATTTTCTTTATTTATAAGAAATGTTACAACATTAAGATCTCTTTCCTAGTAGGCCAGTAGTACTAATTAATATATCTTATCCATTCTTATTATTTAAGCTTATAAGACAGTTTTGTCAACCTCTTATACAGATATACAATTTCAGTATATGGTTGCCTCCTTAATTATTAAAACTTAGGGCTTGTTTGATGTGATGTATAAGGTCTGATAGTATAAGCTTATACTATATGTTATAACATTTTTAGTTATTTGGTGTGACCATCATATAGTATGAGCTTATACAACATGACCCCTTTATACATCAGTTGTTTGGTGTGATGTATAACTTAATCCGGCCTAAGAGTGGTGGATTAGGCCTGATAAGAGGTTGATGTATTAATATTGCTTATAAGTACAATTCCCAAGAACTAATATATCATTTCAATATTTATATATTATTATTAAATGGGCAGGTTATATTTACAAACTTTTTTATTTACAAACTCTTACAAATTATATTCTCTCGGGAGAATACAAACTTTTGCAAACTACACTATATTCTCCCGGGAGAATACAGTGTAATTTGTAAAAAAAATTACAAAAAGTTTGTAAACGGGATCCTGTCTCGTTATTAAAAAAAGTTATTTTAATATATTAATTTTTAAAATATTGGAAGATATGGTCTTATACAATATCATACCAAACGCTGGATAGTATTAAAATTTAATCAGGTCTTATACTATCACGCCTTATCTACTTTTAATTATTTTCTATATCCAAGGACCAAGATTAGGTTCTCTATATATAAGAGTACTCGAATTGAGTGTCTAGCCAAGAGTACCTGTGTGAAACCTTAATTTATTTCATTATCTGCCATGAGTACTGTGATGGATTATGAGCAATTTAACAACCCATTATGCCCTCCCTACGTGAATGAAGTCCATGAGTGTAACTTAGAAAATGAATTTCCATTCCAAGAAGAAGATCTCTTATCTCCAAATACCATCCTGGATGAAATTTTTGATCAAGAGTCAGTTGAAGAATTGCTGCAGCAGCAACACACAGAGAACCAGGACATTGATTTCATGAATCATGATGAGACAATATTGGGTCTAGGCTCTGAATTATGTCATGGAGTTACCCCAAAAGCACAGGAAAGTGTGCATGTTTCAATGGAAGGTGATTCATATTTGAAGGGAATTCAAGCAGAGCTAATGGAAGAGACAAGTTTAGATGATCTGTTGCTGGCAGGAGCTGAAGCTGTTGAAGCACAGAACTGGGATCTTGCTTCTGACATAATTGAGAAACTTAACAATTCCTTATCTTTAGAAAATGGTGATAGTTTATTAAACAGGTTGGCTCTTTTCTTTACTCAGGGTTTGTATTATAAAACTATAAATGCTCCTGAGTTGAAGCTTGATCCTGTTTCTACACAGACAAACACTTTCTGTGTGTTTCAGATACTACAAGAACTCTCTCCCTATGTAAAATTTGCTCATTTCACAGCCAACCAAGCAATCTTTGAAGCCACAGAAGGTGCTGAGGATGTTCATGTCATTGATTTTGACATCATGGAGGGAATTCAATGGCCACCTTTGATGGTTGACCTTGCAATGAGAAAGGGTACTTCCCTTAGAGTAACAGCCATCACAGTGAACCAACAAAGTGCAGCTTCTGTTCAACAAACAGGAAGAAGGCTTAAAGAGTTCGCAGATTCTATCAATTTTCCATTCATATTCGATCAGATAATGATGATGGGGGAAGAATTAGATTTTCAAAGAATTGAACTTGGTCATGCACTTATAATCAACTGTATGATACACCAGTGGATGCCAAACAGGAGTTTCTCATTGGTAAAAACTTTTCTTGATGGTGCAAGCAAATTATCACCTAGGCTTGTTGTTTTAGTGGAAGAAGAACTTTTTAACTTTTCTAAACTCAAATCCATGTCCTTTGTGGATTTCTTCTGTGAGGCTTTGTATCACTACACTGCACTTTCTGATTCAATTGCTAGTAGTTTGTGGGGTAGTCACAAGATGGAGTTAAATCTGATAGAAAAAGAGATTCTGGGGCTTAGGATTATAGACAGTGTAAGGCAGTTTCCTTGTGAAAGAGAGGAGAGAATGTTGTGGGAAGAAGGATTGTATTCCTTGAAGGGGTTTAAACGTGTTCCTATGAGTACATATAATATTTCACAAGCTAAGTACTTGGTGAGCTTGTTTGGTGGAGGGTATTGGGTGCAATTTGACAAGTGTAGATTGGCTTTGTGTTGGAAGTCAAGGCCTTTGACTGCTGCTTCAATCTGGGTACCAACAGCTTCTCTGATCAGTTACAAGGTCAAATAGATCATTGGATCTTTTACTTCTTCTTTTTTTAATGTCAAGCTTATTTTTCAATTTTTTTTTTTTTTTTAATTATTGAGTTGATGATATAGGTGATTAATGGGTTAAGTGGAGTTTTGGGAGTACAGGACATTTAAATGTATTTGTACAGATTTATTAGTCAAGCTTTGTGAATTATTATTGTTGCATGCTCTTCCTCTAGCTCACTACCAGCATCATGTCTCCTTTAAGCAAAATCAATATATTTCTCATTTACACACCACAAATGTAAATACAACATGAATTATACAATAGGACATTAATTTGAAATGAAAAGAGAATCACTCAAGGCCTGGTTTAAGCAAGTGTTTTTTGTTTTAGTTAATAATTACAAAAATGATATCATATATTTATTTTTAAAGCAAAACAAGGTAGTATTTTGATAATTATTAGTAAAAATAAAATGAGGAGGGATATTCTTACTACCAAAATCTTCTACTACCAACTCATTACCTATCTAATTACCATTGGATCAATATTTTCTTTTTTTTCAAAAACTTTTTAGCATTCTCTCTCATTGATTCAATGGTGATTAGATAGGTAATAAGTTAGTAGTATAAAATTTTAATAATAAGAATATCCTTCCTCAAAATAAAAACAGAAAATATACGTTCCATTAAATTATTGGGTTTTATAAGAGTTATGTTGTAGGAAAGATAATTGTGTAATGTTATAGAGATTCGTTTTGCGTGCCAGAGTTTTTTTTTTTTGCTGCGGGCCCCACAAAATGTTGTGAGTGTAGGAAAGTTTTTCTGGTCATGTTAAATGATAGATGATAAACCCTAAATTATTACTTCACTAGTTGCATCTATTCTAATTGACAAATTATGGTGCAACATATCATTATCACTTATAATTTTAACTATATTTATAGAATATTAGTTGTCCATGTGACACTCAAGAAGGGGGTTGAATTGAGTGATGGAACTTTTATTTTTATTTTTATTTTTTTAACTTGAAAATATATTTTTAATTTTATTTACCAAAATTAAATTTAAAAATAAAAGACACAAAATTAACACGTGAAAAATCTCTGAACTCACAAAAGTAAAACAACCACGATCTCAATAATTTCAAGTACAAATTAATCTCAATTTACACTTGAAATCTAAACCCCAATCTTATAATAGAGATTGCTATTTCAACCTAATCCCTTAAGTCTAAGTTCCTCAATTGTCCCAAGACAATTGCTCCCCTATTGTTAACTCTAACAATAGTTAGAATAACACTGAAGAAAGAAACTTTACTAGTACTTCTCAAAAATAATAAAAGATGACACTTCAAATTAGATTTTAAACTAAGTACAATCCTCTACAAAAGCCCCTAAGAGAAGTGTCTTTTTCGATCAGCAGAGGTCTTGTATATATAGATAACTTTTGTTTTACCCATTCTTTTCTTCTTTCATCAATTTAAAGAGGAATGTTATACTTACAACTTTTTTTTACAATCTCTTATAACTATATCTTAATATTGTTAATTTTCATCAATCAACGGTTATCATTTATTATGAAATAATAATTAATTAATAAGTTTAATTTGAAAAAAAATCATAACAGTTAATTGACGGAAATCAACGGTGATAAGATATGATTATAAGAGATTGTAAAAAAAAATTGTAAGTATAACTTTCCTCCGATTTAAAATATCCCACTTTTAGTTGTCTATTTTTTCTCCTCTCTTCGTATCATCGGCCATAAAATCTGGGAGCATATCTTGATTTTCAAAATCTTCTTATCAGCAGCATTATCTTAATATTCCCTTTCTTCAAATATTATCTTTTAAATTCAAAACCCAATCATTTCAACCCAGCAATAGATTGTTATCTGTCTTGGTCCTTTATCCTTATTCTTTCAATCTTCAAGTGTTTGACTTGGTCCTTCCTAATCGTTGCTGCAGTAGAAATTTAAACTTGCTGCACACTTAAAAATAGCAACATCAATTATTATGGTTTCAATTGTTTGTTAGCATCAAAACAACCCAATGCAATAGCCAACAAAAACAAAATAATTAATTTAATTAATATGTGGTTTGAAATTAATTTTATAATTAAGATTGATCATTTATTAGTTGAGCCAACTATTTTTAATCGGTATTAATAATCTGCATAGATTAAACAGTTAAACTAGAGTAAAATTTAGTTAATTATATACCGTAGCTAAAAGCTACATTATAAATTATATGTTACCCTCGACGTCGACGATAGTCGACATATATAAATAACCTTGTTCTTCCCTTCTTCAGCAAGGCTGTTCCGCGCAATTCGATAACCATCCAGTTCTGCAGGAAGTAAATGCACGATTAAAACCCCTACCTCAATTGATCTCTCAAGGATTTACTTGATTAGGAGTTCAAATCCTATTTCAAATAAATTCTTGGAAAATCTATGGGGTCAGGCAATATGTCTCCTTCCTTGATTGGAGGATTAGTCTCATCATTTTTCCGGTAACAAAGCTCCATGCACCTGCTATTTCAATGAGGGGTTACCCTCCAGGACCATACCCGAGGGAAAGCTGACCGGTTATACAAAAAAAAAAAAAAAAAACATGATTAACTTTTACAAAATACGCTAATAATGAGATGGTTATATAGATACGTAGTGGTATGGTGTATTGCTAATTTGCTATTGCACCCAAAAGCGGGTGATACGATTAGCGAAAGAAAAAATTTAAAAATATATCCAATTTTTATTGCTAAATTTTTTTATTCTTTTAAATTTCAAATCTGCATTCTCTGTCTTGTACTTAGGCCCCGTTTGTATTGATTTTTTAAAAAAAATCATTTTTATGACTTCCTTATTTTAAAAGTACTTTTTATAAAAGCTACAACTATTTAGAATTTTAGAAAAATATTTGATTTTTGAAAAAAAATATTTGGCTTTTGACTTCTGCTTTTATGAGAAGCTAAAATTTTTAGCTTATGAAAAAAGTAGGTTTTTGGCTTTTTTTTATTACTTCTGTTTTTTTTAAAAACACGCATCCAAACAGACTTTTTTTTTTGAGAAGTACTTTTTTTCTTAAAAAAAAACAGCTTTTGAAGAAAAAAAAGCCCATCCAAACAGGCTCTTAGTGCCTTTAAGGTTTTTTTTAACTTCTTTTTTTTTCTTCTTATAAACAGAAACTAAGTCAAATATTTTTATAAAAGCTCTTATTATAAAAAAGAAATTATAATGAAAAAAAAAATAAAAACTCTCAAGAATTGTTTTTGAAAGATATATATCAGCTTTTTTTTTACTCTTCATTTATTTTACAGTTTTATCCTTATTCTAAACTTGTATTTATAAAGTTTATCATTTGGGATAGGTTATAGTTAGTAACTATTTTTTTACTATCTCTTACTACCAAATCTTAATCGTTGATTTCCGTCAATCTAACGGTTATAATTTATGAGATCATATTTAATAATTAATTATTAATTTGTAATAAATTATAACCGTCAGATTAACGAAAATCAACGGTTAAGATTTGGTAGTAAGAAAAATAGATAGTAAGTATAACCTTTCCCTTATCATTTATCTTAAATTTTATCTTCCCTTTTTCAAAACCATTATAACAATCTTATATAATCACCAAATAACTTTTATCTTTATTTTTTTAAGTTTTTTTTTTTATCTTTAACTTAAAAATAGCTTTTAACTTGAAAAGAAAAAGTGTCATACATGCTCTTGTAGAATCTACATTATTTGAAGGACTGATTTGTTCTAGCATGATTCATAAGATAGCCTCAAGTTTTAAGAACTTGATTACTAAACATAAACTTCTCCGGTAGAGGCTGCTCTCTCTGTTGCAGCAAAAATTCATGTGCTCTATTTAATTCATGTCTTCATATTTAATGGTGGAGTTGCACCTGAATTTTTATTTTTATTTTTCAAAGGAAATTTTAAGTGCATATCAAAAACAACCAAGAAATATGAAATTGGAGCCAATTGACTTTAGACTATGTAACACCCAAGACTAACAGGATAACAAATTAATAGGAGAAGATATTTCTATTCAGTGATGGTCATCCCATTAAACATTTTTAAGGGAGAAAAGTGAGAAAATAATTGCATTTTAAAAAGGTAAGCCATATATATTTCTAAGTTTCTGCATCAATTACGTTTAAAGAAGACAAAAAAAAGTAACTCATTCAACGATTTAAGCATGGAAAGAAAAGAGTGCCAAAAAAAATAAAAAATTATTGTCTGCACTTGGAGACAAGTGCAACAGTGTGGGTGCACCCCTGCTCTCACGTATGTTAAGATCGCATGGAGAATATGAATTAAACTTTTCAAAAGGTTTGTAATAGACTTCCTCCTTCCCTATTTTTTTTTTTCATCCCTCCTTCTTGAAGACTACATATATATTTATTTAGACTCAGTAAACATACATATTTATTATAGATTCGGTAAATGTATCAGTCGTACAAGTAATAAAATGATGAAAAATATTGTTTTCACAAGAATTAGTATTTCAGTCACTAATTCACTTAAATTGAATGAATCTAAATAATAATATTGGATATAAAAATAATGATTGAAAAAAAAGAATAGATTAATTTATAACAAGAATGAAATCAAAATTATAAATAAAAATGCAAAAACTAAACAAAAAAATTATCAAGAATGAATACTAACGGTTTTGGTGTCCCCCAATTTTTACTTATATAACCTATTTTAAATTCGCAATCAACTCCCCTTTAAATATCATCAATAATTAAACAAAATTAATTCAAACCAAATTTTTTTTTGGTATCCTAACCCTTTACTCCTTTCAAGAAATCTAACGTCTTAGCATCTCTTAAAATGTTTTAAGCGTTACAAACAAAATTTATTAAAATTGCATATTTTCATATGTCTAGTCCTGTAATCATAGAAAAAATGGTAAAAAATGGTGATTATCGAATCTAGTTCTCATTGAGTCATTGTCATACATAAATTATATATTAATCTAGTTCTCATATAACTCATGGAATTATTATGCATAGAATAATTAACTCAGTCTTGAAAGGAAATATTGTATTCAAAAGATAAATATAATTACACCAAGTTTCAATTGGGGTCTATCAAAACCTAATACAAGAAAATTAGAAAGTTGTAAAAGAAAAAAGAGAAGTGAAAAATTAAAGAAAAAACTCCATTAGAATTGTTGAGGGAGAAGATTGATATCAATGTTTCCACAAGATCATGGCACCTTTAACCTCTTTAATGAATAGATGAGTTATACTCTGTCAATAACCTTAGTTGTTGTTGATATATTCAAGTGTGGCGAGTCACATATTGATTATCATAATAAGATAAGTGAAGTGAATATAAGTAAATAGACTCATAAATCCATTACCTTAAGGTTTTGAATTAAGATATGGTATCGGATCACTTGATATGGTGGTGTTATCTTAACCCATTGGTGATATGGTCTCCCATCACGGACCTTCGTGGACTTCCGTAAAAGTCATAAGGGTTATATTTATAAAAACGTAAGCATCTAGATACTTGTTGCTGTCAGACACTTGTAACTAGGATTGCAACATTGGGCATATTTTGGGCACCTAGGCGCTAGGTTTCCCGAATGTAATCCTGTTTTGGGCACCTAAGTGCTGCTTGTGGGAGCCTACGCACCAATCAATTCGAATGCAATTCTATTTTTTGCATTCCAGCTCTCTGGAGGTGGCTCGTGAGCGCTCTTAAAGTTTATAGCTCCATCTTTTTTCAATTATCTGAAACACTAAAAATTATTCAAATTAGCTTAATTGAACATATAAAGATATAACTTATTGACAATTCATCTCATGACTTAAATATTAATAATTTAAGTCATTAAATCCATATTTTAGTCCGTGATCTTAAGAGTTTTAAGGTTCCATTTTACATTAAAAACATCATGAATTTAAGGTTTATCAACATTTCTGTGAAATTTTGCAACGTCAGATATCCTAGAAAGCAATCCTGTATAAAATCTTGACAACAAGAAACAAAATAACATTTTCATAATTATAAGTGAAAGATCCTAAACACTTTATTAACTTCTCAAATAGACAATTATTTCAACATGCGAAACCCAAGTTGAGTCAAACATCACAATTGACTCACAAGCTGTTACCCAGAAGCAATATGCAAAACCAGATCCGATTTTGAATGACAACTGTTATTTTGCTGGCTAAGAATTAAACTCTGATAATTTACTGATTAGAGCGCTTGAGTGTCAACTTTCCTACGGAAAAAACAGTTCATGATTTTGAATTGAATTAGTATAGTTCAAGTTATTGACTAAATATAAATAACCTTGCTTTCAACGCAAATTGGTACCAAAATGTATGCAAATTAGAATCTGAAAATTTCCAGAGCAAAAACTTCCAAATGTTAGCTCTGTACAAAAAGAGTGACGGAGTGTGATTGTCTGACTTTTGTAGCCAAACTATGGCCCAAACAATTACCACTCCCAGAAGCATGACAGGACCCAAAAATGACAAGCTTTTGTATGGTTTCAAGCTTTCTAAACAAATACCAAGCAATATAATGGGCCTTTACGGTTTGTGTATCAACCTAAGAAGCCCAAGAAAAAGGCCCAAGTCCGTCAGAATAATGCAGAGGCAATGGCTGTCAAATGTCAATAGTGAGAAAAGAGAATGGGAAGGAGAAAAAGGGAGTTTGCTATGCGTGAGGACAGATGGCATACGCATGAATTAACTAAAATTGGGAATGCACTTATGGTAACTTGGGAAACCTCGTTCTAATTTTTCTGCAGAATTTTGTCTGCATTATATGGTAGTATCGTTGTAGTAGTAGCTACATCTATTTTGTTGTAATTTTGTCTGAGTAGTTGTAAGGAGCTGGTTTTAATTTGCCTCGTTTTAATAGAGTTTATTTTCTGATACCATCACAATACATCCTTGAAGCACCGGAATACCACCTAGCATTCAGTTTGGTAACACAGCACACCGAGAGTTTACAAATGACTGCAAGATGAATACACTATAACAGCCCTAAGGAACCAAAAGTTTATCATATTAACCAATTGTCGGCTCAACTCAGCGTACAAATTACTGCAAGATGAATACATTATAACAGCCCTAAGGAACCAAAATTTTATCATGTTAACCAATTGTCTGCTGAACTCAGCATGCTGCCCCTACAATAACAACCCAAAGCGAGACAAATTAAGATGAGATGGTGTTTATTCCCCCATGCCCTAAAGTGCAATTCAGTGTAAGCGACATGACAAGAAAAGCTCCGAAAGAATAATGCAACCAACAGTCCAACACACACTAAGCAATCAGGGACTAGGTAAAAGCTTTTGAAACTTTTAATAATGGAAAAAGACGAAAATTTTCAATAGCCAAACACACTTGAAAGACTAACTAAAGTGTAACTGATTTGTAACAAGTTCCGTATCTTTAGCTAGTTAGTTTTAACTATCTTTGAGTTAGTTTTAGTATTGTATATATACAGATCAAGTCAGTGTAATTCATTAAGAGATTAACATCTCACTTTCTTGAATATAGCTTTCTGTTTCTTCTTTCTCTCTGTATCTTTCTTCTTTCCTTTTGGATCTGATATCTTACATGGTATCAGAGCAGAAAATCCAGGTGGTTGAGACATGAAAACTTCCTCAGCTAGATCACCATTGAGGAATGCATTATTTACATCTAGCTGACGTACAGGCCATCCTTTGCCAAGAGCAAGAGTAAGAACAATTCTGATCGTGGCTGGTTTGACAACAGGACTGAAAGTTTCAGTATAATCTAAACCTTCACGTTGATGGAATCCCTTAGCAACCAACCTAGCTTTGTATTTGAGTATAGAACCATCTGGATTGTATTTTATCCTGAAAACCCATTTGCATCCTATAGGTTCTCTGCCAGAAGGAAGAGATACAAGATCCCAAGTCTTGTTCCTGATAAGGGCAGCGTATTCATCTTGCATAGCATGAAGCCAATTAGGATCTGCCATTGCTTGAGTCACAGTTGTGGGTTCAAGTGAAGCAGAAAATAATTTTGGTTTGAAGATCCCTGACTTTGCTCGAGTAGTCATGGGATGTTTATTAGTTTCTGGAGGTACTGCAGTAGATGCAATAGGTGAAGCTGCAAGAACCAAAGGAGATGTAGCTGATGCAATGGGTGAGGCACATGGAGACCTGCAAGTAAGTTCAGTAGCAGGTGCAGTAGGTGAAACAGTATTATTGGTAGCTGGTACAATAGCCGATACAGTATCACTAGCAATAGAGTTGGTAGATAGTTCAGCATGTGAGATACTCGAAGATATTGAAGGTACAATATTAGGAATAAAAGGGACTGACATTTGAGTAGGTATAGAAGAAGTAGGTACTGTGGATAAAGGTGGATGATTAAATGGAAACTGTTGTTCATCAAACAACACATGACGCGAGTAAATAATTTTACCTGATGGTGTAAGACACTTATACCCTTTATATGAAGGATTATATCCTAAAAAGGTACTTGGTGCAGACCTGTAGTCCATTTTATGAGAGTTGTATGGTCTCAGATATGGATAGCACCTACAGCCAAAAATTCTTAGGAATGAGTAATCTGGTTCCTTATTAAACAGAACCTTACATGGAGATTTATTTTGAAGGCTGGAAGAAGGTAGAAGATTGATTATAACAGAGGCAGAAACGAAGGCATCTTCCCAATATTTCTTTGGCAAATGAGAAGCTGCTAACATGGATAATCCCATTTCAACAATATGTCGATGTTTTCTTTCAGGGGTGCCATTCTGTTGGTGAATATAAGGACATGTGAGACGATGAACAATTCCATGAGTTTGAAGAAAAGGTTTAAGAGCAAGATACTCTTTTGCATTATCAGTCTGCAAACATTTCAGTTTTGTACTGAGTTGAACTTCTGCCATTGTTTTGAAAGAAGAAAAAATGGAGTGAATTTGTGACCTGGACTTCATAGGATATAGCCATGTATATTTGCTAAAGGCATCAACAAAGCATACATAATATTTGGATCCATTTGTGCTATCTATGGGAGCTGGACCCCAAATATCTGTATAGACCAACTCAAGTGGTGTGTGATAGACAGTGTTCGAAATGGTAAAAGGCAGCTGATGCATTTTTCCCATACAACAAGCACAACACAAAGGTAATTTTGTATTATTGAATGGAATTTTACAATGAGAAAGCACAAATTTTACAGTTGAAAAGGAAGAATGTCCTAATCTACTATGCCATAGTTCTAATACAGAACCAGAACCAGAATTACATTTATTTTGTATGGGCTGAGTTTCTATTTGCACTTGATAAGCTGAGTGCTTGAAAGATTTTATTGACTTTGCTCCATCAAAGGCATAAAGACCATCTTTAAGTTTTCCTTGGAGAAGAATCTCCTTGGTAGCCTGAGATTTCACAAAACAATTATTAGCATGAAATTCAAAGAAAACATGATTATCCCTGGCAAATTGGGATACACTTAGGAGGTTCTTTGAAAGACCAGGTACATGAAATAGATTAGGTAAAGAAAAGGATAAAGAATTTGAAGAGGACTGTAGAATTGAATTACCAACATGCTGAATTTTCATACCTAATCCATTACCTATTTGAACTGTATCTGAACCTTTGTATGGAGTTTTTGACAGCAAGTTTGATGCATCAGGAGTAAAATGATTTGAAGCTCCTGAATCAGGGTACCATGTTGGATCAAACACTGAATAGAACTCAGAGGTGTTATCATCTTGATGAGTAGATGAACTGTTTCCAGTAACTGCAACATTCGCTTGCAAGTTTGGAAAAGAAGAAGCTTCACCACGTTCAGGCCTGCTGTTGAAAGGATTTTGAAATCCCTGATTGAATCTGTTATAACACTCCCATGCTGTATGACCGGATTTGCCACATAGCTGGCATTGAGGCCTTCCACTATGTTGCTGATTATGTATTCTCCCTCCATATCTGCCATATCTTCCTCTAAAATTATTGAAGCGACCTCCTCTATTGAAGTGTGAAGGATACCTCCCAGCATGTGATCCATAGGGCTTTCTAACATTCATTTGAGTTAGATTAGCTTGCATTAAGCCAACATCAGTCTTTTTGTGTTTCTCTAGGCGTTCTTCTTGAGCCATAAGAAGAGCCTCTATTTCACTTACAGAGTATGGATCGGATCTTGAAATGATAGATGTAATGAATGCATCATATTCTTCACCAAGACCATCAAGAATTGCATCGATGTGATCCTCTTGAGTAATTGAAGCACCTGTAGCTGCTAACGAATCGACTATCTTCTTGATTTGCAGCATATAGTTTGAGACAGTAGAGTCTTTCTTGACATTCTTTAGTTGAATCTTTAATTGTTTTACCTTGGATTGAGTTTGAGAGGTAAAGAATTCCTCTAGTTTAGTCCAAACTTCATAAGAAGATTGACATCCAACCATCCTTGTATGTAAGGATTCAGACATAGAAGCAAGAAGCCAAGACATTAGCAACTGATCTTGTTGTGAAGATTGATCTGCTTCATTGGTGATGAACCTCTGCAGATTGAATCCTCTTATTGTTGCCATGGCTTGCTGTTTCCAAGGAAGAAAATTACCTTCATCTAGTTTGAATGACACTGGACTAGAGAAGGTATGAAGAACAGCTTGTGACACAGCATTGTTGCTGTCTGCAGAATTATGAGCAGGCGTTGGTTCAGTTTCTGTTGCAGAAGCGTTGGTTTCCATGGATCAAGAGAGAAAAGCTCTGATACTTCTCTAGTGTGTCGATTGGGTAAAGCTCTTTATGGCCTTAAACAAGCCCCTAGAGCTTGGTTTGAGAAGTTGACTACCACTTTAATTCAACTTGGTTTTACTGCCACCAAGTGTGATTCTTCACTGTTTATTTCCATCACTGCATCAGCCACAACCTATGTGCTGGTCTACGTAGATGACATACTCATCACAGGTTCATCCTCTGTTGCTGTTTCGGCACTTATCAAGTCTCTCAACAATGCTTTTGCTCTTAAGGACTTAGGCAGCCTTCACTATTTTCTTGGTATTGAAGCTAAGTCTTCATCTCATGGTGCACTTCATTTAAGTCAATCCAAGTACATAGCTGATTTGTTAAATAAAGCAGGAATGACAACTTGCAAATCTCTACCTACACCTATGGTATCCAGTTTGAAACTCTCTTCTAGAGATGGAACTCCTTTCCATGATCCCTCATTATATCGATCTATTGTAGGTGCTCTCCAATATGCCACTGTTACACGCCCTGATATCTCCTTTTGTGTGAACAAAGTCTGCCAATTTATGCAGTCTCCTCTTGATACACATTGGCAAGCAGTTAAACGAATTCTTCGATATCTCAGTGGCACTCAACACCTAGGACTGGTTATCTCTCCTTCCTCACACTTTCATCTTCAAGCCTTTTGTGATTCTGACTGGGGCTCTGATGTAGATGACAGACGCTCTACTTCTGGACTTTGTGTCTTTCTTGGGGGGAATTTAGTGTCATGGTCTTGCAAGAAACAACAAGTTGTGAGTAGGTCAAGCACAGAAGCCGAATACAGAAGCCTAGCTGCAACAGTTGCTGAGATCATGTGGATTAAGTCCCTGCTATCTGAACTCAGAATCACTTTGCCACAAACTCCCAACATTTATTGTGATAATCTAAGTGTTGTTCTCCTCACAGCCAATCCTCTATTTCATTCAAGGACAAAGCATTTTGAATTGGACTTGCATTTTGTTCGTGAGAAGGTATTGGACAAATCAATTTCTGTTCATCATGTTCCCTCCTATGATCAAATAGCAGATGGACTTACAAAGGCAGTAACAAGATCAAAGTTCCTTGAACTAAGAGACAAGCTCAGTATTCGATCTTTAGATACTGAACTTGTGGGGGAATGAAAGACTAACTAAAGTGTAACTGATTTGTAACAAGTTCCGTATCTTTAGCTAGTTAGTTTTAACTATCTTTGAGTTAGTTTTAGTATTGTATATATACAGATCAAGTCAGTGTAATTCATTAAGAGATTAACATCTCACTTTCTTGAATATAGCTTTCTGTTTCTTCTTTCTCTCTGTATCTTTCTTCTTTCCTTTTGGATCTGATATCTTACAACACTGACCAAGTTTCACAGAACTGAGGTTGACAATTGCCTATTAACTATATATTACAACCAGAACCTCAAATCCAATTGTACCAGCATGCAACTGTTTCGTAGATCATTTGACAATAAAATATATGATAATCATAAACCTATTTCTTTCCAGACTCGATTCAATAATACACAGTATAACAACCAAGCCATTTTAACCCTTCCCGTTAAAGACCAGGTAACAATTCCCGTTGATATATATAGTAATTGCAATTAGAGGTGACTCGCTTGACAGAAATTTAATGAGGGATAAAACGTCAATCCCCCACTTATAGATTAGTAATGTTAAAAAGGGTATCATAGCTACCAACCAGCTGATATAGCATGACATGCCCATGCTTTCAAGTTTCATCTAGCCCAAGCAAACAAACAGAACTTACTAAGAAATTAGCCATGTTAGAAATTGCAGGCACCTTACACAAAAGGAATTGAACGGCCCATTGCATACATTCTCACAAACCAATAGAGATGTATTTCACAAAATACAACTGGAAACAAATCATAGAATATGATACTGAAATAAAGGCTCTATAAAAAAAATGCTCGAAACCCAAGAGTATAAAACAGTAAAAACCCCAAAATAGTAGCAGAGTCAAATCAAAGTTTCACAAACTAAACTAAGGAAATGGTTGGCAGCAACAAAATGGCAACCGAAATGTAAACCCTTTGGGAATAAAGGTGCAAAGGGAAAGAATTCAGAGAATGGGTACAACTTTACCAAGTGAACATACGGTACAGAAGAGTCCCAAGATTAAAGTTGAAATATTAAATTTATATAGTTACTATACACCCTAGTTTCCACTGTTGTCCTTATCTCATCACCCAAATATGCTAATTGATTCATGTCTCCCAGCTAATTGATGAGGTTACCAGGGCTTTAAAGCACAAAACATGTCAACAACCAAATCCTGTTTATATGTTTCACAATCACAACAATGGCATTGTGTGACTCATTATTAGAAAATCTGAATACACGGTGTTGATCGTTGGGTACAAATAAAGTTACACAAACACATTTTGGGTATCATCTTGATGAGAGAGAGCTACCTAATCCTAGAAGAACGAGGAAAGAATGGCTCATCAAAACAAATTATCAACATAAATCATTAACTCAAATAAGTATAAACAAAAATCTGCATAAATTACAAGTCCACCAATCCATTGAAGGATTTACCTCACAGACACAGCATTTGACACTCCCGCCGCATATTTGAATTCAACAAAAATCCCAAGCTATCAAATCTTGGAAAATTTCAATCTTCAATCTACTCATGAGATGAAGCTTTTGAACTCCGAAACCCCTTCTTCAATTCAGCAACTCTTTTGATGCAAGCGGCCTTGGATTTCCCAGGAACCGCAGCCGCAACCTTCTCCCATCTCATAGGAGCATCCTTCGGAAACGCTTTCAGAGCATTCAACAGCGCAATATCCTCCCCAGAACTCCAATCAATTTCAACTTTCTCAACCGTCGCACCCAAATCTTCACCCCCATTCTCAGCTTCAGCCCTCTTATCCAACGCCTTCCTCTTCTTCAAAAACAAAGCATACGAGTCCGAATCATCAACTCTCTTCTCCCCCGACTCCTTCGCCTTCTTGATCACGCTCTCCGCCCTGTGCCGCCCTCCGAACGCCGCCGCAATCGCCTCCCACCGTCCAGGTTTCCCCACGGGATGCTTCACCATCTGCTTCTTCAAAACCTCAACGTCCTCTTCATTCCACTCCTTCTCCTCCTCCTCTTCCTCCACCACCGCCGCAGCACCGTTCCCACCGCCTCTTCTCTTCTCAGACGCGCCGCCGTTCACGACCGGAGCCACCACCGGGCCAACGGCGGCTTCTTCGGATCTGCGCGTCTTGGATCGCCGCTGCGGTTTCTTGGCATCGTCGTCGGTTGCGGTTTCTTGATCGGGGAAATTGACGACGGGGCCGCGGCCGACACGGATGTCGCCGGCGGTGAGGGAGAGGGGTGCGAAGGGACCGATGAGGAGGGAGAGGGAGAGCCAGAAGAGGAGAGATTTGAAGGGTTCGGATTGGAAGAAGAAGAGAGAGAGAGCTAACAGAAGGGAAGAGAGAGAAACGGTGACGAAGATGAATGACTTGGTGGGTTTGTGGTGATGCAGTGGCTCTGATTCTGTGGGTGCTCCTGATTGAAACATGAACCTTGGCCTCGCGTCTTCGTCTAAGAACTCCATTCTCACTGTCACATTCACAATTTTGAATACAAGCCAATAATATCCTTTGCCTTCCTTAAATGAACCTCTTGCACCTAAAAGAACGTCACCGTTTCCTCTTGGTCTTCCAAAATAGGTCTGCATGTTTTATTATTAGTTAGCGTTACTATCATGTTACTACCACTCAATCTCGCCGTTAATTGGCTATTTTGATCTGACGGTTCTGATTTAATTAATATATAGCCCCTCTCTCCCCTTCTCCCTCTTCCGTTCTCTCTGACTATACTCTCTAGTCTTTGCTGCCGCCGCCGTCGCACCACCCTACTCCACCGCCAGATCAAATTGTCGTGCCGCCCGTGTTAACCTCTCTCTGAATTGTGCGCCCCTCGTATTACATCAAAGATCACTTTTTATCCGCCCCATCTATCTCATGGAGGCACAGATAGACATCATATTCGATTGATTTTTATATCAATTTTTTTTATATCACTCCTAAAATCAACGTGACTTTCACCACTTTGTAAAAGTAATTTGGTTTATCTTCTCTACAAATACCGGTGGAACTGAATAAAAGTAATTTGAAATGATATTAACTGAATAAAATTATGCTCTTTTTTTATTATTTGGGTCTTGCTTGCTGTGGCAAAGCTGGAAACCGTATTAGACAACTCAGAGAGAGATTAACACCGGGGCGATTTGCTTCGGCAGTGGAGTGGGGCAGTGCGACGGCGGCTATGGGGAGCGACAGCGGCAACAAAGACTAGATAGTATAGTCAAAGAGAAGGGAGGAGAGAGGAGGGGGGAGAGAAAAGGGAAGAGAGAAGGGCTATATATTGGTCAAATAATCAGGACCGTCGAATCAAAATAACTAATTAACGGTGAGATTGAGTGGTACTAACCCTACTTGGTTGTTACAATATTCTATCTCATATATATATATATATATATATATATATATATATATATATATATTAATTTAAAACAAGTTTATTTAATTATCTTTCTCCATCTAAACTTTCTCTATCTCACAATGATAAACTATAAGGAGCATTTGAACTTGAATATCTAAAAAGACAAATTTATCAAAATTAGTAGCAATTTCTCTTGGTTATATCTATTTTCTTGATCATCTAATCATTTTAAACTTTGAAGCATCAACAATCTCATTATCAACAGAAGCTAAAACAAGCTCTGGTTCTTTTCTTCCAACTTCACATGTTCCATCAATTGCATTGTTCTTCCCCAATGCCTTCAATGCCAAATGTGTTGCCTTCTGTCCTGATATCATCATTGCTCCAAATATTGGACCCTGCAGAAATCATCAACAACATCGTTAAGACCCCCTAAAGTGGACAATAACTTACCATATTATGAGTCTCTTCCAAATACACCTAGCTTGTTTCAATTTCAGTTTTCTAAAAATACCTGACTTCAAAATGCCATTAGGAGTTAAGACTAAAGACCCCTTAAAGTGGACAATAACTTACCATATTCAGTTATTCATTCACCCCAAAATTATTTTGTGCACTTCATCCTTGGGCAGATAAAAGTTTTCAATGCCATTAAAAAAATACAAATGTATGAATAAGAGGTTCATTCAATCAACAAAGATGATTTTCCCTCTCGTTCTTTCCTTCTCAGGAACTCTGTCTTTAAAATGGACCAAATGCAGAGATGATTTTCCTTATGCTTCTGCTATACCTTCTAATATCTTAAGCTCAATAATTTTTTTTCCTCATAACTATATATATTGTGCATAGAAACATTGATAAATACTTGAATAGAAAGGAGGCAGTGCGAATGCATATCAAGACAAACCATTGATAAGATAAGAATACACCCACAAGGATTGCTTCATGTAAAGCCTGAACCAGAAAGGTAAAAAAGCCATTTGACATGTGTCGAAAGCTGTTAATGCAAGCAAGTAATAATGCATTCATTTCTTCAACTACATCAAATTACCCCATCCCTTTCATGCAAGCAAATATCTTCAATACTAGTTCAACCATATGCGAATCCATCTCGCGTCATAGCCCAACATATCTCTTCCAACATCATTTGGACCAAATGTGTGTGGTCAGGCCTCTTGGACTTATAAATTTGTTTTATGCAAATACAATGATTAAATTTTTTATGAATTAAACAATAAAAACTCATAACCCTTAATGAAAAGTATTTTTAACTATAAAACCGTTATAAATTATTACAATCATAATTCATAAAATTAATATTAGATTTACCATGAGTTTACAAAAGCTCACAACCTACTCATATTGATGGCATGGTAACAAAACATAACATCAAAACAATTAAATATTGACTCAACCATAATATATGAAAATTTTTCGTAACACTGTTATTTATGGCCCATAATTGCTAATGGTGTCAAAGTAACACCCAAGAGTATTTCAAGCGCCCAACCACTCCTACTTAAGGATTAACAAACTACTATAATAATTTTAATAAAATCCCAGGGTAGCTCAGTTGGCAGCTGAGCTCTCAAGGGATTGCTTGGTGCAGGGATCAAACACTGCCTCAAGCTGCACCCACCCTCACAATGAGGGGCAATATTGAATGAGGATACCTCCTGACAATGTACCAAAAAATATATATTAATTTTATAGGATTAAAAGCATATCTAACCTTTATTTTATTTTTCAAATTGTAGTTTGAAAGGAAAACGACATTTTTTCACTTATTTGTTTTTTATTAATTTGAAATGATTTTACCTCTATATATATATATATGTGTGTGTGAGAGAGAGATATGTTATTTGACCTACTTTTTTCTGTCTATCATTAACTACCACTCTCTAACACTATTAGATTATAATATCAATAAAGGAGAGAAATAATAAAAGTAGTTGAGATTATGATCTAATCATGTTGGAGACTTGTAGGAAAATGTAGGCAGAAAAAAGTAGGTGGAATAACATGTCCTTGTACACATATATATGTGTGTGAGGTAGGGGTGTTTGCGGTCTGAATTGTATCTGATCCAACCGCACCTTGTAATATGACTACCTTGTTACGACTTCACTCGAGTCACTATCCCTGCCTTCGGCATCCCCCTCCTTGCGGCTAAGGTAACGACTTCATGCATGGCCAACTCTCATGGTGTGATAGGTGATTACGACGTCATGCAGGCGAGTTACAGCCTACAATCAGAACTGAGGGTTTTGAAGCAAAAATATTTGATCCAATCCCTTCAGTTTGATCATCTAATTATCCATTCGATTTTTTAAAAAAATTCCATCCAATTTTTTTCGGTTTACATTGGATCGGTTTTTGATTTTTCGAAAAGTCTAAAATTTGAGCTCCGCAAATCACTAGCTATATCAAAATAAAGTCATACAAAATTACAAACTACTAAAAAATTCAAGTTTTCAAACTAAAACAGGTCTTAAAACTCATGAAGAATTAAAATAAATGAATAGATAATAAAAAACTAAAACAATATAGTATGCTATCATCTAAGATTATAAATCTACAAAACAAAGACATTTTAAGTAACCATTTTTCAAAAATAATAAATACATAATATATTGGATCGATTTTCACCCACCAAACAAATCCAATTAAAATATTCGATTTTTGATTTTTCAATTATAGGTTAATTCGGTTATCGTTTTTTCGATTCGGTCACCGCAGTTTGAATCTGTTAATAAATTGTTAGCATTTATTGAGAATTAATAATTAATTAATAAATTTGATTGGTGAAAATAATAATCGTTCTTTGGTAAAAATCAACAGTTAAGATTTGATGTCAAATTTCAAAATTTGACACTAATGTTGAAGGATCCTATCTCTCTATCTATATATATTTTATTTTAGGGAGAGATTATAGTTACAACCTCTTCTTTTAATACTTCTTACTATCAAATTTTAACCTTGATGTTAGTAGTAAGATATAGTAAAAAAAAAGAGATAATAGCTATAACCTCTTTTTTATTTTATTTTTTATTTTTATTTTTCCTAAAATTTCCGTCTTGCAATGCAAAGAGGGGGTCAATCCGTCATTTGGGCCACCTATTTCTAAGTTCAGATAAGCCCATTCGAGTTTTATGCAAATACAATGATTAAATTTTTTAAGAATTAAACAATAAAAACTCACAACCCTTAATGAAAAGAATTTTTAACTATAAAACCGTTATAAATTATTACAATCATAATTCATAAAACTAATACTAGATTTACCACGAGTTTACAAAAGCTTAAAACATACTCACATTGATGGCATGGTAACAAAATATAACTGCAAAGCAATTAAATAATATGACTCAACCATTTCACCAAAAAAATATATGACTGAACCATAATATATGAAAATATTTCGTGCCACCCTGTTATGGCCCATAATGCTAATCGTGTCAAACTAACGCCCAAGAGTATCTCAAGCGCCCAGTCACTCGTACTTAAGGATTAACAAACCACTACTTTAATAAAATTAATAAAAATATATATAAATTTTATAAGATTAAAAGCATATCTAACCTTTTATTTATTTTTTCAAATTGTAGTTTGAAAGAAAAACAACATTTTTTTCACTTGTTATTATTATTATTATTAGTTTGAAATGATTTTACCCCCTCTCTCCTCTCTGTCTATAGATATAAAAATTTATGTTAGGAGTGTTTACGGTTTGGATGGGATCAATTTTAAAGCAAAAATATCTGATCCAATCCTTTAATTGGATCATTTAATTATCCATTCAATTTGTTTCTTTTTAAACCCAATCCAATTTTTTTTGCTTTGGATTGGATCGGTTTTTGATTTACCGAAAAACCTAAAATTTGAGTCGTATAAATCATTAGCTATATCAAAATAAAGTCATGCAAAATTACAAACTAAGTTTTCAAGCTAAAACAAGTCTTAAAACTCATGAAAAAAGAATTAAAATAGACGATAAAAAAACTAAAACAATATATTTTGCTATCAATAACATTTAAGATTCTAAGTCTATAAAACAAAAAGATTACAAGCCACCATCTTTCAAAAATAATAAATACATAATATATATAATCAATTTTCACCAATCAAATCGAAAACCAAACCAATCCAATTAAAATATTCATTTTTTTTCGATTTTTGATTTTTCAATTTTTGGTTAATTCAATTATCGATTTTTCGATTCGGGCACCTACAGGTAAGATCTTTTGACACCAATGTCAAATTGTAAAATTTAACACTAAATCCTAACTGTTGATTTATGTTAATAAATTATTATTATTTATTTAATAAATTTAATTGGTGGAAATGATAACCGTTCTTTGACAAAATTCAACGGTTAAGATTTGATTTCAAATTTCAAAATCTCACATTAAGGTCAAAAGATCTATACATATTTTATTTTATTTTGTAATTCCCCCCCCCCCCCCCCCTAAAATTTCTGTCTTGCAATGCAAAGAGGGGGCCAATCCGTCATTTGGGCTACCTATTTTTGCTGCAAAGAGGGGGCCAATCCGTCATTTGGGCCACCTATTTCTAAGTTCAGATAAGCCCATAAATCGTGTTCTTTAGCCCACCCAAAAAATGAAGAAAAAAAAACCAAAAAACTAGGAGGGAGAGAATAGCGTAGGGCACATGACGGCGATGGTGATGACGAGGACAGAAACAAAATGCCTGAAAAGAGACATTTATAGGGAGGAGAAACAAGATGGATAAGTATAAATAGAGAGTGGTTGTTTCAAATCATGTTAATTTTCCTTCGCTTTTCTGTTTTTAGAGAAAGAGATAGAGAGAGAGAGACCGAGAGAGAGAGAGAGAGAGAAAGGAGAAGGGCTTGGTTTTGGAAGATGAGGTGAAGGTGCCTACGTGATTCATCCGATACCTCTCTTGCTCTCCCAATTCCTAATTCCAATTAGGGTTCCATTTTCTCTCTCTTTTTTCCCCCATTTTCAATTTCCTTCTCACAAATTAAGCTCTCAAGGGCCTATTCTTCAGGTAAATAGAGAGAGAGAGAAAGATTAAAATTAAAAAGTCAGATTTTGTGAGCTGGGTTCCTTTTTTTCCTTTTGCATTTTTATGTATTTTCGTGACTGGAACTTCATGCATTGTTAAAATTAACATTATACGTTGTTTTTGTTTGCTTTTGAGTTTTGAATCTGGATTTCTTCTATTTATTAATTAGCTAACTTCAATGGTGTATGCTTCATTTCTTCAAATTTTGATGCCTTTCATGGTTTGACGATTGCTGGTTAATATTTTTGATTCCAATGGCGTTTTCAAAATGCATGTTCTTGCTTGATTTGTAGGGTAGGATTACAGTTATATAACGGTACAGATGAGTTTGGCGGGTACAGAAAGCTCAGAAGAGGGTGCAGGGCATATGGAGCCTCCCGATCCTGATGTTCTTGAAATTGATCCTACTGGTCGCTACATCAAGGTAATATAATTGTCTAATTTATATTGGTTCATTATTTTTCTTCCTTTTTTTTTTTATCTATGGGTCAAAAAAAAAAAAAAAAAAAAAAAACCTATCAATGCACCAAGCTAATTCTACTTTTTGGATACATTGCAGTATAAAGAAGTGGTCGGCAAAGGAGCCTTCAAAACTGTGTATCCATTGTTTTTGCTTTCTTAACATCTATGTTTTTATTTTATTTTATTTTGGATTCTGTAGCTGCACTACATTTGTTAAGATAATCCGTTTACTTTATTATTGAATGTTTTTGCTATGCAGAAAGTAAAACATTTTGACTGCCAAGCACAATTGAGAACATAACGCAGTGCAGATAAATAAATTTTTTTATCATGGAGTAAACCTTGTTTTAAGGTGTATATGTTTTCCCTAACTTGTGATCAATCAGTTACAAGGCTTTTGATGAAGTCAATGGAATTGAAGTTGCATGGGGCCAGGTTCAGATTGATGAGGTGTTACAGTCACCAGGTGACTTAGAGAGGCTTTACTCAGAAGTGCATCTTTTGAAATCTCTGAGGCACGATAACATTGTAAGATTCTACAATTCCTGGATTGATGAGAAGCGCAAGACTGTTAATGTGATTACGGAGTTGTTTACCTCGGGTAGCCTCAAACAGTATGTTCACTATCCCTTTTTTATGTATTATGAATCTCTTTCTGCCTTTATTGTGAGATCAACCTTTTTGTTAGTGGATGTGTTGCATGATTTAGGTATCGGAAAAAACACAAGAAGGTTGACATGAAGGCTGTTAAAGGATGGGCAAGACAGATTTTAATTGGTTTAAGCTATCTCCACAGTCACACACCACCAGTTATACATAGGGACCTGAAATGTGATAATATATTTATCAATGGTCACCAAGGAGAAGTTAAAATTGGAGATCTGGGGCTGGCAACTTTCTTGGAGCGTACTAATGCCAAGAGTGTACTTGGTATATTATTCTATTTCCCCGCACTATCTTTTTCTGTTAATCCATGTTTATCTTTTATATAATTAAAACATTAACCATAATTTTAATCATTTTTCCATCTCATAGGTATAGGAATACTAGTAGATTCCTTGCTTTTTTGTCCCAATGCTGTTTAATTTATATACTAGTTTTATTTACACACACGAAATCCTGGTAGGAACCCCGGAGTTTATGGCACCTGAGCTGTATGATGAAAATTACAATGAATTAGCAGACATATATTCGTTTGGTATGTGCATGCTTGAGTTGGTGACTTCTGAGTATCCTTACAGTGAATGCAGAAACTCTGCACAGATATACAAGAAAGTTTCATCTGTGAGTGTTGCGTTATTAATAATTTTCTTTTTCTATAGGCTGTTACTGGGATTATTGGGTCATACAATATTTGATTTTGCAGGGTATAAAACCTGTTGCTCTTTCTAAAGTGATAGATCCAGAGGTAAAATCATTTATTGAGAAATGTCTTGTCCCAGCATCTCAAAGATTATCAGCAAAGGAACTTCTGTTGGACCCCTTCCTCAAAGTGAATGGTTTGACAAAGAATCGCCCTTTTCCATTGCCTGATATTGTTCTTCCCAAATTGGGAGCCTTTGAAAGCCGATGTATGATGTCAGAAGGTCCTGCTAGTGCACGTAATGGAGCCATTATGGATCTTGGGGAAACCGGTGAGCTACCTGTGATCACTGTATCTGATCGTTCTGCTGAGGGTGCATCGTCTTCTCCATGTGTTGAGATAAGAAGGTTGAAGAGAGGTGATATGTTCTTTCTAAAAGGAGAAGAAAATGATGAGAATTCTGTATCATTAGTTCTACGGATAGCTGATCAGAGTGGTCAGTATAACTTATAGCTCATTTCTACTCTTTAATAGCTGTGTTTTGAATTTATTGGTGGCATTTATATACTTTGGCATTTATATGCAGGACGAGCAAGAAATATCCATTTCATATTCTACCTTGACAGTGACACTGCTGTCTCAGTTTCAAGTGAAATGGTTGAGCAGCTGGAACTTGCTGATCACAATGTTAAATTCATAGCTGAGTTGATAGATTTGTTATTGACAAATTTAGTTCCTGATTGGAAACCTTGTGTATTAATTGATCATTTGGTTTCTCCAAATGGTAAATTGACTCAAGCAAGCCAACAGAGAGACTTGGAGTTGGCAAAATACAAAGGAAGCTCAAAACATTCTACCGAAATTGTGGCTGAAGATGTACGTCCCTCAACGTCATATCGAAGATCAGCTACAAAAGAAAACCATGATAATATTGATTTTGATGAGGTTTTATCACATGAATGGATTGGTCTTTTAAAAGCAACAAAGGCAGATGATTTGTGTTCTGAGATATCATATGCTTCTGCAACAACATCTGACTTCAATGATAAGTTTTCATTCATCTCTGCTGAATCAGGATTTGATAGAGGTAGTCAATCCTCATTTGCATCTCAACTTGAGGCATCGCCTGATTACAGGAGTAATAAGTCTTCAGACCTGGGAAGCAACGGCATGATGAGCTTCTCTAGTTATCCCAGTGGTGTTTCCTCCTTGTCTGAAACTGACGATGAGTTGAGAATAGAATTAGAAATGATTGAACACAAGTATGAAGAGGCCATCAAAGAATTATCCAGAAAAAGAAACCAGGCCATCATGGAGATTAGAAGGAGAATGTCAGAGAAGACTATCATAGAATAATTTCACCAGTCTTTTTCTTTTTTTGGTACAGATTTTACTAGTCTTTTTTTTGGAGGGGGGGCTATAAGAGATTTTACTAGAATTTTTATTAGTTACCTTTTGTGTCCCCTTCTTTCTTCATCATACCCGTGAATTTTCAAGTGTAAATAGCACGGTGTGGATGAAAACGTTCCCTTCTTATGTCAACGATATTTTCTTTTTAAAGATCTATTGAAGTTATCCTTGACCACAATTCATTTATCGTTTATGACTTTAGCGGGAACATAAACCGACTTTCCCTTACGAAATTCCATTCAGTTTTGACACGATTTGTTTTATCTTGTTTCTTTTTTTTGATAAACGATTTGTTTTATCTTTAAATGGTTAATGCGGGCTATCTCAATGGTTCTAAATAATGCCTTGCATTATCAAAGTGTATGGGTTTGAATCTTCTTTGGTCCGTGATCTTCGGAAGATTACGGTTTTGGAGATCATTCACGCCTAAAATTCCAAAAATAAGAACAACCATTCACGTCTAAGTCATCTTCCTTGTGGTCATTCTTATTTTTGGAGATCTGTGATGTCTAGAAGTTACGGGGGAAGATAGCTTCCGTATGATTTGTTTTTAAATTTTTTGGAGTTTTGGCAATGGTATTAAATTATTTTATCTTTATAATAAATTACTCTATTGAAAAAATCTTTAAATTTGTTTTTAGTTATATCAAAATTATAAAAAAAAATGTTCTCAAGTTCGAGTCAAGTTTTGAAATATAGGGATAATGATCTTGAGAGAATCTTGATGGTGCTCGAATTAGATTAATCAATTAATAAAGCATTTGATGAATCGATTGAGAAATAAATAAAATTTTATGCAAAACTAATTAAATTTGGGTGATTTTTAATTTAAATCTTATTTCTAATTATTACAATTTCAGTTTCATCCTATTAGTTTTCTGATTGAGTGTATTAAAGTAATGTAAAAAAATATATTCACCTTTAAATTTCATACATGGAATTTAATTTAGAACCAAATAAAATTTTTTTTTTGATGATGAGCTATAAGCCGTGGGAGTTATTTTTTAAATTAAATCAAATCCATTTCATCTTTAATCATTCCAAATTGGAAGAGTTTTTCAACAAATTTTTCTTCAAAAAAAGTATGAATATACAAATATCTATTCATTATTTTTTTTGGTATGAAGTAATTGTGGAATTGTGTAATGTTGATATTTTGATTGAATTTTTCTTCAACAATACCTTTTTCTTTATTGTTCTCATCAGTTTCCTTTTTTTTTTCTTCTCATATGAAGATGAATATATATAAAGAATTGCATAAGTTTTTTATTTACTGAATAATTTGTTAGAAAAAATTATTTCAAGAATGTGATTATAGTTCTATATATACTAAAAAATAAAATTACAATTAATTACTGAACTAATTTTAAAAATAAAAAAGAAAGAGAAAAAAAAAATAGTGTCTTATTTTTTGGCGGGACAGAGGAAACTCATTTAAAACCTGGAAGAGAAGTCGCGGGAGTGAATTTAGCCTTCGCTAATCGAACCCCACAAAAGAAGAGGAGAGAGTTTCAGAGAATCCACAACGACACCGTTCATCGTCGTTTGAGATGGACTCGGAACTGAAGGCGGCGAAAGCGGCTTACCGGAACGCCAAGGCGGAGGGAAACCACCGGGAGGAGGCACGGTGGGCGAACGTCATCGGCGACATACTGAAGAACAGAGGAGAGTACGTGGAGGCCCTCAAGTGGCTTCGAATCGATTACGATATTTCGCTGAAGCATTTACCTGAGAAGCACTTGCTCCCAACTTGCCAATCTCTCGGCGAGATATATCTCCGTCTCGAGCATTTCTCCGATGCCCTAATTTACCAGGTCAATTCTTCTTCCTGCCAAATCCCTAACTGATTCTGTTTTTTTTTTTTTTTGCCCTAACAATTAGAATTTTCTCGGTTGCAGAAAAAACACTTAGATCTTGCGAGGGATGCTAACGATCTCGTTGAGCAGCAAAGGGCGAGCACGCAACTAGGTCGCACTTACCATGAATTGTTCTCGAGATCAGATCACGACCATCACTCCATTCGCAATGCGAAGAAGTATTTCAATTTTGCTATGGAGCTTGCTGTGACTTTCAAGGAAAACCCGCCCAACAACAAGTCTTCGTTTCTCAAGGAATACATAGATGCACACAACAATATAGGCATGCTGGAAATGGAGCTTGATAACTTGCACGAGGCGCAGAAGATCCTAACTAGAGGATTGGAGATTTGTGATGAAGAGGAGATCAGTGAATTTGACGATGGTCGCAGCAGGCTCCATCATAACCTTGGGAATGTATATATGGAACTAAGGATTTGGAATGAAGCTAGAAGAAATATTAAAAGGGACATTCAGATATGTAACAGAATTGGGCATCGTCAAGGGGAAGCCAAGGGGTATATTAATCTTGGTGAAGTGCATTACAGGACTCAGAAGTACGAGGAAGCGCGATCTTATTATGAGAAGGCGCTTGCTTTGGCAAAGTCCTTGGAGGACGAGGATGCTTTGGTCAGGCAAATTGATCAGAATATTGGAACTGTTAGAGAAGCTGTCAAAGTAATGGATGAAATAAAGAGAAGAGAGCAGAACCTGAAAAAGCTCAAAAGAGATATAGCTACCACGAGAGGGACACCACATGAGCGCAAATGTTTGCTGCAGCTAAATGCGTCTCTTGATAGCCTCGTTGAGAAAGCAAGCACGATCTCTGCGTGGGAGAAGGTATCAATTATATCCTTGTGTTTGTTAACTAAATGCCATTTTTTACCTGAAAATGTTTTAGTGGACGAGTGTTGATGATGTAGTTCTTAATTTTCCAACGTTTATAAGGTAGTCCATAGTTTAATGTTTGAAGCTAGAAGGAAAATATAGGAAAACTATACAGAGCTGAATGCTGGCCAGCATATAAGTAATGTGAGCATAAATTGGGAGTAGTAGAATTGAGGATATTAAGGTGGATGTATAGCCATACTAGGATGGATAAGATAAGAAATGAAAATATTTGATAGAAGGTAGGAGTAGTACATGATACTGAAAAAGATGAGAGAAATTGGATGGTTTGGGCTTATTATAATAAGAAGCCTGGATCCTCCCGCAACAATAAAAGTTTGTTACAAGAGCATGACACAAACAGAGGAAGAGTTTAGTTGAGACTTATTTAGGGAAAAGTAGTAAAATAAGATTTAATGGAATGGAAAATAAATTGGCATATGATGCGTCTTATGACAGAGTGGAGGAAAGCTGTCAGTATTGTGTGGTAGAGTTGTTTTTTTCCTATTTCCCTATATATATATATATATATATATATATATATATATATATATATCTTCCTCTAATTTTGCTTTTTATTTGAGCTCTTGGACGGCCGACCCAATTAATGTCCGATAAAGATGATGTTGATCTTGTTATGTTCACTTCACCAACCAGGTTTCATTGCAACCAGAGAAGAGTGTTTTCTGTAATTTGTTGAATTGTATTTATCATGTTTAGGAGAAAAATGTTTAACAAGCAAGGCTACATTCCATCATATCAATTTCTACATTTGACCTTTTAGAACTCCCTTTCGGCATACATAAAAGGAAGTCTTTTTGGTTTGGTCTACTAATATTGCTTTAATGAACTGATGTACACCTGCTCATGTTAGTTATGGATTAAACAGGAATTTCTTAATGTTTTTTTTAGCACACTTATTTTCCCTCTTAGCAACTTCTTCAATTGGAAAGCTTATGCATGAATTTACTATTAAGAAAAGGAGCAAGTTTATTCGGTAATTGTTAGGCTCACAAACGTAATGGAACTGATAGATAGAGATATAGAGGTAAAAGTGTTGTTTGTCATCAAGAACTGCTAACGAACAGGGAGAGATTTCTCCCCAAGGTTTTCCCTTTACAACTGAGCTGTTATTAGTTCCGAATTGAATAAATGAATTCCCCCCAATTAGTGTTTCCCGATTTAACTGTATACCGACCTAACTAATTAACTTACTAGCTATCCCATCAATTAACTCCTTTTGTGTACACCTTCCAAGTCTCAACCTCACTTGGTTGGGTCCTAATAGTGATGTATTGAGTTTTGTGATTGTTGCAGCACTGGAAATAGGATAGCGTATTATTTGCTTAAAGCATGAATCATTGGGCATGTGTTGCTCTCAGACTTGAAGATATGATGTTTTCTTCCACATTTGATAATTTGATGACCTATTGGCTATTAGTATTATTTGCTGAATGCAGTGTCCTTTTGAAACTATGGTATGTTTAATAATACCTAAAGTGTGACCTTTCTTCCTAAACAATGTTTTGTTTAGCATTGTGAATTTGCAAAGGAGAAGAAGAAAATAGCAAGTGAACTTTGTGACAGGCAAAGGCTGGGTGATTCATACATGGATGTTGGAGAATCATACCAGAAGCTCAGAAAATTCAACAAAGCAATCAAATGGTACAAAAAGAGTTGGGAAATGTACAAAATAATTGGTAACTTAGAGGTAAAGTTTCCGTTATTCTATGATATAAAGTTAACACTTTTGTTCTCATTTTCTTCCTGACTTTAATCAATATAACACTTTGGTTATTCTATGATTAGTTGAAACGATTGATAATATGAGTATATTGCAACAGTTGCTTGCTATATTCAAAAGAGGACCATGTACATGGCACGATAGATTCTTACATATTCTAAGAGTAATACAGTAATCCAACTAAATAATAAGATGTGATCTGTGCAGTCAGATTTATTTTATGCTGCTTTATAATAAAAGCTAAGCTATTAAGTGTATTATTCTCATTGTACATAAGAATTTATTCCATCTCAGTCAGACATGTATCAAACACATATCATACGTGACATGACACTTCAATTTTTTTTTGTACATGTCAGTGTCCATGCTTCTTAGGTGTCTTGGTATACAAAGATAAATATAGGGGAAATAATTTATATATATTTATAGGGAAAAATGTTTGTCCTTTTAAATAACACAACTTGTGTCATTTCACTCTCACAAAGAGGTGGAACCCACACCTTTATATTTTTTTGTCCACTCTCTCTCCTCCTTTATCTATCTCTTTCTCTCACTTAAAATGACACAACTTTACATCCTTTAAAATGATACACACTTTTCCCATATTTATATTGCCACTTTGTCCTGATGATAATGCTGCTTGGTTGATTCCTATGCTTTGCTGGTAATAATTATAGGGCCAAGCACTGGTGAAAATTAATATTGGTAATGTTTTGGATTCTACTCACAATTGGAAAGAAGCATTGGATGCATTTAAAGAGAGTTACAGGTAATGATATCCATATATTAAAATTTAGTGGTTGATTTTATTTCTTGAAATTAGAGAAATAAAGTTTATGGAACAATAAATAAATTTGTAATTATCATGGACTCCAAGTGGCTGAATTTATTTTGAACACATTAGTCACAATAGTTTCCTCTTTTAATGCAACTTGTTTGCATAAGACGTGAACTATGTGTTGTTAGTGTGCTTTAGATTGTTGGAGCACTGCAGTTGTTTTGTGATGTCTGAAAGAAAATCACCAGAATAAGATTCTTCTCATTATGCAGTTTCCATTCCTTGCTTGTTAACCCAGCCATACTGGTTTTTTTACAAATTCCAGTAAGTTATTTTTATGAGAAAATATAAAGTTCACATTTTAGAGATGCAGTAAACAACACAGCATAATGCCATGAGCTGCTTCTAACAGTTGCAGCTGCAGCTAACACTAGAGTGAAACTTGAACACTTTCGAAATATGAGACTCGTCCTTGATTAGAGCTGCTTAAAAAGATACATCCTTGTTGGCTTCTTTTTGATGTTCTTACTATGAGCTACGTTAATTTGATTGCAGAATTGCTGTTGAAGCGGACCTTCCTGATGTACAGCTTTCTGCCTTGGAAAATATGCATTATAGCAACATGATAAGATTTGATGATGAGGATGAGACCAGGTAACTGATTCATGAAAGCCTGTATCCTTATATGTACATTTTTTTGCAGTTTCATTGAGTTACGCATGGACTATTTTAATATTCTAACCTTCAGAGGCCAAAATCTGATAATCTTCAAAATTGAGTCCATTTTATTGTTTCCGTTATCATGGATACCTGTACTATTACTGCTCTGATCAATTCTGATCCTTTTTAGGAGTTTGAAACTTCTAATTGATAAGCTGAAGAAGTCAAAAGAAAAAGAGCTCGAAGCTCGAAGTATGCCAGAGGATTGTTGTTCTGAGACTGATACTGAACCAGATGATTGTCCTTCAAATAGTGGGTCTGATAATTTCTGCTCTCCAAAGACAATTTCTAGATCAAAAACTCTGACTACTGAATTAGAATTGAAAGATGACATGCCTCTTATGTCACTCTATCAGTCCATAAAAGGCTCATCCAGGAAGATAACAGACCACGCAGAGAGTCTTACCAACTCTACCAAGCAAGCTGAGCAGTCACCCAAAAGTCTGTCAAATCTAACCAGCAACCATCAGACGGTTGTTGGTCGTAAACGTGTCCGTATAATTCTCTCTGACGATGATGACAGTGATGAGATAGAGTTTTCAAGCAAAAAAGATCACGATTGCTTGTTAGAGGACTTTCCCACTGATGATGCAAGTACGTTTTCATTTTTACTTGCTTTGCTATGATCCTAAAGATTACCTTATACCCAAGTAAGTACTGACTGATACTTGCCTGATTGCAGTTAAGAGTAAAGCCAGTCCTTCTCGTAAAATTCAGGTAAAGAAATGTCTATTTGTTTGCGTGCGTGTGTGTGAGGAGTATCAGCATGTGGATGCTTAGCCTTTTTGGGATGGCAGGTTGTCTCAGAGTATGGATCCAAATGTGCAATTAATGTTGAAGAAAGTAGTAGTTCTTTCAAATGCCGGAGTCCATATACAGCCACTAAGACTGGCAGACATTCCAGATCTTTGAGCAATGATATAGTTGCTGAACCTGATTTTCCTAGTGGTTCTAAATGTGACACAGATGTCTCCGGCAAACAAAATGGTGTTGCCGATCCCATGTTGCATCATTCCCAAAATGACGTGAGTTACACTGTTTTGGCTTGAACATGAATTTATTTGAGATTCATGCTTTTGCCAAATTGTTATGTTCATTGTTATTGCTAATTGATATTTTTCTAACCTCTGCCTCCTTTATATTGTCTTGCAGCAATATATTACATGCCGGATTGGGAATGATATAATTCACGTAGAAGCAACTTTGTGTAGTGCTGGTGATCAGTTGAATATTGAGTCTTTGAAGGCTGTAGTTGCATGCTTATACTATTTACAACTTCCCACAGAAAAGGGATCAGAGGGTAGGCAGTCCCTAGTTTCAGTCTTACCTGTCATAGTTAATAATATTAGCATAGAAGGTCACCAGCCAACTTAAAAATTAATTTGTTATAAATTGTATGGGAAGAAAAAAGAAAAAGAAGGTGTATTTGGGTATCCTGGCTTTGCACCTAAAGGTTGACAGACGCTCCTCGTCCTTATTATAAAACAAGTGAATGATGCCCCTCTGGCAAAAAGGATCCCGATGATGGAAAAAATTAATCAAGGCCGAGATCTATGGTTAATTTCTTGTTTGGTTACCATTTGGTACTTTGTAGACGTGTTTGGAATAACCACTATTTCTGAATTGGATTAACCATTATTTCTGACTTTTTTTTTTTTTGGTGAAAACCATTATTTCTGACTTTGGTTAATTCTTCATGAATTGAAAATATTTTTGAGAAGATTCCCTGAGTAATAATTCTCGGTTTCTTCTATTGGCGTTTATCAAATTTTTCACTTAGTTAAAAGAAAGGTGAAAGTTTATCATGAATGCTTCTCCCTGGATTTGGGATGAATTAGTTTTGGTGAGGCTGTTGGTTGGTCTGCCTCAGATATTGACGTAGAGTGGAAACGTTTTCACCAAGTGACACGTCATAATTAAGCTTGCCTATGTATTGACCCTAGTTTACTTATCTCTGCATGATTTTAAAGCTTCCTATGGATCACAATTGTGGTCTGGCAATGAAGCATGGATAGAGGCACCAAAAGTGAGACACTGCGTGAGACATACTTTGTCACACAGCAAGATCCAATATATTAATGTTTGAAAATAAATGTTGCCTAAATATGACTTTGTTTTGTCCACACTGTTTACAACAAATTCTTGTCCTGCATAGTTGTATCGATGTGGATAACACTACTCATTCTGATACCAACACTGGGCACAGGAAGCATACATATTGCATAGATGTTGGTGTCCGACATGTGAAACAATAATAAACTATCAAGTACCCGATTCCATGCTTCAGTGTTAGACAATTAAGTTGCAGTTTTACCAACTTCCATACTATCTTCTAATACATTTATTTATAAATGTTTTTTTTTTTTGCTATTGCAGTTTTCCTCAGGTCATTTTTTTCTCTCTCCTAACTGTACTTGAATAAATTTATCAGTAGGTTTGCTGCCCATTATTCAGCATATAAAATGTGCTGGAAGAGATCTAGAATCCCTAGAAACTGTTGAAAATCTTAAGGAATATCTGCAAAATGATGCGGTTGAGGCTTCCATTGATGGTATGCGATACTGATGCTTTTTGTTCAGTCAGTAATATAGCACAATGCAATTATTTTTATGCCATGTTCTTGATTTTTTTTTTTTTTTAAATATTATCTGGCTTCTTATCAGGAACTTTATATCTAAGACTTCAACTATATGACACATATTGGTGCACATAAATATTTGATTTCTAGACTAGCTGATATGCGGTTGTTACTTGTTATCTATTGATTAAATTTATCTGACTCATTATCATTTGATATTCATTGATCTTGCAATTTATGTAATGTTACTGCCCTGGATTTAGTAATCTTATAATCACAATAAAACGGTTCAATGATAAAAACACTGCTGTATAAATTGTTTGTTGATTAATAAGGTGAAAGAAAAAGAGGTGTTCCCTCTCCAAGGATCATAACCCTTATTCTGAGAAGTTGGTTCTCAGATCCTTACTTACCAATTGCCCCCTATTTGAGGATAAGTCCTCTTATTATAATCCCTAACTGCTAGTAACTGACATAGATTGTATCTATCACACTAAATTGAATACCAACAGTCGAAGTCCTAATTTTATTTGAATTTGAATCTTCTAGTATACAATTTTAAGGTTTAGGCCCCTTAATTCCCATGTCTGTTTCATGCAAGCTTAGGAAGTTGACAGCAGAAGAGGTACATGTATGAATCATTTGGCAAATTAGGCAGTCATAGGCTTATCCTGTATTGGAGCTATATTAACATCAATTTTTAGCTTTCCATTATCTATCTCCATGTGAGACATACGATTTTTCATCCTTTACAGGATGGATTCACAAGCGCCTAATGAAAATGTACATAGACTGCTGCAGGGAGTTTTCTTATGTACCAAATATCAAAGTACTGAAGAAACTCTACAATTTAGAGGTAAGAAGGATCTTACCTTGTCGTTTCTTTCATTTCCAGTTCACAGTGACATATTTGCCTTCTCATTTTCAGATGCTGGATTGAATTTGGATTTTTTCTTACAACTGAATGTGGTTTATTGTTGTCAAAAGGTTTCAGATGATGAAATCAGTGTGTCTGATTGTGACCTGCAAGATTTGTCTATAACACCATTGATAAATGCGCTGCATTCCCAAAAAGCATTTTCAATGCTCGACCTCTCTCACAATTTGTTAGGTACTTTTTTCTGATTTGTGCTCATTTTGCTTTAGATTCTGTTGTATTGTTCTTGTCTGCAAATTGTCTAGTAAAGTAACCATTCTTTGCTCATGCTTCTTCAAGAGGATCCATTCTTCTGGTTCAAGTTTCATCTGTATTACATCCACTAAAAGTCTAGTAATAAGTCCTTTGTTGGTGACTAAATGAATAGTAAGAATACTAAAACCATAAAACGAATTAAAATAGAAAATTAAATTTTACTAGTGAGATCTATTGAATAGTTTTTTGCTTTTTGCTGAATTGATGATAATATATTAGGAAATGGGACAATGGAGAAACTTCGAAAGGTGTTCACAGAGTCAAGCCAATCTTATGGTGACTTAACTTTGGACTTGCATTGCAATCGATTTGGCCCAACAGCTTTGTTTCAGGTATGGTACCACTTGCTACCCTTTTGACCTTTGCCTGTTTGACTTCTTCCCCTTGTTCTATTTTTGTAACATTGGCCCTCGTTGAATGAGATTTTAGGTATGAGGGTCTAAAATGATGGTTGAACTTTATATTCTATTATAGAAAGATATTTAAAAATTGAACTGACAGAGAAATGTAATGGAGGCATACAGTTGATATTAGTAGTGAGATATTTTGTAAAAGAAATTGAATTATCAGGTCTTAAATCACTGAAGTATCAGCTAATTTCACCTGCCTAGCCCCCACGAAAGTTCATTGCAATAGTCTTCAAATTACAATCTATTTACAAGGATATTCAATCAGTACAATTTTTGATTAATCAATGATAAAAGAATACCTGTCTCATTTTTCACGACTAGAATGCCATTTGACCCATCCCCAATTTGCTAATATATTGACTTTACTTATTCCTATCAGATTTGCGAATGCTCAGTGCTTTTTGCTCGGCTAGAAATGCTTAACATTTCTGGAAACCGTCTTACTGATGCATGTGGATCTTATCTTTCAACAATCTTAAAAAACTGCACAGGTAAGCTGCATGACCTGAAGCTCTGTCAATTTGAATATGGTTTCTGTTATCTCACATTGAGCTATGAAAATGTCTATATATCAAATATAAGCTAAGATACCCTTATGGTCTCTCAAATGTGCTTCTATGTGCATGCCTGCTGCAGATATCTCCTTACTTCTATTTACTTGTATTCTGTGGTACAGCACTATGTAGCTTGAATGTAGAGAACTGTTGTATCACATCCAGAACCATTCAAAAAATTGCCGATGCATTGGACTCTGCATCTGTACTTGCACATCTTTGTATAGGTATAATGAATCTATCATTCTTTTCTTACCCCTGACACATATAATCTTATAGCGTAATGGGCAGTCTACCGTTGACAGGACACAACAGCCCTGTATCTGGAAATGCTTTAGTTAATCTTCTATCCAAGCTTTCTACTTTGAAAAGGTAGAATCAATTACACCGAAGTCACCATCCATTTCTCTGTGCCATCTTTAGATAAATTGTATTTTTTAGGGCATACAGGAATTTAAATCAAATTTGTCCATTGTAGGTTTTCTGAGTTGAATCTGAGTGGTCTAAAACTAGGCAAACCAGTCGTCGATGCCCTTTGCCAGCTTGCTGGGACCTTGACTGTATCAGGACTAATACTTGGAAGCACGGGTATTGGAACCGTGAGTAAAACCTATTTCCTATCATTTGTTCAATTTATTTTACCATTATTGGTTGTTCTAGCATGCTTACCTCTTCTGACTGGATAGAGGCTTTATTCTGCAGGAAGGGGCGATAAAATTATCAGAATCATTGCTCAAGGGGACTGAAGAGCTTGTGAAACTTGACCTATCATATTGTGGGCTGACATCTAACTATGTTTCAAACATCAATGTTAATTTTTTTTGTTCCATCCTTGAGCTGAACCTGGAAGGAAATCCTATTATGCCTGAGGTTGGTTGCTTGTAACTACTGATTTCTATTGCTAATATTCTTGTAATTCATGTTTCCTTGACTGGTTTCATTTGCATGTTATTATATATTCAGCATAGAATCTGGCTTCTGTTACCATTTGTTTACCCTCAACATTAGTTTTCAGTTTCTATAGATTTAGGTATAGCTGTGCTCGATTTAGTGATAATTTTGTGAATTTAACCAGCTTTGTTATGCATGGTTTGTTGCAATGCCTCTAATGAATACAGGGCATCGATACTCTATTTTCGCTTCTCATAAACCCTCAGTGCTGTCTCAAAGTCTTGGTCCTTAGGAAGTGTCAACTTGGGCTTGTTGGAATTCTTCACATAATTGAGGCACTGGCAGGTAGGCATTAAGTCATATGTGGTTGTTAGTTCATAATATTAAAACTAGTACTATTGTATGGTTATGTTGTTTTCTGTTATCAGAGAACAGCTGCCTGGAGGAGCTTAACCTTGCTGACAATTCTGTTCCAAACGAACTTCCTGCTCTACAACATGACTTATCAGTAAAAGGCTGCTCACAAAACCAAGAGCAGAAACTTGATACTGTGAAAGTGGATGATAATCAAGAGGTCCTTTGCTCTCTGAACACTGCCGACCATCAGCTGGAAGTTGCTGATAGTGAAGATATTCCAGTTAGAGTAGAAGAAGCTGCTGCTTCTGGAATTGACGACAGCTGTGCCAGTTCATGTCAAAGAAATTCTTCATCTCCCGAGTGCCATTTCACTCAACAGTTTTCAATTGCTATTGGTAAGGCAAAGAACTTGCAATTATTGGACCTCAGCAATAATAATTTTTCTGCACAAGCTGCAGAAACATTCTATGGTTCGTGGACAATCTTACGACCCCTTTCAAGTCACAAGCACATTACTAAGCAGATTATTCACTTCTCAACGAAGGAAAATAAGTGCTGCAGAGTGAAACCTTGCTGCAAAAAAGTTTAATTTGTAGCTCTCATACTTGACCAAAGAAAGAATAAGAGGCAATTCTCCAGTCAATGATTGAAGGCATTTCTCTGAATAAGACGACGTTGTTGCTTTATTTGTAAATGTGTTCGTCATCGACAGCTGTATTTTCTGCATGTCAATTGTTAGGAAGTACAGGTTCTCGAGCTTCATTTATCATTTAAAACACGTATATAAATCTTTCATCTTGATTTCATGTATATAATATGAGTTTTATAATTTTCATTTAACATGAGAATTTGAATTTTCTTATACATCCTTCGATTTTCGTGCCAACGTGGGTTCTATACATAATTTTTTGTAACATATGGGTTCCACATGCTTTTTGTCTCTACAAGAGAAATTCTCATCTTGAATGAGAAATATAAAACCCATATAATAATAGGAAATGCAGATTGACCAGCCTGACGAGTTTGTAGGTAACTTGTGATCATTCAAAGCTATGATTTGCCGTACGTGGAGAATATCTGTATTTATGGATAGAGATGCTGTACATTTTACACGAGGCTTGTTTTGTATGTATTTCTAAGGTATTTTTGGTATTTATAAATCACATTGGAGGAATTTAATTTTAGTTGATTCAAAAGGCTTACCTAATGATATTTATACCGCATAACAAAAAGAAAAACTTGTATTTTGATAAATATTTAAAAACATTCATTCGATTAAAATATCAAGATGTTATTAAAAATATAAATAAAACATTAGCGCAAATGAGTGAATAATCGTGCTATTCCTCCCTAAATCGAAACAACATTAAATAAAGTGTTAACCTGACCTATCACCCGTTTCAGAAAGGATTGTCCAACCTGCATTTAGATTTTGTAAGCAGGTAGGTAGGTATATGATTTGAACATTTTCTAAAGAGGGATGTGGAGAGGGTAGAGTCACACATAAAAACTGGGCCACTCAACTTAGGTGCATCTTGCATCCCACGATTGAAGTGGGCTCACTACCTTTTCCCAACAAGAGTGGTCCACACCCATTTTTTATTTTTATTTTTGTAAACTGTCCACACCCATATTTCATTTGTTATGTTATAACCACATATCACTTTAAGCATGAATATAATGTCCTCGTTTTGAAGGCAAAAGTTGCTTGGAGTTAGATTTCTGCAAAAATGAAAATTTCATTTTTAGTTAGCACTAAATCAATCACTATATTTTTTTAATGAATTTAATTTGTGCGAACTTTACACACTACTTTTTATAATTATTTGTAAAAGAATCACTTTTCACATTATAAAATTCACATAAAAAATATGGGTATGAGATTATAGTACTCAAATATTTTAATAAAATAATTTCTGTGATTTAAAAAATATTTTTTTATTACATTTATTTTATTACAAATTATAAATATTTAAATTAGCTCCGAGTTAAAATAGTCTATAAATTCTATTTGCCTCTCTAGGTTCTACAAAATATCATAACGCTTCATTCGTACTTTTAAATTAACTTATTTTTATTATTATACCAGTAAAATAATAATAATACGTAATGCTAAACAATAATTCTGTCAAACCTAACCATATTTTTTTTTTTAAATTCGAACATACATTTGCTATCTTTACTTAATTTTTTTTGTACAATCATATTATTTTTTAGGTAGGATAATTTTTGTTATGATACTAGTAAACATTCTGTATATTTAGGTAAATTTTAAAAAATATGAACTAAAAGGAAAAATATATAGTAAAAAAAAATATATATTTATAATTATAAAAATATATGCGTAATTTATTCAAAAGAATTTAAATTCATTTTTTTAAAAAAAGAAAAATTAAGTTAAGAAGGAGATCTTTTCTTAAATTAGAGTGAAATTAAAAATTAAGTCATATTCAGAAGAGTATACCCTAATTAATGTATGGAAAAAACCACTCTTATGTTACATGTCACCTTTTCTTTTCTTTTCTTTTTATTTTTCAGGTAGTGGAGCACATAAATTTATCTCTATAACACGAGAGAACTTATCTCCTCCAATATGAGATTAATAAAACCCTTAATGTATAGCTATGAATTACTTGAAAATATTTGACACATAATACAATCAATATCTACAAAATCTTATAAGTGGAAAGTAAACATTTAGTTAAGTTAATAAATATATGAAATTTATTTTGCAAATTTAGGAATTGACTAAATAGATTTTATTCATAATTAGTGAAGAGAAAAAATAAGAAAGTATAGAGTGAATTGATTTGATTGTATTTAGCATAAAAGAATAAAAAAACTAGTGATTTTCAATGAAGAAGCCCAACTTGTTGGGCGGAGGAAACTGGAAAACAGTACAGGAATTGTCACATTCGGAAGAATGTGTACTTTTTTTTTTTTTTTTTCTGTGGTAGTTAAAGAATGGTTAACACCGTTATATTATTATTTCATGTGTATAATTAAAGTTTCAGATTTCATTTTAGAATATTCTCAATCATTTTAACGGGGATGAAATTTCAAATCTATCATTTCTCATGTTCAAAACATCCATTTTTTTTTTCGTATTACCAAAAAAAAAAAATCATAATCAAATTTTGTGGTGTTGGCCCACTTATTGTGGTTTATCACTTGACTAATTAGTGAAAGAATCCTTGTAAGGGTTTTAGGCTCCCCGTACCATTCCAACAGTGATATCAGATCCAACGATTTGGCTGGGCTAAATATTTGGAAGGTTTCCGCAGAAGGCTAGTGAAAAAAGACTTCCGTAAAAGTTGTCATTAACGGGAGCATGATGTTGGATCTCATACTTGAGGGGAAGATGTTGGAAGTAGTCAAGTATGAGTTGTAAAAAAGTACCACATTGGCTAGACATAGATCAAGTGATGACCATATAAGTGCGAAAGATCCATAAACCTACGGCCTTAAGGTTTTGGGTTGAGATGTGGTGTCAGCCCACGTGTTATGATTTATCACTTGACTCATTAGTGAAAGAATCCTTATAAGGGTTTTGGGCTCCAGTACCGTTCCAACAACTTTGACATTCTTATTAGGTGAAAGTAACACTACAATTGAACTTGTGAATGATACCCATCCATGCTTAATGTTCAGCATTAATTCAGCGTATGGAATGAATTTTCAGCAAGTATAATTGATTGGGGTAATTGGTTTTCATCATCAGGCTGCGTGAACTAATCAGTAATTCTTTTTTGCTGCTTACACGGGGAGCTATTCAGTAATTAGTGGAACTTATTTTCTCCTTTAATACTTTCATTATTTCATTTAATCTACGATTTTTTGTTTCCATAATTGCCTTATTTTTTTTTGTACAATAATGAATATCATTGCTAATTATGTGTGGACTTGAATATCATTGGGATTATCACTGTAGTTGCGGTGCCTCCACTGAGTTTGGTCGCGTGGGTCACTGAATAACTTAATTATTATAAGGTGCCAACCATACATTATAATTTAGTTTTTATTTTTTCCTGTACTATTTTATTCTTCCCTCTAGATTTAAATTGCATAATAATTTGGCAAGACGAGGAAATAGAGAAATAGGGATAGAATCTAAATTTGATTTCCATTAAATATATATATTTTTGACTGAGGTGATGGATTTTAACTATGACTAAACTCCTGACTCGAGATTAATATCATAGTTGGCTGAAAGAATTGAAGCTTGTTGGAATACAATTCGCCTCAAAGAGATAATTAACATCGGTATACTAAAAAAATTGCATAACAGACTTTTATTAGACAAATATAATATAAAATTATTGTTAACCTAGACTATTTTAGAATGGGGAAAAATTAAATATTATAATTATAAGTATTATTTTAGCTAATAGGAGAAATATATTAAAATTAAATTTTAAATATTAAAATTGCATAACCTAGAGGTTACCTATTACAAATTTTTAGCGGAAAGCTCTAGCTATTAGAAATAGAGGAGGGATATTCTTACAATCAAAATCTTCTACTACCAACTTACTACCTATCTAATCATCATTGGATCAATATTTTTTCTTTTTTCAATTTTTTTTAACATTCTCTCTTTTTGATTCAATGATGTTTAGATAGGTAGTAAGTTAGTAGTAGAAGATTTTGGTAGTAAGAATATCCTTCCTCTCAGAAATAATAATTTATTTTTATTGGAAAATATCATTATATATTATTAATAAGGGAAAATGTTTATTATTTTAAATGATATAACTTATATCCTTGCACAGACTCTCACAAAGAGGTGGGACCTACACCTTTATTTTTTTGTTAACTCTTTCTCCTCCCTTATCTATCTCTTTCCCTCTCTTAAAATTAGGGGTGTTCATCAACCGATTTAAACCAATTCAAACCGCGATAACCAAACAGAAAACCGAAAAATCGAAAACCAAAAATAAACCCCCAAATTTTAATTGGATTGGAACGGTTTTTAGATGGGTTGATGAAAAATGATCCAATCCAAACCGATTCAATATATTAATTTCCCTCTACCTACTTGGGCATTTCTCCAATCATAGCCCAAAAAATTTATAAACCCAAGACCTAATAACCTATCAACTAAATCCATTTGTGTAGAGCTTCATATTTCATTGCCAAAGAAAAACTATATTATTGGTCTATTGATGCTTTTGTATTTCAAAAAATAAAAATTTACAAAGCAAATATATACAAAAGATGTTATTTGCACAATAGTCATGAAACAAATTTTAGGATTTCCAAAAAACCGAAAACCGATCCAATCCAAACCGAAAAAAATTGGATTGGATCGGATTTGAAAAAAAATCCAAACCGAATGGATGATTACATGAACAAATCGAAGGGATTGGATTGGATCGGATGATTTTTGCTTCCAAAACCAATCCAATCCAGACCGCGAACACCCCTACTTAAAATACTTAAAATAACACAACTTTACATCCTTTAAAATGACACACACTTTACCCTATTAATAAACATCATAGGTTAGGGAGGGGCAATTGTCAACCTTCACTCCTCCCTTGGGTTTGTCATTGATCACGAGTTTGATCCTCATGTTCTCTTTCTATTGATAAATAATTAAATATTGTGTAGTTTTTTAGAATAGGTCCGGTTCTCTTGCATTGTTCACCTTCTAAGCCCAATGAACTCTTGTATTAGGGAGCATGTTAAAGAAATATACAAACTATTACAAAGGCATTCACTTAATAGCTTAAACTTTCTGGTGATATGTTTGCTTCTCAATAAGACTGTAAATAAGCTAAGCAAAACTAGACTTTGACTTAAATAGGTTAGATCTGTATAAAATATTTTAGGTCTGGCCTTGGTTTATTAACCTAGTGTAGCCCTAAATTAAAATTTTGGCCTGACTTATGTTTTAAAAAAAAAGTCTTGGCCTAGACATGTTAGCTTATTTAAGCCTATGTAGCATTCAATAATTAAAATAATATTATTTTATGATTTAATGTTATTAAAATAATAATTTATTTATTTTATTTAAATAAATAATATGCTGTAAGCCAACATGAAAACTTATTTGATTTTAAAAATATTTTTTTTGAAGCATGATTCTGTTTTATTTGATTATATGTAATAGATCGAACATCACCTGCTATAGATTGAGTCGCAGGCCCTTATTAGGTTGACCGATTCATTTACACCCTTCTCAAAATATTAAGTGAAAACTCATCAATAATTTTATATTATCTGCGTGGATGTCATGCGAGCCAATCAATAATTTTAAATTAAGTTTTATAGTTGATGTAACTATTAAAAATCATCCTATCTAAAATTATTTTTCCATTATTTTAAACTAAATATGCTTATCAAATTATATAATATCAATGTTTTTCAGATAAAGATGTTTAATTTAAAATGCATTTACAATATAAAAAAACACGTTTTAATTTCAGATAATTACGATAAATTTACAGTGCATTTTTCAAATCGACCGATTGCAATTAAAACATTCGTTTTTGTTACACATGTATTAAAGATATTAACTTTCGCTTCAATGTTTTATCAGGACTCACATAGCAACTTTTAAAAGGACACACGTTATTATTAAATAATGTCTAACCTTTTGAAAACCAAAAATAGTATATATAATTCTTAACATAGTTAGATTTACTTAACTATCCCAGCAAAAATTGTATCATCGCTTCAAGGATCAGGTTGTTTTGAATTTTAGTATAGTTAATTTTGAAAATTTAAATTTGAAAGTTACTTTGTTTGAAAATAATATTTTAAAAGTGAGTTTAAGAGTTTTGATTTTTTAGACAATAAAATAGAATCAATCTCACTCAACGAAAATAATTTTCTTTTACTTCTTTTAAAATTAATTTTGTTCACCACAAAATTAATTTAAAAAAGTCAATATTTTACCTAGCACAAATTATTGTGCAAATAATTGATTTTATTTTATTAGAAAAAAAACGTCCGTGCGTGTGTATCCAAACGAGCACAAAATCCGGTGGAAAAGTAGACTACATAATTTGGAACAATACTTATACTGTAGTTGAGGTAACGATAACAAACGTGCTGTCCACCAATAACCATGACAATCATTTTAATATTTTGGAAAGATAACCTAAAAAGTAACTTTTGTACGCATTTATGATATTCATGTGTTTTTATTTTATTGAGTAATAAAAATGTACACAGACGCTCTCGAATTGTACAAAGTACAAACTACAAAGTATATAATCCACTGAGTTACCGTAATTATTCGATTAATATCAAATACCCATCATATACTATGATTCTCCACTTATGCTTTAATCGTGGGGTCACAAATTCACTTACCATCAATGTAATCATTTGTAATTATTTAATCCTTTGATCATATCGAACTATGACTTGACAATAAATGTCCACCTCATCATTCATGGGCCTACAATCAGAGGGTACATGAATTGAGCCACAAAAACCCAATTGGAGATCTTAGCAAATGAGAGTTTTGAGTAAGGATATTGCATTATTACAAAAAATAAAGATATTACATCATCTTAATCCTTAATAAAATAAAACTTTTTTTTTGAAAGCGATTAAAGCTAGGGTTTTCATTTTATCCTTTAATATAACACAACAAATTTTTCTACACACATAACATTTTGTGGGGCCCACACATTTTAAAACATAAAAAAAAATGACATACAAAACGAATCTCTATAACATTACACAATCACTTTTCCTATAACATACACAAAACCCTTAAAGCTAACGCTCAATTAAAGCGATAATATGTTAGCAGTTGAATCTTCATTATTCACTTCCTTTAAACGACAAACGTGGGAAAAGCATGCGGTCTTAGGTTTTATAAACCATGATTAGCATTTATTTTAAAGGGTTTTTCTTTTGTCCTTTAATATGACACAACAAAGTTTTCTACCCACACAATATTTTGCGGGACCCACATTTTTTAAAACAAAAAATAAAATAAAAATTAAGGCACGCAAAACGAATTTTAATAACATTACACAATTACTTTACCTACAACATAACTCTTATAAAACCCTATTTTAAAACAGTTGTAGTTATCAACTTAACAATCCAAATATGAACCATTGAACTGTATTTTTTAATTCCCTGAAAAAGTGCCTACTAAATTTTTAGTTTCCTATTTATTTATGGGAATTGTTTTTCTTATGTAACATAAAGTTAAACTTCTCTCCTACACTCACATAAAAAGAGATGGGACCCATTTATATTTTTCCTCTCTCCTATATTCTCTTTCCTCTCTCCTCTATATGTGTCTATAGGAGATAAGTGTTATCCTATGTCACATAAGAAAACAATTTCCCTTTATTTATAGCACAATGGTACTTTTTGGCCTTGAAATAGGGATCTGGGTACTCTTCTCTCTGTAGTCAAATGATCCAGAGATTAAATAATATTTCAAAGGGCCAAAATGAAGGGCCCTTAATAAATAATAATGTTTAGTCAAGTTTGACTAGGACAATATAATACTTGAAATTAGTGCGTGTATTATATACATATGTTACAAAAAAATTAATGAAGCAAAGGTGAAGGGACCCCTTGACAAGTTGGGTTGGAATGGGGAAATCAGAACAAGTTTCAGACAATTCTTTTTCCAGAATTGGAATTGAAAGATTCTATCGACATTTCTATATCACATGGGACATTCGGGATAAGGGTTTTCTTGCTTAGTCTTACAAATTGGAAAGGAACCCTCCAGCTTCATTGCTTAGTCTTACCACTTCTACGTGGGGACACAGAGTAATGACCTTGAAATAAGGAAGCTGTTTACCATAATATCTTCTTCTTTCTTCTAATTTTAGCTAAGGAACTAAGCTATTTGTAGAATGTCATTAAAATGTGATACACAACGACAGAGTGTTTTATGGAAATGAAAATTGAATCCAAATGAGTGGAGTCATGGCGGGAATTCGGTTGCACATTATACAATAAGAATTTGACACGAATAGATCACACATGAAATTAAAAACAAGTCAAAACATTCGATGTGAACAACTTATTTATTTTGCATGTTGACATAATACAATATCACATAATAAATCATGGGTTTTATAATTCTCATTCAACATGAGAATTCAAATTTTCCTACACACACTTTGATTTCCGTGTTGACATGGGTCCTACGTACAGTTTTTTTCTAACACATGGGTCCCACATGTTTTTTATCTCTACAACATGAGATTTTAATTCTCCTTCGACATGAGAATTATAAAACTCATAAATCATTTGTAAAAATATTAACGTGGGTTAATTTTGTGTTTGTAGTTGATACGCGACATGAATTCTTTCATAAGAATTTTTGTTAATATAAATATGACATAAATTTGAAAACTTGTCAACCCCTATACAAATTTTTTGTGTTAATATTTATAGATGAATGTTATATTTACAAATTTTTTGTTTACAAACTCTTATAAACTACACTATGTCTTATCGGTAAGACACTCTTAAGTGAAGTCTTACCGCTAAGACATAATGTAATTTGTAAGTTTGTAAAAAAAAAAGAATTTGTCAATATAACCCTCCTCATAATTATATTGTGTTGAAAATTATCATATAAGTGAAGGTGTTTTTTCAACAAAAAAAGATAAAGACTTTTAGCATAAAGGTAATTTAATTTGAAGATCATCGCGTCATAGGTTACATGAGGTATGGGAATGGGTATGGGACGGGATTCATGAGCTGTGTTTTTTCAGATTTAGAAACAAATATTGTGCTGATGAATCTTTGATGGAATCAATATATATTTGGGGTTTGGGCTCTGTATTTATTTATGGCAGTAGTGTTTCTCATAGGTTATATAAAAGTGTGTGTTCTTTTTTTTTCGTCTCTCTTCTCTTCTCTTCATATTACCTCAAATGAAGCTACACATTTTTGTATATGCGTAGAAAATAAAATATCTCCGAGAAACATTAACTCCTTTACTTATATCATTAAAAGGAGGAATAGGAAGTACTTTACACTTTTCATTGATTTCTAATTATTTCATCTCAAACCAAACAGAGTACCACATTACAATTTAGTTATTTATATCATTAAAGGATAAACCAAGCAAATTGAAATGCGAAATCTAATGATTAAAATACTGCAGTATATCGCAGTGCCCAAAAAACATATACATATAATTTATCTCTCATTTCCTCATAATGTCTTTTTCAGTGGAATCCAATGAAACTTTAATTTGTACACAATGTCCAAAGAAAGGTATGCTGATGATGCATTTTCCCCCTTTTTATTTGCATTAAGAGAGAAATGATACAACATTAAGCTATCAGCAAAACAAATTAGTGAAGAAAAAAGGTTACATCAGGATGGACTACATAAACTATTTAATAAATTGTTTGGATTCAGCTCATTAAAATTTTAGTTTACCTTATCTCATTCAGTAAATAAAAGAAGGGTTTTACAAAAGTTATGTCGTAGGAAAAGTGATTGTGTTATGTTATAGAGATTCGTTTTGCGTGCTGGATTTTATTTTATTTTTTTGTTGTGGGCCCCACAAAATATTGTGTGTGTAGGAAATTTTATAAGGTCATGTTACATGATAGATGATAAACCCATAAAAGAATTTAACCAAAGTTTAAAGTTTGTTTAGTTCCACGGGACAGGTTATATTTACAAATTTTTTTGTTTACAAATTACACTACATTCTCCTGGGAGAATACAAACTTTTGCAAACTACACTATATTCTCTAGGGAGAATATAGTGTAATTTATAAAAAAATTCCAAAAAATTTGTAAACGGATCCTGTCCCTAGTTCCACAATATAAACTAAAATCTTATATTCAACGAATTTTTTGAACAAAATAAATTTGCAGTTCTAATTTTAGCTAGATTCCTTTCTGCAACTTAAATTCGAGTTGGAGTTTAATATTTTTTATTCAAGTTAAAAAAAGTAACTAAATTAGAAAAGTGGAATAATCCTTGAGAATTAAAATATAATAATTATCATTAAACTATTATTTCATAAACAGTAACTGTACATGCTTTAGGTCGAACTTTTCCCCCTTCTCTCCAAGGATCGTAAGAAGTTATCATGACAAGAAATAATAACCCATACCAAAGTTCTGAGCGTTAATTGGGCACATTCACACTACATAGTAAAAGGTGTTTGATTTTCTCATGTTACATGAGAATTGAATTATTATATTGTGATTTAATTGGTGATAAACTCCACATTTATTAGAAAAAAATAATTTACACGCAAATCAAAGGATCACATACATGAAAATTCAATTATCATAGAATATGAACAAATATTTTCCCATGGTAAAACCACATAAAGCAACTTACACCAAAAAAAAAAAACTACATAAAGCAAAGCCACTTTTTATCATTAAAATTATACACAAAGATTTCGGTGGTTTTTTTATTTTTATTTTCAATGAACTCGTATATATACTACCACTGTACCCCTCGTGTGTCAGATACCGAGATAATCATAATCCTGCAAAATCTTAAATCAATTATATATATAAGAATATTTACAGTTATTTTTTTAATTATGTATTACGGATAATATATAATTATAATATTAATATTATTTTTTTATTTTTCCACATCAAGATATGTTTTGAAAAGTGATTGAGAAAAAAAATTAATAATATAATTATATATTATTAATAGTATATAATTATAAAGAATAGCTATAATTAACGAGCTAATATATTCATATTACCAAATTTTTCTATTACCACTCCAATCACTATTGGATTAGAGGAAAAGTTAAATGAAAACAGAAAAAAGAAAAATAACTTTTGAATCTAATGGTGATTAGAATGGTAATGAAGTGGTAGTAGAAAAATTTGGTAATATAAATATCCTACCTAATAATTAACTTATCTAAAATGTAGAAATATTTTTTATATATATATTATTTATTTTTGCAAATCAAATCAAGAAAGTAGTACACGCAACCGCATGATACTGAGATCACCTTACCCGAGTTCAAAGGTTCTTGCACATAGGTAGGTTTGGTGTCAGTCATAACTTTTACTTCGAATGAGAATTGGTTATTGATTAATCACTAATCTGATTAAAGTTAAAATGAATTATCTTCTTTCTAATTCTGAATTAGCGACAAGGTTCAATTTCATTTGAAGAGCAGCTCATAGAATACTAATTCTGGATGTTAATCACCAATTTCCCTTGCTCCAAAAGAAAATATAACCCATTTTCTACTCTCTTTTTTCCATAATTTTTGTTTCAGTTGCTACTGATAAGTGATAAACACAGGCATGTCTAATACTACCACTGCACAATGAAACATTTCATGTCATGTAAATAGCAGAAACAATATTTAAACGATATAAGTGGAAGTTCTATGAAGCTGTTTGATCATTTCATTGTCTATATTAATTGATTCACACTCCCCAAAAAAAAAAAAAAATAGAAATCAAGAAAGAAAGATAGAAAGAAAGAAAATTAGAGACTAAACACCCACTTCCTCCTTTGAAGTAAAAAGGAGAAATTCAGCTTAAGAGATAATACCCATTACATCCCCTGAAATAAAATAACATCAACAAACTTACAAGCAATGAATAACCATTAAGAACCCCCACCATATACATTAGTTAATTCCCTTGTTTCTTAATAAAGAAAAGGAAGAAGAAGAAGAAGAAGATGGAGAAAATAAAATATAAATAAGAACCCAGAAGCCACCTTTAACCAAAACTACTATTGTGCTTCTTCAGGGTGATCTCCAACTTCGTAACCCAATGTCATTGTGTTTCCTTGAAGGTGTAGAGTATGGTATAGGCATCCTTTTTGGCAAGAACCCAAAAAAGTTACCCTGGTGCTGAGATTTAGGCTTGACTTTGAAGACGTTTGTGGTGGTTCTTGAGCAATGGCAGTGGCCCAATATGAAGAGGAACAAGAGCAACCACAGAACTAGAATTAGAGGTCTCCTACACAGAACCATGTTGTACCTCAGTATAACTATAACTCGCAACTGGGTTTTGAGTTTACAAGGTTAGTTAAATAAAAAGGCTAGCTTTTGAGGAAACTGGGGTAGAAAGAGCAAGAAACATGGACAATTAAATGAGTGTCAGATTTGAAACTGTGTTTTGTGTTTGAGAGTTCATGTGCTGTGTAACTTGGTGTGGAGAAAAGATGGACACAGAGAGAGGGATAAAGCTAGAGTCAAAAGAATTCAGATGCTTCTTCAAGTAGTAGAGTAATGTTGGAAGCAGAAAGTTCAAAAAGCTTTTTGGAACGGATATTATGGGATGGAGTGATTATTATAATGAAAAGAAAATGGAAATGTATATTTATTTATTTTATTTAAAATGAAAGGAAACAGTACATGAGGTACGAAGAAAAAAAAAAGCAAATAAAAAATGGGATTTGTTCTTAGTTGAATGCCGAGAAAAGAAAGTAAAGAGATGAAGCAAAAGGAAGAAGTGTTATGTCATCTTTTTTGTGGTTTGGTGAATGTTTGGACCCACCCCTTTATTAATGGCCGACTAAGGAACTGAGAACTGTTGTTTTAGACCCCTCCATTACTGGAAAACTTGTCCATTTGCCGTGGAACCTTTTGTGGGTTCTGATTTGAGGCGCTTTCTCTGCTTCTCTCTGTCTTAACCCATTCCCCTAATTAAAGGAGCCACAGCATTGCCATGTCACTGTGCACCAACAGTTAAGTGAACTACTACTAACTCATGTACATTCTGACCTCAAACTTGCCTCTTTGTTTCGATTTTCGATAATACCTAGATTTTCACATTCACGAGAAAAAAATAATGAGAGGAGGAGAGTTTCATTCATTTATGAATAAATCTTTGGTACTACTGTTATATCTAGTTTCTGTATATCCCATCAATAGAAGCATTACACATAAGAGAAAAAAGAAAAAATTTGGCATAAAAAAGAGAATTTTAACTGATATGTAATGCTCCTATTGGTGGGATGCACTCACTCTTTGATGCAATAATAGCACCAAAAATTTATTCCTACTTTATCAATCACTACCTACCTATGGTCTATTCAATTATGGTACAAAAAACTGACTCAAAAGAACCAATCCCCACTTCCCAGCTCAGGATTTAAGAAATTCAAAATCCAAAAACATAATTAATTAGTTAAGATATATTCTAACGGTTTTATAAGAATTATGTTGTAAGAAAAGTGATCGTGTAATGTTATAGAAATTCATTTTGCGTGTCTTAATTTTTATTTTTGTTTTAAAAAGTGTGGGCCCCATAAAATGTTGTGTGTAGAAAACTTTGTTGTGTCATGTTAAAGTACAAAACGAAAACCCATATTCTAATCTCAAATTCAGGGTATTAACTATAGATTTTCATTTTATCCTTTAACATGACACAACAAACTTTCTTACACACAATATTTTGTGGGGCCCAGATATTTTAAAAGAAAAAAATATGGCACGCAAAACAAATCTCTATAACATTACACAATCACTTTTTCTATAACATAATAAACATCAAACCATTAACTATTATATTAGTCAAAACTTTTTTGGAGTACTAACATTCGTTTTGGGGGAAAGGATTTTAGCATTAATGCGAGCTCCCAGATATATTATCAAATAGAGACAGAAAAGTGCACGCCCCAACTTCAAGCAGAAGAGAATTAAATGCAAAGTCAGGGCTTTTGGGTGGACCCATTCTTCTTCATATATCTAAGCTCAGGGTTTCATTGACCCTTGTGCTGTGCCTGTGACAGAGGCAGTGTTCTTTCAATACCCTCTCTCTCCCATTCAATCCCCTCTAGGATGGGGCATGGTTTGGGGCTCAGTGCTTCTTGCCTGTCCCAGCAATGCATCATGCATGCAAATGCATTTGCTATCTGCTTCTCTCTTTCTATGTCTTGTGAAACTTTTAATGGCAAATGTAGATTTCAATTTTGTATGACTATTCATTCAAATTCAGTTGAAAGCAGCAAGGTTACCTTTAAGCAGTCACCATATTCAAGACACATCACTTTACCATATTTGATTATATGATTATTTGCACAAACACACCACCTTTCTTCCTATGACGTCAAAGGGGTTGAAATTTGATTGCCAAAGATGACCGAATTGAAGGTTGCCCATAAGAAAACAATTGAAGCCTTATGACATTTGGGGTCATGCATGCACACATTACAGAATTTAGTATGTTACTTAAATAACCATTGGATTCTATCCAGCAACCATATAGTATGGTTACGCAAGTAAAAAAAACAGAACTTTAATTTGGTGGTCCTACTTATGAGTTGAAAGAAAGCATTTAAAATAAATAAGGACTTGGAGAAGTATATATACACCGCCACAGTCCGTGAACTCATACTGAACTTGTGCGATTTATCGACAATCAAAAAGTCACCTTATATAATACGGGACAGTAACCATTTTGTCACGTTTGGACAAAAAAATTACTAGACTGCCAAGCCAACAGTAAATTTTGCCAAAATCCCATGCGACATAATTCGCTACACAGAGTAACGAATTATGCATGCAAGTAATTCACTACACAGTGTAGCGAAATATGCCACGTCAGAACAAAAAATGCCAGATTTTGAGAAATTCGCTATCTTATGTAGCGAATTTCTCAAAATTTGATACGTGGCATTTTTGGTTCTGTGCATCTTGACGTGGCATTTTGGTAAAATTTACTGTTGGCGTGGCAGTCTGTTAATTTTTTTGTCCAAGCGTGCCACTTTGGTCAGTGTCCCTATATATACCAAACTCCTTTGGCACAGATGGTAAGGAGTCTGGGCCCCTTAACTAGTGGTCTCGAGTTCGAGCCATGGGAATGAAAAAAAAAAGATTTGGGAGAGCCCCGAAAGAGTCCGACCCCTCTCTCGATAGGGATTAGTCTTGAGTTAGGGTTGGAGGATACTTTGAATTTATTAAAAAAAAAAAAAAAAAGGTCACCTTATACTAAGATCGACCCACTGATTTGATGGCATGTTAATGTTGGACCCCACTATAAGTTTTGCAACGCTGCCAAAGAAAATTTACAACCTGTTGGCTCACATGTTTTCCCTTTGCTTTTTATAGCTTTCATGATTCATGATATGGTACATTTCTTAAAAAAATGTTTCTGCCCTACATGTATCCATGACAACGGTACAATGCCAAAGGGTCAGTTTATCAAGAAAGTGAGAAAATATAACCATAACCAAGAAAAATCTATGAACTTTGCTTCTCTGTTTTTTTAGGGGTTACTCGACTTTGGTTCTTTTTGTTGTTGCATGTGTAGACTCTGTGATGAATGCTTGGACACTGTCATATTTCATCTCGCATATGACCAAATATCTGGGATGTGTGAAAGGAACTGTATTGGAATTTTTTTGTGTTGAAAAGGCTACTGGGAATGAAACTCTCCATGTGATTTAAATTTATTTTTTTGGATAAACCACACGTATACTTCGCAGGAGGCAATTCTGTTCATGATAGGTCCAAAATTTGTGCCTACGAGTGAAGGACTATACCATGCATACATTAAGAGTGGTTGTTTTGAACATAACTTCTCTAATTGATGAGAAATGTAGTTAGGTATCTCATGAATAAATCTTTGGTACTACTGCTGTACCTAGATTCAGTGCATCTCATCAATGAGAGCAGCAACACACATCATAGGAGAGAAAAAAAACTTGACAATAAAAAAATAATTTTAACTGACATGTAATATTTTCATTGGTGGGATGTACTGAATTTTTGGTACAGCAATAGTACTAAAGATTTATTTCTATCTCATTATTTGGTGTCTTTGTGCTGGATTTTGATTGGTGAGTGAGATGGTAAAGAAAGATAACAAAAAAAAAAAAACACTGAAGACTTTATGGTAATCATGAAACCGTTGACAAATTTCTTGCCATTTTATCATGTTCATTCACGTAAAAGAATAGCACTCGTAATTTTAAGAAAACATGTTAAGTAATTGCTACTATTACTCGAGAATTATGAGGCGGCTATCACCAATTTATATTTGATCGTACAGCTAGCTAGCATGGGAATGGATTTCAATTTTGATACGGTCATGTAGGTAGGAAAAATATGCAATTGGGTGTCCTTGTCAAGACATGGGAAGATGGAACTTTTCTCCATGAAAATAATGCACTCTAGCTTATGCTATATATGTACGTATGGTACCAACACCCAAAAGCTATTGCGTGTCCGAAACCCCAGGCGGCATGTGTAGTAATTTTCAACACCACTGAAAATAGATTCAAAGCTCAAGTTTTTATTACATGGTGTGAGCATTTTTATATATGAGTTTGGGTAAACTAAATTGACTAAGCATGTTAAATAATTAAAAATTTAATCCTAAATTTATTATAAATGGTAGAGGTTTGAGAAAAAAATGATGTTATTTTTTACAATGTAATTCATATTCATCAAACAAAATACGACTAATAAATAAATTAATCATATTTTTTGGTACAGAATTGGGTTTATATTAAACTAAGATAACTCAATAGTGACCCATAATTAATCTTTGTTCCATTGAAGTATAAATGTCCTGACACAAATTTATTCACCCTGTAACTCTTTTTATTTTCAATTTACAATGAAAAGATCATTTAAGAAATCAGTTCTTGTAAGTGTAATAAGTAAAAGAGAAATACTCCTAGCATATTTTTTTGGAGGAAGGATATTCTTACTACCAAATTTTTTTACTACTAACTTACTACCTATCTAATCACCATTGAATCAAAGAGAGAGAATGCTAAAAAGTTTTTGAAAAAAGAGAAAATATTGATCCAATGATGATTAAATAGGTAGTAAGTTGGTAGTAGAAGATTTTGGTAGTAAATATCTCTTCTCTAGTTTTTGACACTCTTTCTATTTGTTACAAATATAAATATAGAAACTCCTACGGTAGCTCAACTGGTAAGTTGGAGCCCGGGGGTTTGCATTGCATATGGTTTGATTCTTGGGCAATGTAAATCTTGGAATCTTTTAGGAGTTAGAGGAAAAAGATTTCTTATTGATGGAGGATTAATTTCGTCCTTCCTCCAGTGACATAGCCCAATGCATCCGCTGTACCAAGGAGAATGTGCTTCCTGAGACATCATGTATTGTGCCCTATGAAGCACCGATATGTCCCCAAAAAAAATTCTACGTGTGTTCGATACGAATCCAAGACCGATACACGTCACAAATGAATTTGTACCTATCAGTTGAGTCAACAAATTTGATTCGGTCAAATGGCAGGTTTGTGAACTTTAAAAAATTGAAGGGTGAAGATTTTGACCAAAAAAATAACCTAAATCCAAATCTGACTCACTTCAATACTCATCTCGATTGTCTGCCTCCTAAATCGAAATCGAAATCAGTGAGAGCTCACTTCTACCGACTACCGCCTTCGTCTCCTCTTGTGTTTGTCGTCTACCTCTCCTCTGCCATCTCTGTTGTCTTGCGACTCATGTTCGTCATCTTCCTCTCCTCATGTTTTTGTTGTCTGCCGTTCTGCCGACTCACTTCTTTCTCTCCTCGACGCGGCTCTTCCTTCTTTCCTCTCCTCGACGTTGTGTCTACCTCTCTCTCTCATTTGGTCTTTAACCTCATTTTTTCCCCCTTTGTATCGTGCCATTTTCTCTCCCTTTTTTTGCTAAGAGTGAATGAAATTGTCCATATTGCTTTAATAATTCTATCTTGATTTAATAATTATATTAATAGTTTTATTGATTAATTTGTCGTGCCTTTGTTTCTTGTCTATTATATTTTATTAATGTGAAATACTACACTCTTTATATTAAAAAAGTTATTTAATACTAAGACATATCAAAATATTAATATTTTTCAAATAACGTATCGATCTAGATACAGACATTATGAGTACCAGTAATTCCATTTGGACTCACTAATGCTTCGGCAGTGTTTATGGATTATATGAATCGCATATTTAAGCTGTTTATGGATCAATTCGTGATTGTGTTTATTGATGATATCCTGATATATTTCAGGAGTAAGGAAGATCATGCGGATCACTTGAGAACTGTGTTGCAAATTCTTAGAGAGAAACATTTGTATGCAAAAAAAGAGGCAATTATTGATTAGGAGAGACCCAAGACTGTGACTGAAGTAAGGAGTTTTATAGGTTTGGCCGGTTATTACCGGAGATTTATTAAAGAGTTTTCTGCAATTGTTATGCCATTGACCCGTTTGACTCGGAAGGATACTCCGTTTATTTGGACGCATGAATGCGAGGAATGTTTCCAGAATCTTAAGGAGAAATTGACAACAACTCCGGTGTTAGTACTTCTTGATCCGGAAGGTGAATTGAATTATACAATGATGCTTCAAAAAAAGGATTGGGATGTGTGCTGATGAAAGATAAGCGAGTAGTAGCGTATGTATCGAGGCAACTAAAATTGCATGAAGAAAACTATCTGACCCACGACTTGGAGCTCACTGCAATTATTTTTTGGTTGAAACAATGGAGGCATTTCTTGTATGGAATGAAGTTTGCCGTATTTAGTGACCACAAAAGCTTGAAGTACTTGTTTGATCAAAAGGACTTGAATATGAGACAACGACGGTGGACTGAGTTCCTAAAAGACTACGACTTCAAATTGAAATATCATCCTGGCAAGGCTAATGTTGTAGCTGATGCATTGAGCCGTAAATCTGTGAGCGTAGCAAGCATGTTGATGAGAGATTATGATGTGATTGAGAAGTTCAGAGATATGAAGTTATCTGAAGTCTTTCCAGGTAGAATCTATGACATCGAAATTACAAGAATTGAAAATCAAATGCTGACCAGAATTAAAGAAGCTCAATTGCAAAATTAAAGTGCTAAACGACAGAAAGGTCAGAGTGGTGTATCCTGCAATGATCATGATCATGGTATACTATTATATCAGGATCGCATTGTTGTACTTAGGCAGTTCGCGGAGGAAGTGATGACAGAGGCCCATAAGGGTCAATTCACTGTCCATCCAGGAGCTACAAAGATGTATCAGGACCTAAAGATTAATTTCTGGTGTCCTGGTATGAAGAAAGATATTGCAGAATTCGTCTCTAAGTGTCTAGTATGTCAGAAGGTCAAGATTGAGCATCAAAAGCCTTCTGGTATGTTGCAACCTCTGGATGTTGCTGAGTGGGAATGGGAGAGTATCTCCATGGATTTCGTAGTGGGTTTGTCGCGAACACAGGCTAGTTATGATTCTATATGGGTAATTGTGGATAGATTGACAAAGTTCGCACACTTTTTCCAGTACGGGTAGATTTCTGAGAGATTAGCTAGGCTCTATGTGAAGGAGATTGTGAGGCTTCATGGGGTGCCTGAGAGCATTGTTAGTAATCGGGACCCGAAGTTCACTTCTCGCTTCTGGGGAGTATTGCAGGAGGCTCTCGGCACTCAGTTGTGACTGAGCACTGCCTTTCATCCACAGACGGATGGTCAGACTGAGAGGACCATTCAGACATTGGAGATATGCTGAGGGCTAGCACCCTGGAGCAAGGTACTGCATGGGATCGATATCTCCCGCTGGTTGAGTTTTCATATAATAATAGTTTCCATGCTAGTCTGGGTATGGCTCCCTACGAGGCCTTGTATGGTCGCAGGTGTAGGACACCTACTTACTGGTCAGAGGTTGGGGACACAGAGCAGTTTGGATTGGATTTTGTTCAGGAGACCACTGAGCAGATTAAAATGATTATGGATCGTCTGAAAAAGGCTCAAGATCACCAAAAGAGTTATTATGATCTCAAGCATCGGCCTCTGGAGTTTGAGGAGGGAGATCATGTATTTTTAAAGTTGTCGCCGGTTACGGGTGTAGGACGAGCCCTTGGAGTGAGGAAGCTGAGTCCGAGATTTACTGGACCCTATCAGATTCTACGTAGGGTAGGACCGGTTGCCTACCAGCTTACCTTGCCCCCTCAATTATCAAACTTGCACAATGTATTCCATGTTTCTTAGCTGAGGAAGTATGTAGCTGATCCTTCTCATGTGGTCCAACCTGATGATGTTGAGATTTGGGAAAATTTGAAAACTCCAATTGGGTCACTAAAGATACTCGAAAGAGATGAGAAGAGGCTGAGGAATAAGTCCCTTCCTATGGTGAAAGTCCAATGGGAAGGAAGGACGCCTGAAGAGTCCACTTGGGAGCGTAAGGACGAGCTTCTCTGGCAATATACTGAGTTTAAGGACAGGTATGTTTTTGATTTTGCAGACGAAATCGCTAAAACGTGGGGTGACTATAATAGCCCTAGCCTAATCAATTAGTAAATTACATGTAATTAAGTAATTAAGCATGTATTAGTGAGTAAAATTATGTATATGAGCAAATTAAATGAATCAGGGTCACTTTTGAGGTAAAAGTGGTGTCAGTGAAAATTATGGGGTAAAAATGGGTGTAGACAAAAGTTCCAAAATATATAAAAAAATGGAAATATTCCTAGAAAAATATTTCAGACCTTTGGGTAAAGTTTGGTGGTGAATGGAAATGAATAGATAGATAAGCTGTTACCCGTTGGAAATAACTTAACCTATGTTAAGTTGAAATAACAAGAAGAAGCTTCATTTCTTCTTCTTCTTATCGTCGAACCTGAGAGAGAAAAAGAGAAAGGGAGAGAGTGAGAAACCCTAGGTCCATTGATTCTCAACCATTCTTGGTGATTCAAAGGTCAAAACCACTCATAATCTTGCTCCCATCCAAAATCCTAGCTTGGTTTTGAGTGGGGAGCATTGTGGTGGGAGATTTCTTCCTCCCAAAATCCGAACCATTTGGTGATTAGAGGAGTTTGAAGGTAGTTCATTCCATGGCAGCTTAAGAGGTCAATATCCCTTGGTTGTGCAATCATTTGTGGTAAGTTTTTACTCTTTGAACTTGGTTTTCATGGAGATTGCATGGTTAAGGAAGATGATGAATAGTGTTTTTGGGGTTGTATGAGTTTGAGTTTGATTTAAGCTTAACCCCTTTGTAAAAGTTGTTGTAGATGGCAAATAAACGGTAGAAATAAGTTTAGATAGTCATTTAGTTATTGTTCAATATGTGGAAAGATTCATGCTTGGGCTTATGGATGTTCTAGTATTTTGAGCAATTAATGAGTTAGATAATTAATTGTGTCATTGTGTTGCTAGGATTGAGGCAAGTGGACCAACTTTGAGTGACCACTCATTGGAACAAGCTACGGAACTTGATTAACTCATTTGGATAGGTAAGCTCATGCCAAATTGTGGTGTAGAGTTGTTGTTTTGCTGATGAATATGTTGATATTCATTAACTTGTATTGATTGATTGTGTGACACCTTCATGTAGGTGTGTATTTTGCAAAGTTGTAGCTTGAATTCAAAGTTGATTGGTTGCAAACGTGTTGGGGAACAAAGGTTGAATTGGACCATTGAGGTGCCTTCGGACCTTGGGTGTAAATCCCTTTATTGTTCCACCAAGCTCTGAATGGGTAGTGGTTGTTGATGGTATATGTAAATGCAATAAGTAGTTTAATTCTTTGTTATACCTATGTGTATGCTTTGGGTGTGGCATATGATGTGTCTCCCTATGTTTGTATGTTGAATGACCATGCGTAAATCATACTTGGCAGATTCTCTGATCAGTAGGACTATTTACATCTGAGTATCCTTAGGACAGCAAGGGCTCGAGAGATTTCTCCTGGTGATGTTTGACACACTGCATACATATGTATTTACTCCATTATTTATTGAGTATTGCTTTTATACTATGACATGAACTATGGGGTGGAGAGATGCTCCAAGGACCCCTGGTTTACTGTGATATATTCGTATATCTCACCCCGTGTTGTGGGGACCCCTTTCAGGTACAGATGTTGCAGGAATCTCTAGTGGCCAAGTGGCCGTATTTGGATTAGATGGTCATATGTTAATAGTCTATCATTTTGGATTGCCTCACATGTAGGATAGTAGATGTATATGTCAATTACATTGCCACATGTATGTGTAAATTTGAGGTCACATTATGTATTTTGGGGGACTTAGTGCATGATCATTGTGATGGGGAATGCCTTGTGGTATTAGGTAAATAGCTTTGATCATGTTCCTTTTGTAGCTAAGTCCTTTGGCATGTATACGAAATTTGTAAGAACAATGATGTAATTGAGACCTTGATGGATCGATGAATATTTAGTTATAAGAACAATGATGTAATTAAAACTTGATGTCTTGATGGATATGTAGTATGTTTATCATGTTGATTTGTATGATGAATTAGGAAAAAGTTTATGGAATGTTGGAGCCACATGGAGTGTGACCATGGTTGGCTTTTCCTTGTGAATTAAGTGTAATAATCCTTGAAGAATAAAATGGGAAAGAAGTTCCCCCAAGAAATTCACCAAAAAGAGGGGAGACCAAGTCTGCCCCAGGTGTAGGGCGCTCAAGCGCGCTATATACGTGAAAATAAATGAAATCTCTGCCTCTTGGCGCTCAAGCACTGCTTTTGGGCGCTCAAGTGTGCAGGTACACGCCCAAGCGCGCTGAAAAACCTGATGATGACAAGTTTTCTTTTTCGTGGGCGCTCGAGCGCCCATTTGAGCGCTCGGGCACGCATCCCGACACAGCCCAACCTAGTTTACTAAAATTGGCATAACTCAAGCTACAGATCTCCGATTAGAGCGCGGTTTGAACCCACGCGAAACTAGCTGAGAGATATATAACATAGTGTGAAATGAGAACTATAAAGTACATGAATTCCAATTTAATAAAAAGTGAACAGAGTTTAGTATTGAACTCGAACAAAATAATAATTTGATGTTAAGTTTAGTTTGAGTATTCCGCAAGGTAATAAGGTTATGGTCACACAATTGGTTATTTTAATCTTGGCGTTGTTAAAAAGGAGAAGCAGGTAAGTTTTAAAAAGAAAATGAAAATTTATCCAGTTTTTTAATTGAACCAATGTGATTGTAACTGCACTTAATATCATAAAGCAATGTTAGTAAACTGGTTGTAGAACGGAGTGTTACAATTATCAAAATCATCTAATAAAAAAATTGTTAAAATTTTTATTACCATCACTCCTTACATGGATAGAACATGCTTTTAAGATTGTACGGAGATAACTTTTGTATCAAATTTAATAAAAATGCCGGTCGGAAAATATCCTTATCGAGTCATCGTGCAGTTAAAAAAATATAATATACAAACTGGAATCAATATAACGGGTTTTATTATTATAGTTGTTAAATCAGACCAACCCATAAAACTTATATAGTTGGCCCACGATGGGTTAGGAGCTAACTATATATAAATCGGTTAAAAATTACTAACCCAACTAAATCTAAAAGGATTTAATTAAAAGGACTGACCTCTATTCTTTAATTTTTTAAGAAAATGGTAAAAGCCTTAACCGAAATTATAAAATATCAAAAATCCTGTAATAGTCATCAAAATTAAGTTAGATCATAAGTGAAAAGTTTTAATTGTCATTTTACTAAATAAAAAAAAAAATTCAAAATTTAATTAACAAGACAAAACGAAAAAATGTTCAAATTTCAAATAACACTCTTAATCTAGAATTTAACTCGACCGCAATCCACTTAAAGCCGGTTTGGTGTTTTTTTTTTTTTTGTACTAAAAAGTTTTTTTAAGATACATTTAAAAATAAGAAATTAAAAAATAAATTTAGAAGCGATTTAGTATACCGATTATGATATCAGCTACACATCTTTCATTCTGAAAGGTCAAAGATTATGATTGCTTTGCGTGAAGGTAAATATATGCACACTCATGTCCAAATCGGACCCAACAAAAGCGGCGGCCAAATTAATATTCACCATCCATTTTGGTCTCTTTAGCCGCTGTCTTAGGAATGCATAATCGTTTTGGTTTCCTTAATTTATTAACTTTATTTGCATGATAAAGCGAGATACTATAGAATGCTGATGAAAATGATTCTACAATTGTAACATAAATAACATTACCTGCCACAGCTCACAGACATAATGAGAAATGAGAAAGAATGTTTTGGTGGGAAGAGAGAAAATAAATTTTTTTTTTTTGTCACAACTGCAGAAATAATACTCCCTTTTATAAATCCTATTTCAAAATATAAATGCAACTTGCTGACTTGAAATTCTTTTTTAGGCTTTTTTTTAAATATATTTTAACTGCACTTGGCATTTCACCGACTAACACATCTAATTCAATATGTATATTGCAGATGTGTTTCATAAATTCCGAGAGCCAAAGATATTTAGTTATTGGCTTGCATAAATTATTAATTATCAAGAGAAATAACAAGCATGTAAATATAGGGGAATGATTTTCTGCAGTGGTTTGCCTTGGCACTAGCTTATTTAGCCACGTTCATTTAACTACCGCCTACATTTGAAACTTAATAAATCCCGTTTCAATTTTTTTTTTTAAAATTAGCTACATTTTGGTAGTAGCCATAAAACCATAACTATTTAAGCATTAGCTGAATTTTTTAACACTTGCTAACATGCCATCGGGCTCTCCCACTGATTTTCTGTTTTTGCAGTAGAAATCATTCCCTGCACTCAGATTCAAAATCCTGCCCTCCTTTTTTATTTTATTTTCAAAGCCAGTAAATCTCATATATTTTGTCTCTACGAATATGTATCCTATAACGAAAACTTGTATTCCCCATAAATATCAGTAATGGAACGCAAAAAATACTTAGGGGGTGTTGTTTCAAGAGTTTTTCTTGATTTCCTAGCTTAAGTGTAGAAGGCAATATCAATTCCCCATATTTGGTTACAGATATGATGAATTTTATCCATCTAACTCACTTGCCTATCAATCACAATTGCATGTAAAATTACACAAAAAACACTGTTGCAGAAAGCATCCCAGGAGGTGGTATTTTTATGAGAAAACCGGCTAAGGTTGACTGTGCAAGTCATTTGGAGTGCGCAAGTAGATCGTTTAGGTGTGATTCTCATCAATATTTTATCTTCAACCAAACACATATTCAGGAATCTTATTCAATTTTTCTGGTAAAATTTTGTCCAACCAAATAACATTTTTAAAACTTTCCTATCTAACTCACTTTTTCCGCAGATACCTATTATTTACATTTTCTTAGTAAAAAAAAAATTTCCTCAACTAAACACCCCCTTAAACAAATCCAAATTGTTGTGAATAGATTCTTTTGAGTTGATTGTGAAGTTACAAAATACGCCCACTATCTAAGTATTAGACTACATAAAGCTGCCAAAATTCTAGGGAATTTATGAAAAAAATTAAGGGTGGTCTCCCATAATCATTATTGTTAAAATTCCGATTTATCACTGCGATTTTATGTTTTTATGATTTTTTTTTTATCAAAATGATTTTACTAATATTTCAAACGCTTTTAGATTTTTACAATTTTTTACGAACTTTTTACATTACGATTTTACGTTTTACGATTTTTTAATCCCCTTCTAAATTTACTAAAGATCTTTATTTTAACAACATTGCTCATATTTGTTTAATAATATTTGCGTTACAACCCTGCAAATGCACGGATTACTTTTGATAATATTTAAACCCATGCTTGTATTTTATAGACTCACAACATTATCATAACACATAAAAAAATAATAATACTCACAACATTATCATTTAATCATATATTGTCAAATTTTTAAAGAATTTTGATAAATATTACTTAAAAAATATTTTAATTGTAAAAATAAACTTTACACTAACATATAAATTTAGAAATAAAATACTATATCTATCTTTTTTTCATACCTATTTTACCTATTTCTTTTCACATCGTTTGATTATAATCTCAACCAATAACAAAGGTGGTGGGAGAGAGAACAAGGCAAAATGATTTGTTTGACCATATAAATCTTTATTGTTGATTGAAATTGTGATCTAATGGGACGAAGATATATAAATAAGGGGAAGTATATTGTAACAACCAATTAGTATTACTACCAATCAATTTCACCATTAGATCGATTATGTTTATCTAACGGTTATATTTATTTCCATCTTTGTATGACTATGATTCCTCATATTTAATATTTTATATTTATTTTCATTTTTGTATGATTATGATTTTCCATATTTAATGCTTTCGCATTAAATATAGAAAATCATAATCATACAAAGATGGAAATAAATATAATCATTGGATCAACATAATCAATCTAACAGTGAAATTGTTTAGTAGTAACATTAATTGATTGTTACAATATCCTACCCCTATAAATAAACCTCAAATTTAAACTCAAAAAGTAATACATACACAAGTTGTTAAGTCCTAATGAAATGTGGATCTATATCGTAAAAGTATGCGCTCAAAAGATATTTATCAAAGAGATACCTTATTAACTTAAAGCCAATGTATCAATAGTAAATAGGGTTACCTTTGTGGATACGTGAGTGTGTGCACCGTGTTGACAGTAATAGTAGATAGGTTAAGAGTGTATACCTAAAGTTTTTAATCTCTTATTTATAGGATTTACGTTTATGGATTTGGGCTTTACATCTGCCTTAATTGATATGATAATTGATAACTGACTTAATTGTTGGGGATAAAGATGTTATTCCTTGATCCTCCTTGTATTACGTTATTGTGATAAGATTGAGATAGATTGTAATCTTCTATTAGATATGTGATTGAGATATGGATACAGTCCATAACACACGTAATCGTCATGCCGAATCGCTGATCATTGTTTCTAAATATTGTTGAGTTATTAATAATTCAAAGATTTATACTTAATATGTTCAGGTTAAGCAATTAGCGACCCCGGTGACTTTTAACCAAAAATACTATAATTTATCTTTTTTGTCCCGAATCATGCACAAACCTTTAAAGAATAATGGAATAGTATACATCTGTTGAAGCGAAGGTCGAAGATCTTTCACAGCACACCCATCAAGTATGAGAGACTAGGAGCATAACGCGTTTTTTGAATTTAAAATGATAACTACAAACAAAACTTGGAAAATATATATCAACAACAATTCATTGACTCCTACTGGAGTAGTTGGATCTTCATCTAACACGACAAGTACAGCCTGTATTAGGTCTCAGGTCAAACATTTTGTGACTTACACAATCTATTTCTGATATCTTTGGTTTCGTTTTCCTGATCACGATTCGCTTAAGTTAGGCCAAATGACTAATAATTGCTTGAAAGCATACACGTTATAATCTGAACAGGTTTAAAATGTTTAAAGGGTTGGACATTTATTCAAACTATTCGCTCGACAAAGGATTTGATCGACCAATTAAAATGCTAGCTAATTAATTCTGTTATGAATATAGTGTGGAAAGAGGATACGAGCTAAGAGCACACCAACTTACCCTTGAACAAAAACCAAGATTAAAAAACACTAACCAACTTCTAATCCCTTTCTTTAATACTACAAAATCATGTGTTTATAATTAATTTTTTTATGGGAAATGTTTTTCTCATGTTACATGAGATAATTTGTCTCATGCAAACACATATAAAAGTGGATGGGACTCACTTTTTTCCTTTATCTCTCCTCTTCTTAGTGGGTCCTACCCACTTTTTATTTGTTGCATGAGACAAATTGTCTCCTTTTTTTATAGGGCTTTATATATCTCCTTTAATAACCGAGACTTTCTATCCTATGCTGAGACATCAAAGCAGTGGGACCCACCAAAATTTTAAAAAGAAAAATGATGGCACATTTTTAATGGGTTAGTAGGAAAAAAACTTCTCTGCAACAACTTGAAAGATGTTTTTCCCTTTTTTATATGGGTTTTATAAGAGTTATGTTGTAGAAAAAATATTTGTGTTATGTTATAGAGATTCGTTTTGCGTGCCAGAGTTTTTTTTTTGCTGTGAGCCCCACAAAATGTTGTGAGTATAGGAAATTTTTTCTGGTCATGTTAAATTATAGATGATAAACCTTTTTTATATTAATGTAATAAGGAGTTCCTAGGTTGTTTGTAATCTCTTGTAGATCGATCCAAATACTTTTGCTTATAATGTGTTTGGCACGTAAGATTATCAAAATTTGACTTCTTACAACTTTGAATTCATGATAACAAAATGTGAGGAGCAAACTCACTTGCCATTTAAGCCACCCATTAGTAATTTAATTATAACAATATCTTGACCTGGAGATTCCACTCTTTATCATCGAGTAATCCAAATAAAACGAGTTACCTTTCTAAATCAAGTTGGAGAACAGGTATTGCACTTAGAGTCACGGATAACAAAAGTGATAGAGATTACTTCTGTGTTTAAAAAAGATTCTCTAGGTGAACAGGATTATTAAACTGTGGTTTAATTTGTTAAGTGGAAACTTAGCCGGCATTCAACTTTGAAACAACTTCATATTGCTCATATATGGTCTTCCACGACTAACTCATGTTTGTCACTTTACATGTATATAGTCAAACTGTGCGTTTAAAAGGGTCTCAAATGTCGACTATGTTTATTGGAAGTCTAGTAAGAGCGTATATTTGCATAACATGTCATAATATTATATTTCCATCTAACCACGTTATTGACTTACAACCCCATATCCGCGTAGATGGTTGAACTTAGACTGATAAAGTATTTGAGATAATATTAAAAACAAATCTAGGAAGTAAACTTGCCCACACCGTACGACCGAACGAACAATTTTAATATAGTCATAAATTTTCAATTTCAATGCTGGATTTAAAGATTAAAATTCATGTTTATCAAAAAAAAAAGAGCTTAAAATTCATAAACTCAATTTGGTAGACTAAAAAGATACTAAAATAATATAATGAAGACTAAATTAGTAAATTGAATTACATTATATATGGGGCAAACATAGAGAAGGTATAATTTAATTCGTTATGAGGCATAATTTATTTTTGAATAAAGTCATATCCTAACAAAAAACACGCTCCTCACTTTAGTCTTTAAAAAAAAGATTAGTTGCCTGATCTTAAGAAATTTAAAGTGGATTCATTTTAGTCTTTCTAATGGACTAATAAGGGTCTTTGTTAAATTTGTGAGCGATTACGATTTCAACTAAATGGATCAACTTTAGATTTCTTAAAGACATCAGGATTAATTATTTGTTGTAAGGGACTAAATTAAAGCATGCATTATTTTTGTTGGTATCTAAAAGGGCTTTACTCTTTATTTTTTTGTAATTTCGTAACAAATTAATGGGCTTTACTTCTCTCTTACGTTGTAAGAGAGAAATTATCTTATGGTGAGAAATAAATTAAGTGGGCCTAACAATTAAAAAAAATGAGACATTTCTTTTTATATAAATGTAACATGATGAATTTTATGTAAGAATATAATTTCCCTAAATTAATTGAGTAAATTAACAAGATTTGAATTGCCAATGGGAGTGGTTGTGGTTGATAAGAAGACGAACCAAATTTGACTTGGAATTGGGAGTGCCGTGTGGTGCATCCGCACCAAATTGGAGTTTACGTTTTATTCCTTTTGGGCTTTTATTTGGACACCGAACTGAATTTTGGTTAGATTAAGCAAAAGCTGGAAATGGAAGCGTTAAGTTTGGTCAAATATCACAACTCTGTCCCTGTCGTTGAAATTTTCACTGCTGTCCAAGCCACGCGCTCCACACTCGCGTCGTTTTCATGCAAACCCACGTACTTTGGTTTTTTGCATATAAATAAACAGTTACTGATAGATAATAGTGCACATGCTACGCTAACTAGCTTGCTATCTTTTTTATTTTTGGTTTTATAATTCTTATTTAATATGGTAATTCAATTTTTTCTACACATTCTTCGATTTTCATGCTGACATAGATTTTACATGTAATTTTTTCTTACACATGAGTCCCACATGTTTTTTATATCTACACCATGAGATTTCAATTCTCATTCAATATGAAAATCTTAATTTTTTTTTTTTTTACGCATAACTAGCCAGTCGTTGTTTGTTTCTATTCCCCAAACATATTTCTTATTCTTACTTTATTGTATGCATTTCAGTATGGAAAATTAAACATTGGCCGTCTTAGAAGAATATTATAGTAACGTCTATCTAGATTTAAAAAAAAAAAAATGTTTATGTTTATGACAAAGGAGTATAAGAACAGATGCACTTACTTTCTCCGGAGTTTAGTGCGGGAAAATGGGGCAGCAGTTTTCCAGGCTGAGCTTTCCTCCGAAGACCGAACTACCAAAGGAAAGCAAACCAAGAAAAAAAAAGAAGAAAATGAAAAAGAAAGAAATAAATGATTAGAACTAAAAAATGGTAGTGCCCTACAAATGGTTGCTTTCGGTGCTATTATGACGATATAGGATATAATGAGTCATTATTTTTTTTTTTTAATTTGTAAGAGGAAACAGTTATAGTCATAATTTCTGTATTACTAAGATTTACGGATGTTATTTAATGATCACGTGATCTGAATTTTTTTTTTTATGTGACATTTCAAAAGGAATGCCTTCGAATTCGTGGATTTGATTTTATAAAGCAATAAAATCACAATGACATTATATTACATGTTAAATAAAAGTAATGCCTGCGTGTTATCAAAAGTTATTTGGAAAAAAAAAATCATAAATTATTCTCTTAAATTGTGCTAATGGAAATTTCCTTAATTTATATCTTCTGTCTCTGTGTTAATCTTTTTCATAATGTCAGTTTGATTTTATTATTTTGGTATAGAATCCTAAAATACTGACATAACTTCGGGTTATCAAAAGTGATATTGAAAAAAAAAAATCATAAATCTTTCTCTTAAATTGTGCTAATGGAAATTTCCTAATTAAAATATATCTTCTGTCTATGTGTTAATCTTTTTCATGTGTCTGCTTGAGATTTTTAACAGCAATGACATTGGATCTGTTTGAACATGTTATTGTTTTTTGTTGTTAAAAACTGTTTTGAATATAAATTATGGAAATTCATTTTGAAACTAAAAGAACAATAAAATATGTTTGTGTATAGTAAGATTTTGTTATAAAAATAATAATTATTTACAAAAATATTATTAATGAAATATCATATTTACAATATTATCACTGTAAAATATTTAAAATTAAAACTAAATAAAATTTATTTACAAAAGTGATTTTAATGAATCCTTATATTTATAAAATTGTCATCGCAAAAACAGGGAATCAAAAAATAACTTTTGGAATTATCCCTATTTTGTTTTTTTTTTAATTTTTAAATCAAAAAATAATCATAATTTTCAGAATAAATTTTCAAAATAACCCTTTCCAAACATGTTTTTTTTTTTAAATTTTGTTTTAAAAACAAAAAAAAAACAGTTTTTGAGAGTACAAATAAAACAGGCCCTTTGTTTGTCTTTTTCAATTCCAAATCATTTTATAACAAATATTTATATAACTACAATTAAATTACATAACAATTTAGGTTTTTTTCGTATAAAGGAGGTATCTCCATTCAACCTCCTTCGATCATTTTGTCTTTGGAGTACGGCATCGAAGGCTACCTCTCGTTGAAACAACGGATGCATTGAATTTCGTCACCGAATAAAGGATATGACTAATTCCTCATTCGAGAAGAAAGACACATCATTTGAACCCCTAACTCAAGCAAACTCAATTTAGATATCTTATTCATAAAGTATGCAATTTTAGTCATGATATCAACCAATTATGTCAATTACTGAAATATAAAAGTTTAGAACATCATGTATACTTTGAATAATTCATATCAATTAAAGAGTTAAACTTAGCCTGCAAATTTTATTTACAACGTAAAGGATAAACTTCGGTTACATTGTTATCTTCTTTGTCATTTTGATTTTTCATTGTCACACGAAAGCGAAACATAGTGGTGAGTTTTATGAAAAAGAGAAACAGCGGATAAATTGCGCATGAATAATGAAAAAATCAAGCATCTAAAAAAGTTTTATTGTGCGTGTGTGTTTGGCAAATAAAAAATTAAAATTAAAGGCAAAACAGACAAGATAAATAAATGAAGTCGAAAGATTAACTAAACTATTAATTGGTAAAAATTATATATGGACAATGTTATTTCTATACTATCTTTATATCAATTTATTCTTAATAATGACATAAAATATAAATATATAATATTCTATCTTTAAATGAAAAATTAGGAATAAAAGTAACGGGTGTAAATATGTTTGATTAGACTTTGATCTATGTAAATAATGTTTATATAAAACATTTTAAGCATATTCTAATCTACTATTTTGGTGTGGGTTAAATTATATGGCTAACTTAATTTATTTAAAAAAATAAAGAAAATTAACCTATTAATTTATTTAAACCTTCCTGACCTTTAAAATTATAAAAATATTTTAAATAGTAATTAAAATAATTTTATTTTATTCAAGAGATTTGTCCTTTTTTGAAGATAGTTCTGTATTTTATTTTTGGGGAAATAATTTGCCTTTTCAAAAAATATGTCTTATGTCTTTTTAGAAATTTATAACTATGTATTAAGGAAAGTATATAATAATAATGGGTTTTATAATTCTCATGTTGAAGGAGAATTGAAATCTCATGTTGTAGAGATAAAAAACATGTGGGACCCATGTGTTAGAAAAAATTATAAGTAGGACGTATGTCAGCACGGAAATCGAAAGGTGTGCAGGAAAGTTGTAATTCTCATGCTGAATGAGAATTATAAAACCCAATAATAATATCAAAATTATATTTTTTTGTCTCTTTTAGACACTATTTACTGTTATGGGAAATGAAAAAAATACAATTTTAATATTATGTAATATCTTAATTTATAGTTATAAATTGTTAAAAGAACATAAATTATATTCGTTAAAAGACAAAATTTTAACCCTTTAGTTTTCAAATACTTTTTTTCAACTCTAAATATATTCTATTTTATTAAATCTATTAAATCGGATTCAGCATAACGTAGATCATGTCATAAATCTCTCGTATATTGCCTGGCCTTTGGGGAATCGATTTTTTCGTAGGATATGATGTCATAAAAAATAAATCTATTTATTTATATATGAATTAACAATGATAAAAAAAATTATTACAAGAAAAAGTGAGAAGAAAACCTCATCCATAATTTATATCTGAACAGTAATATGAGATTATTTTATGTCATAGTAGGATTCGAGGAATCACTGCCGGTGAATTTTCACCCCTACACAAAAGAAATAAATACTTCTTTCGTTCCTCGTTAAATGTTGTGATATCCACTTTAATTTTTAGTAAATAAAAAAGTTATTTGTAATATTTAAGAAATTCAAAGTGCATTTAGAGTGACTAATATGAATCTTTTTTAAATTTGTGAGAACATGATATCAATAAAATGAATCCATTTTGGATTTTTTAAAGATCATGAATAATTTTTTTTATTTGCTAAGAATTAAAGTGGGTATCATGAAATTTGATGAGGATTAAAAATGATATTTACCTAAAGAAATAAATTAATCTACTAAAAAAGAAATAAATTATTTTTAATAATTATATTTTTCATATAAACAAAAATGTATAAAAATATCCTGTAATACTACATACTAACAGATGGGAGAGGGCTCTCGTCCAGTTGAAGCATGTCTTGTCAACGACTCCCCCCAACTTACGGATGATGTAATCATCCCCCGACCGATGGAACCCTTATTGGGACCTACCTCACACTCACACACACACTCACACTACCAAAGCAAATTCAATAAAATCTGCTTCCTCTCTCTGTCCCCACCGCTTCACCCCACGTTCTCCTCCTCCTCAGTCCTCATGATGCCCGATCATTTTCCACCCTATAAACCACTTTCTTCTGCCCCGCACGTGTGATCCCTTTTCATCCCACCCGCTATCATCACCTTCTGGTGGAATCCAACGGTCATCATCTCCTCCCCCCTAAAATCCTAGCAACGCACACGACCAACACTCACCAGCAGTAAACAAACTCACGAACCACTCTCTCTTTGACCAAAGACCAAAAACGCAAGCAACGAATATTATTCACCTCAAAAACAAATTTAAATATTCCAAAAAAAATAATATTCAAAGTAAATAAAAACTAAAAAGGTGAGAATCTGACGTCACCGTACCTTTGACTCTCCCCTTTCTCTCTCTCCTTTCTTTAAACACCCCTTTCTCGTGTCTGCTCCATCTCCTACTTCTCTCTCTTTCTCTGATTCTTCAGCACAGTTCGCTTCGCTAAGCTTTTTTTTATTTTTAATTTTTTTCATTTTCATTTTCATTTTCACTCTGAGACACAGTTGCGCCAGCCATGGTTAGAGACGATCTTTACATCACGGTTCCCAGCTTATTCCGATGCCCAATATCACTCGACGTGATGAAATCCCCTGTGAGCCTCTGCACGGGCGTAACCTACGACCGTTCCAGCATCCAACGGTGGCTCGACAACGGCAACAACACCTGCCCCGCCACCATGCAGGTCCTTCACAGCAAGGATTTCGTTCCTAACCGCACCTTACAGAGGCTTATCCAGATCTGGTCCGACTCGGTCCGCCACCGAGTCGACTCGCCCGAGTCCCCCGCCTCTACCGAATCGGCCCCTTCCAAGGACCAAATCCTCCTCGCCATCACCGACTTGGAGTCAAGTGGCGAGAACTGGCTCGACTCGCTCGCGAAAATCGTGCGTTTCGCCCAAGATTCCGAAGAGAACCGTGATTTCCTCGCGAGAAAGAAATGCCTCGTGCCCGTGCTGGTAGGTTTCCTCCACAATGTCAATGACGGAGCTAAACGGAGCGTCGAATTCCTGGAACAGGTTGTGAAGGCGTTGGATTTGGTTCTTTGTAAATCGGAAGATCGCGAGGGGTTGAAAAACTCGATCCTGAAGGGAGAGGGACATGGACATGGACATGGACATGGACAGAGCATAGATTCTGTTCTTCTTGTTCTGCAACAAGGAAGCTGTGATTCAAGAATTGCATCGGCTAGGGTTTTGGAATCCATCGCCATAGACGCAGAATCGAAGCTGTTGATAGCGGAAAAGGAAGGCCTGGTATCGGAATTGCTAAATCAAATAACGCCGGAGAAAGATCCGGCGCTAATCGAGAGCAGCTTGTCGTGCTTGGTGGCAATTTCGACGCCGAGAAGGAACAAAACGAAGCTGGTCCATCTCGGAGCCATCAAGGTCTTCTCGAACCTTCTATCGGCGTCGAATTTGAGCGTTTCAGTTACGGAGAAGGTGCTGAAGCTGCTGGAAACGATGTCGTCGACGAAGGAAGGGAGAACGGAGATATGCGAGGAACCGGAGTGCGTGCCGGCGATACTGAAGAAGGTTCTGAAAGTATCGAGCTCGGCGACAGAGCACGCGGTAACGACGTTGTGGAGTGTGTGTTATCTGTTTCGAGATCAGAAGGCACAAGAAGCAGTCACAAAGGCCAATGGCTTGACGAAGATTCTGCTTCTGATGCAGAGCAATTGTTCCCCCACAGTGCGCCAAATGTCTGCAGATTTGCTCAAGATCTTCAGGGTTAACTCTAAATCGTGTCTTTCTTCCTATGACACCAAAACCACTCATATCATGCCCTTTTGAATTTGATCCAACTCGTCGCTTTGTAAATCAAAGAAAATTTTGTTAGTGAATAGAGCAAAGAAAAAAGAAAATTGAAGATTAAATTCATTTTAAGTCTCTCTTTGCATTTTTACACAGTAAATCCGAGTCTGTGCAGATTTCGAATCACGGTGGACAATTGAATGCATAGTGATTTTCTTTTCTTTTCTTGAACTCACTGTCATTAAACTCAGTTCTGTAGATTACTTGTTTAACTAAGTGACTGATTAACTTGTTTAATAATAGAGATGTTATAACACATTTATTTGTGACTTAGTAATATTACATTATATGAATAAGTCCTGGAAATTTTACTTGGTGGGTACCTTACACGAAGCTAAGCAAAAATTCTGCCACCCACCAACTAGTTATTAAACTCCGAACGTATCTTGTCTTTTCTTTACAAAAAGTAGCATTATATGTCAAGCAAGTGGCCCTTTTTTTTATTATTTGAAAAACAAAATAGCTTTTCAGTAACTGTGTTCTTCGTACTAATTAGGAAGAATACTCAATCACGATCTTTTTGAGTTTCTGAATTTTACTGGGAATGCGTTGGTAAGAATGTCTGAATTCTAGATGAAGGGATGTTAAAAGTGAAAATCGTCATCCCAAGAACACCGAGAATTTTTATGTTATTCAAGCAACAATTTTTAAACGTTATTAATAAGAGATTATCGTGTTGACTAATAATAACAATATATTTTCTATAACTATACTGAAAGCTGTTAAGTGAATACATTGAACATACACTTTTAGGATTGAATTGAATAATACCGAGATTCCGGAACTGTGCAAGCATGGACAGAGGGAGAGAAGAGCGGAAGTGACTTGTTAATGGGTTTTAATGCATATACAAAGGAAACAATTTCAAAGACAGAGAGTGGGTTCCGCAAAATGCTGAAATGGGCTTTTGCTTTGCTGACTGTAATCATGTGAGCTTTCTCTTTCAATTAAGTATTGTTTGTTTGCAAAGAAGAAGATGAAAAGGATGGGAATCCCAATAGAAAAAGAAATGGGTTAAAAAGAGTGGAGAGAGATACATTATAGGTTTGACCAGTTCAATCCCTATGGCATATATGGAAATTGGAAAGCTTTTAGGACCCTAAACACTGCCCACCTAATAAATTGATCCGATTTGTTAAATCCCAATAAATTTAATTAACTAATCCATAATCTTATGAAAAGGACGGGTTCATTACAACCCATCAGCTAGATCTTTGCTTATTAAACAAACAAACATTATTCAAAACTTGTTTGTTCTGAATTGGATTTTCGTGCGTGTGAAGGATGTGGATTGGCTGCAAGTAGCAGCAACACCAAGGGAAAAAGTTGGGAAAGCATGGTTCCCCCAAGCACTATCTCTCTCTTTTCTTTTTCGAGTTCTCGTTGCTTTTTATTTTTATTTTACCTCTTTCTCTTGTGGCATGTATTTTAAGTGTAATTCAAATGTGTGGTGGGTTTGTATCAATTTATGTGTAGGAATGTACGTATTGGATCAAGTGTATATGGGTGGTGATGACAAGGCTAATTAAAATGGTGGGGGATGCAAATTGTGACTTCTTTTTGGCGAAGGACGTGTGATTATTCCATGGGGTACACCATGTTGGACGAGCGTGGACATGTCACGTGACAGTTAATATAAGGTTTTATGGAGAGTAACCCATCATTTGTATTTGTATGTTCCTTGCGCCAAACGATGGGTGTGGGGGCAACATATCATCAATGATCAACTTGACTGAATTTCTATTTTTTAATTTGACAATTCATTTTTTGGAATTGACATTTGATACATTCTTAGTGGCTTTATTTCCTACAAATGATGTGGATTCAGGTGGATTGCCATTTTAGACTTCAACAGATTGGGGGAAAGAAGTGCTACTCGTATCTATTCGGTCTTGTAATTCTTATTTACATTATGAGTTTAGTTTTATGTTTGTTATGTTACACGATGTAACATAATAAATCTATCCACACATTTGAGAAGAGAGAGGAGAGAGAAGAAAGGAGAGAGAAAAATTAAGGAATGAGACCCACATAAAATTGTGTTATGTGTAGGAATATTACGTTACATCATGTAACATAACAAAAATAAAGCTATTGACATTATTCATTTATTGTTCGATTTATAAATCATTCACTTGTTTTTTTATATATATAATATTTTATTTCTCACATTTAACTAATTATTATTATTTATTCTTCAATGTCATTAATCCACATGAACAATATATGAAAAAAATAACTGTATGTACACAACAGCTCCAATTTTTAAAAAAGAAGAAGAAGAAGCTAATCTAGCCATACAAGTATTATAATTTAGGATTTGTTTTAATTTTAATATTTTTTTTGATACATAAGGGTTTTATTTATTTTGTTCGAGTACAATTTATGATCTATACATATAGATTGTATATGTATAAAATTAAACACAAATTGATTTCAAAGTAAAGTATATTATAATTATTGTCATATTGTTACTAGAGAAATTGTATTTTAACTTTAGTAAGAAAGCTAGTGTAGTTTTATTAAATTTTAAGGATATCATCTTCGTAATCTTCTTCCTTCTGCCATTTTCAGGATACTCCTTGTGATATTAAATTGCTATTACTTGCTTTACCAGGAAGTTATAATTTCTTTTTTGGTTGCCTTTAGCTCTGTTCCAAAAAAATCAACATGTCGTTTACTAATTATGTATTTACTGATGGGGACCATGACCATCTAATAATGTGACATAATTGCTTACATGTTAAATTATTTAGTTGGCAAATTACAAAATTTTAATTGGTTGGTTAAGCCTTATTGGTAGATAGGCATACCATCATTTGAATTTTATATATGGGAAAAATGTTTATGCAATTAATGCAGATAAGTTATTTGCATTTACTCCTAAAACAATGTTGTTTGGATATTGAAATTTTAAAAAATTATAAATATAAAGATTATTATAACGTCTTTTGTTATTGAAATCTTTAAAAATTATAAATATAAAGACTATTATAACGCTGAAATAAATTAAAATTAAAAAAACACCATGATTTCCGCCTAAAACGACGTCGTATTAGGCTTACTGCAAATAACTTATCTACAGTAACAGCAGAAAAAGCAAACCCTTTGTATATATCAATTACTTGAGGTAGACTTCAAGAAAACAAAAACATCAGAGATCAAATGAAAACAACGAGATTCTCACACACTCTACCATCCTAACTTTATGTTTCACAGTTAGATAGGATTTCAATAAAATTCAGCTACATGAGTACAGAAGCTCATTCTATCTACAATTTTGACAAAAAATAAATAAAAATTGACTACTTCGTATTCTCTATGTTACGTAAAGTTGGTGGGATAGGTAGAATTGTCTTCTGAATAGAAGAACTTGAACCTTCCACTAGAAGATATTCCAAGGCCTCCAGTTTTATCTTATTTTCTATGAAATTGTCCCAACACTTTTTCAGTGTGGGGCTAATTCTCATTCAAGCATATGGTTGTGTGGCTTCGGTTATAGGTACTTCTAGTGATATCCGCATTCTTGTATTACGAATGAAGTTCGGATGATAGAAATCAAAATATTAATTGAATGGATATTCTCATATTTCTTTGTAGAGGAAGGTTATAGTTATAATTTTTTTTTTTCAACCTCTTACAACAATATCTTATTACCGTTGATTTCCGCCAATCAACAGTTATCATTTATTATGAATTAATAATTAATTAATGAGTTTAATTTGAGAAAAAAATAATCATTGATTAGCGAAAATCAACAGTGATAAATATGGTTGTAAGATATTGTAAAAAAAAAAAAAAAAACAAAAATTGTAACTATAACCTTCTTCTTCTTTGTAACATGATCATATTAAGAATCTATCATTCATTGAAAAATTAATGGTTAGCAAATAGCAATTAAAATGATCATTTCCTCTTTTATATTTTATAAGTTTTGTCATTAAAATTTTCTAAAGAGTAAAGTCCAAATATCATAAAGGGATCTCGTCTCATGTGAAAAATCACATGACCATAACATGTGGGGAATCATGACCATATCATGTGGGGAATAATGACTATATCATGACCATATAAAAGTGGATCAATGGTAATAAAGGAGAAAAGAGAAAAAAATATTAAAATAGATAATTATAAAATCATAACCGTTGATTTACCTTTATATGATTGTGATTTTTGCACATGATATGTTCATGTGATTTTTCACATGAGAGGATCCATTTACATCACACACGTTTGTAGTAGAAATGGATATGTCAATGTTATCAAAAAAAAAAAAAAGGAAATGGATATGTCAAACCAAATTTTGCTTCGCGTAAGTTTGGGAAACACAAGATTTGAGTTCAATCTATTTATTTAGGGATTAGTATTTTTCATGTAAAATGAGATAAAATTATCTATTACAACCTCAGAATAACATTGTTTGAAAAAAAAATACAAAGTATTTTAATAAAATTAATAAGGGGAAGGTTATAGTTACAATTTTTTTTTTTTACAACCTCTTACAACCATACCTTATCACCGTTGATTTTCGTCAATTAACGGTTATCATTTTAGCAAATTAAACTCATTAATTAATTATTAATTATTTATTAATTCACAATAAATGATAGCCGTTGATTGGCGGGAATCAACGATGGTAAGGTATGATTGTAAGAGGTTGTAAAAAAAAATTCTAACTATAACATTCCTCACTTAAATTAATAATACAAAATAAAATGAGATTTTTAAAATACATTGAATATTTCTTCCTCCTAAATTAAAAAATGATGTTTTGGATTGCGGAAAATAATTTTATCTCTAATCACACGAGATGCAGTTTTCCCGTTTTTTAACATGGTGGCCGTTTTTAAGTTTTGACTTTTTTAAAAGTTTAATTTACTTTGGAAGTTTATTCACAAACAAATTTTAAAATAAGACATTCAAATATATAAACATGCATATTGTCTACCTCTAAATAGATTAACAAGCATAAAACTCAACAAACATATAATTTCAAAGGGGAGGAATTTTTTGTCTCCGATGTAAGTCTTAGAAGTATTACTATTCATCTCAGTTGTTGATTTTTATTTATTTAATTATTATTATTTATTTAAAATTAATAATTAATTAATTAATTGATATAACACAATAAATTATAACTATTAAATGGATGAAAATCAACTATTAAGATAGGGATTAAGACTTTGTAACAGGGTCAAAAGATCCCTTTCTAATCTCAGAATATCATAATAAAAATTCAGTGTGTAAAGAACCTTGGGTTACACCACCTCAAAAGCTAGCTCAAAGGGTGGGAGAACTCAAAGCCTTATAAACTCCATATTAGTTGCACATACAACCAATGTGGGACTATATATCTCAACACGCCCCCTCACATGAAAGCTCATTGGACTTGAAGAGTGGATGATGCAATAGGTCCGTTCTACCTGTGCTAAGAGAATCCACGAGAGAAAGTGGGAGACAGTGAGACTCTGATACCATAAGAACCTTGAAATACACCACCCAAAAGCTAGCCCAAGGCCTTATAAACTTCACATTAGTTGCACGTACAACGACCCATGTGAGACTATATATCTCAACATAACCGGGTAAAGGTATATTTTGGTTCGTTTATCAAAAAAAAAAAAAAAGTATATTTTGGTTCTCGATCATTGGCAGAAAGCAAGGTTATCCATGGAGGGACTTCCCCCCTAAGGTGGACCATCCAACACGTTCAAAACGCCATTGGCATCCCTACTCATGAAGTTAGTAACAGTTACACCGCAATCTAAGGAAAACATGTTGGGAATATTAATGACAAAATATTCATGGTCCTTTATCATCTGATTCATGTAAAACAAAAACAAAAAATGGCCGGACGTAATGGTTTAAACTTTGTAACCGAAGTACAGACTTACAGTTTAATTTTCTGATAAAATTAAACAGGAAATTAATCCCCGAAGACCGAAGGAAAGAGATCCTCTTATATGGACTGTTATAATCTTGATTTGGCAAAATAAAAGAAGGAAAGTTTTGAATCTACCACGCATCCAACACTAAAAATTAGAGGATAATGATTGATCACATATGTGTACATGATGATAATGTGTGGTGTCGTGCTTGAGTATTCAGGGAGAAGATCTGATGATGGTGGCGTCACGATACTCTCCGTACTCCGGTGAATTAAGAGGGGTTGTGCTTGATGATTGAGGGTGAAGACTAAGACTTAGTGAGCCTAAGTTGGAAAATATATCAGAACAATGATCACTTTAACGGGTGTGGATGGGTCAGGTTGTTTTGTGCCAACTCGACCCAATTTGTTGTATAGGTTAGGTATTCTGACTCGACCCGCTTTAATTTGATCTAAGTCAGGTCTCGCTTGGTTTGGATTTTTTTGAACTAATTCCGAATCGGGTCAGATCTGACCTGACTTGGATTCTGAAGTGGGCCTGACTTGATTTCTGAAGTGGGTTAAATCCGACCTGACTCGTTTTTGATTTGGTTTCGTCACAAAATTTCGTTGAAATTTCTACGTTGCAAATGACGAAAATTTCGTCAGAAAATTATTTTTTCATCAAATTTTTTCTCTAATGAAATGTTTTCAAAAATAAATTTTCTATCGAAATTTAGTTTTCGATAGGAATGTGTTCTGACGAAAATTTTGACGGAAATTATTTTGAGGAAAATATTTCATTCGAAACTTTAGATTAAATTTAGATTCTCTAAAGAATTTTGACAAAATATTTTCTCCGGCAAATTTTTTTATCAAAATATTAAATGAGTTCCGTTGAAAATTTTGATGGAAAAGCTTTTTATCAAAAAACTTGACGAAAATATTTAGTCGCAAATTTTCGATGGAAATGTGTTTCGCTAAAATCAAAAAATTTAACGAAAATGTTTCCATCTCAAATTTCGCCGAAATTTGAATTCTATAAAGAATTTTGATGAAATTTTTTCCGTCAAAAAAGTTGGATGGAAATGTGTTTCGTCGAAATTTTTTATGAATATGTTATTTTGTGAAATATTTTGACGAAATTTAGATTCTGTATAAAAATTTGACAAAAAAATTTTCTATCAAATTTTTTTACAGAAATATTTTCAGTCACAAATTTTGATGAAAATATTTTTCGTCAAAAAACTTTGCGAAAAATTTTGATGCAAATATTTTCCATAAAATTTTTTGATGTAATTGTTTTACGTTAAAACTTTTCTTTTAACGTAATTGTGATTTTCTTTTTCTTGTTTTTCACATAATGGGTATGAGTCAAGTTTTGGGTCAATAGGTCATTATTAAAACAAGTCAGATCTAAAATTGACCCAAATAAAAGTGGGTCAGTATTTAAACCCAGTTCAAAAAAAATAGGTATTTATAGGTCAGGTCAAGATCAGATATAGGGCAGGACAAGTGAACCAATTTTTTTGCACACCCCTGATCACTTATAATTGGGATGGATCACTTTTAATGAAAAAACTCATAAATCAGAGAAGAGGAAACAATGGCTGTGTTTGATTCTTGTTTTTAGAAACAGTTTTTTAGTTTCTAGAACAAAAAAGTTAAAAAACTCGTTTGGTAAGACCTGTTTTGTAAAAATTATTTTGAAAGATATAACTATTTTTTTTATTTTTAGAATCAAATTTAGAGAACATGTCTGAGTTGTTTTTGTTTTCTGTTTTAGTTTTTAACTTTCAAAAAGACAAAAATATAGAAAACAATTGTTTCTATAACTAGTTTACAAAACAGTTTTAAAAAGAAAAAAACCAGAACACCATCAAACTTGTCCAATACTTTTAATTGCTGAATGTTGAACATTGATTTATGAATGAATGACTAAAATCTTGACATGATATCATCTTGAAAGGAGACATAAACCAATTTAACTACTTGCACATTGCGAAACTTATTCATCTTCACTCCTTCCAGTTAGATTTTATAAGCACATCATGCATGGAGGGACATCAAAAGAGGGTAAGGTTAATGCACGTGTGTTTATGGTTGTTTCTCACAGCATGATTTTCCCTAGATTTTATATACAAAGTTACACATATAGACCTTGTTTGATGCATTATATACAGGGATTAATGTTTTTTATCTTAGGGGAGATAATAAAATCATTTGTTATACACACATGAAAGTGTACACATGTGTGGTCCATATAAAAAGAAAAGAGAAAAAAGATATAGGCCTCACAAAGAGTTTCGCCTTCAGGTTGCATAAAATTGGTGATTTCATTCACCAACCTGTTGTATTTTATCATTGGGAAGAACTGAGCTAAAAACTTGGCAGCCAAGTCTTCCCAGATATTGATGTTGTTTACTGGCTGTTGTTCTAACTAGTTGAATGCTTCCTCTTTGAGAGAGAAATGGAACAGCCGCAATCTCAGTGCATCATCGGACACCCCATTCCATTTGACGGTATCACAAATCATCAAGAACTTCTCCAGATGAGCATGTGGATTCTCCAAATCATCCCCTGAGAATTGGGATTGTTGGACCAAAGTTACCAAAGCCATCTTGATCTCGAAGTTGTTAGCCTCAATTGTTGGCTTTGTTATGCTTTAGTTTGGCCTCGTGAAGCTCGGCGTGAGAAACGCATCCATCAGAGCTTCTGGAGGAGGTTGATGATTATTGCCAGCCATCTCGTTTAGTTCTGCTCTTGGCTGTGAACTGGAAGAGTCTTCTTGTTTCTTTTGTTCATTAAGCTTCATGTTTTCCTATCCTTCTTTGCAGTCTTCTCAATCTCTGGATCAAATAGCAGAGAAGCCGGATTTACTATACCTCGCATAAACAAGAAAAATCATATTAAAAAAAAATAGCGTCCAATCTCAAAGATCGAAAGTTATAAATAGTATTGTCGTAATTGAGTCCCCGGCAACGGCGCCAAAAATTTGTTGTGATTACTGCAAGTATATTGATCATTTCAAGTAATGAAGTAGTGGGAAAAATATCTTCTCTCTAGGACTAAAGCACCAAGTATTTATTTGTAATTTTTATTTTTATTTTAAATGAAGCCAAATAAAACAAATAAAAAGTCTCTATTCTTTTCCATTAAATGTAGAAAACAGAAAGCTCTTTTATATTATAGTCTTTTATTTTCTTTTTCCTATGATGCCGAAGAGCCTTAATTTGCTAATTGGCTCCTGCTCCAAATTCCAGTGTATCTGTAAGTGGTAATACTATTTACTATTTTTCAGGAACGAATGGATCCTGTCTACTTATCCACCAAAAACAAAACGACAGGTAGATATATAAATATTAAAGGTCCATTCCATTATAAAGAATTTTTAGGTTTTTTTATTCTGCATCGATCAGTTGGATTTTTGTAGGACATTCTCCACTTTTGAGAGGGTTAATGGAAGTGGGGTAGGCAGCCATTGCTATTTGGAAATGACTGCTTGTCCATTCTGTGGGTTGTGAAAGTCAGAAAGGGATTTAATATTCTTGGTTGTGGTCCGTGGATATATTAATTAATAATATACACAAACACAAAAGTAACCACAATTTAAAGAAATCTCCGCACATTATTCGGTTATAACCTCACTGTTTAGAAAAAGGCCAAACCAATGCTATGTTTGGAAATTTGTCAACACTCTTTCACCTTGTGTTATTAATCCCGGACCGATTCGGTTAGATTGACCCGAAAATCGATAGACTGGTTATATGATCAGTCGGTTGAAGTAATGGATCAGCCATACATCAGAATCGGTGTGACTCGTTCCGACCCGATCGGTTAATCGGTGACCGGCCCGATCACAAAAAAAAATCAATTTTTTTTTCAAAAAAATAAAATCATAATGAACATATTTGAATATTTTTTTACTTATTGACTTACATAAGTTATGTATTTACAATACTAATATTATTTCAATTATGCATTATGCAAAAAAAATTGATTTGATTTATAATTAGAGATGTCATTTTCTGAACCTAAAGTCTCGTATCACGATCATTATATTTTTATTTGATCCTTTATTGGATAATAATATGTGATTTATTATTTTATATTAAAATATTTGAAATTTTAATTTTTTTATAGATATTTAAGTATATTTATAATTTTAATAATATTGCTCTTCACATGCTCCTTGTTAAAAATGACAGTTGTTCCTTAGGGGGTGTTTGGTAGGAGGGCTTTTCTTAAAATCCCGGGAAGCTGATACTGGAAATCATAAATACCTATGTTTGGTAGAAGGGTTCCAAAAATTTCCCCAGATAAACAGGATTCCCAAGATTCTTTTTTATGAAGAAAAAAGTCAATTTGAAATACCAATTAATGGGTGGTATTTTGCAAATCTGACCCCATGGAAATGTTTTGTAATTTTGTTTGGACATAACTAACCCTGTCTTCTTTGTTCTTTTATCCTTTTGGTTCTTCTTCCAAAATCACTGTTCAAAACAGATCTGCATTTTCACCTCTTCCTATTCGATGGTCTAATAAACTAATCTCAAATATATACATATTCTCATGTTTTCCAGAATCGGCAAATCAATATCATGCTTTCGTCCTTTCTGAGCATCGTCGTAGAGCTCTCCTCGGAGACCATTAATGTCGACGACGAAACCATCGTCCATTTTAGGGTTCCGAATCAAAACCCAAAAATCAAACAAACTAGAAACCTTCTCTGGTTCTGATTCACGGGTTTGGTCCTTCTAGTATAATTATGATTTTCTTCATCTACATTTTATAAGTTCCAAAAAGTATCTTCAGACAAAATTTCTCTTGCTGTGAAGAAGGAAAAAAAATTATATTCAAACAGTAATATTTGCTAAAATCACACGAGGCTATTTTGGTAAAATCATATCATATTACCAGTAATATTTGTATATCAACTAAACATGGAATTAATAATCTTGAGCCAATATTCCCAGTAAAATTTTGGTCTACCAAACAACTTTTTAATAATATTCCCGGAAATTTACTTTCCACTCATATTCCTAGTAATTATGATTCCTGGATAAAAAAAAATTTCTCCTCTACCAAACGCCCCCTTAAGGATTGTGTACGATCGGGTATTACACTACTACTTCTGCAATTTCCACTTCTCATTTTTTTTAACAATTACACACTTTTTAATTGGTTATTATTTAGATAAGGTGCGAGGGACTTCTTATTTCTATAAAAATAAGGATAAATCGTACATTGTTCCTTGGATTTAACTTACTTTTATTTTTTTATATATGAATCAATTTTTAATACATGAACCTTAAATTAATTTAATTAATTTTGTTCAGAACTTTAAATTGATTTAATTATGGGGAAGGATATTATAACAACCAAATTGTGTTACTACCAAGTGATTATCAATTAATCTCACCGTTAGATCGATTATGTTGATCGCTTATATTTATTTTCATCTTTGTATGGTCATGATTTTTCAAATTTAATATTTTGTATTTATTTCCACCTTTGTATAGTTATGATTTCTCATATTTAATGCTTTCAGTTTAAATATGGGAAATCATAACCTTACAAAGATGAAAATAAATATAACCATTGGATCAACATAATCGATCTAACGGTGAAATTAATTGGTAGTCACTTGATAATAATATAACTTGGTTATCACAATATCTTTCCCTTTAATTATGACATAAAATTATTTAAACTTTTGAGTTATATAGACAACAATGTCACCAATATATAGAGAGATTTTTATTTTTATTTTGGGTAAATAGAGATTTAATTTTTAGAACCCAAGTCAACATCCACATCAGAAATTGAGGTGGGGTTTATATCGATGGGCATAGAGCCTTATTTAATCAGTATACAAATTATAATTAACATTGGTGAAAACCTAGTACATTAATTTAGCAATGTCTAATATCATAGCAAAAATTATTTATTGACTTTCCATAACTGATATTTATGGGGTCTAAACGTCTCAATTATGGTAGGGAAATTATATTCTTATGTTACATAAGATTCATCTCTCATGTTACACTCACATAAAGATATGTGTTTCATTTTTATTTTTATTTTTAAAAAAATTGGTGAATCCCACTTAATTTATCTCATAACATAAGATAACTTTTCTCCTAGCACATGAGAGAAGTAAAGTCCATTATATTATTAGACTATTATTCTCTCTCACACACATACACACAAAAAAAAACTTTATTAGAGTTCTATAAATTATAATATTCCTATTAGTAATTACATGGCGTGTGAGATAGGAAATGCGAACGAAGTAAGAAAAATAAATACAGTTTATGTACATGAAAGTCTATTGCATTAAAAAAAATTGAAGGTTTTCCTCCTAGTTATCATAATGGGCTTTTAGTTTGTTATGTTACCGGAAAAATGAATAATAGTCCTATTGAGAATAGATTTTGGTGGGCCATTTTAAAAGAAGAAAAAGAAAAAGAAAAAATAAATAAAGGAAAGTGTGATTTTCGATGTATTAGGAATGATAAATAATGTATATTACCAAAAAAAAAAAAGTAATGATAAATAATGTTCATGTAACATGATAAACTAAGAACCTTATCATAATAGGGTTTTATATTTCTCATTCAACATGAGAATTGAATTTTCATATTGTAGAGACAAAAAACATATGAGATCCGTAGGTTAGTAAAAATTATGTGTAGGACTCACATTGACACGAAAATCACAGGAAATGTATGAAAATTCAAATTCTCATGTTAAATGAAAATTATAAAACTCTTGTTTCTCGAAACTCGAAAAGAGTACGTACCAAACAGTCACGATTGTGGCTATCAATGACAAAAATATGTGTAGTATATGATGATGGGTGGATTGCCAACGATTTTGGTTATCAATGACAAATGTAAGCCAAAGTGTTAATTGCATTGCTCACGCCTCAGCCACCCCATCTCATTCCAATTCCCCTAATTATGGGATTGAACAACTGCCACTCCGCGTATCTTTTTAATTACTTGTAGACTTTTAGTAACCATAATAATGATTATAATTATAATTATGAAAATTATCGATATCTACTCTTATGAATGCCTATTTTTGTGCCATTACCTCTTCCCCGATCCCTTCACAAGCGCTTAGCTCAAAATTTATTAAATTTCTTTTTTTCTTCTTCTTTTTTTAGGTCTTGCTCCGGAGGAACATTAATGGATATTTTTCATTGTTGTAAAATTCAGCCCGACCCGGAACCCGGTGATCCGATCATTGGATTGGTCCGGGTCAAGCAATGGACCGGTCATGCATCGATTCGGTCAAGCCCGGCCAAACCCGGTCAAAATCGCTGACCCGGTTCGGGACATGCATTTAAAAAAAAAAACTAAAAAATCAAAATTGTTTTATCTTATAAAAAAAATGTATAAGTCATTGTAAAAACTTTTTATAATTTTATTTGCTAGTATACTCTTCTACAATGACCTCAAATTTCAGTTTCTAATACAGAAGTAATTTGCGGAATAATAAATTAAGAGAACGTGACATATGTTATTTTAATGTAGTTGAGTTTGAAAAATATGAGTCAATGTCATTGAGAGGTATGTTTATGGGGATTCTGAGTTGCAATTTAAATTGACATAGTAATAACGTGTAATTTTATTTATTTATGCTTCATGTTTTTTAGCTTATTTAGTGAACATTGTTTAATTCATTTTAGATATGAAAAATATAATTGAATTTATATTTTCATATCTATATATTTTTTAATATATCTATATATATCTGGGTCAACCGGTCCAACCAATAACCTTCGGGTCCGACCAGTGACCCAGTAACTTATGCACGTCCTGATTTATTTTTCAGGTTTCGGGCTTGCGTAACATACCTTATCCTTGAGTCTTAACACTGATGTGGGCTCCATTTGGACTTACCTAAGCCCATAAGGCGATCCTGTCCCATTTCGAATTCCACTTTAATAGACAATCCCATAATCCAATTCTTGAAAGCATTCTTCCTGTTGCGTGATAACAAGATTGGCTCGTTTCATACATTAATGGCGCCTCCATATTTTAAAGAAAAAATAATGCAATTAGAAGAAGAAAATTGGCAGACAGTTAGAGTTTCTTGTCAAAATTTTAACAAAGTTAGCATGCTTCTTGAATTTAGCATGGATTTTAGACTATCTTATTCAACGAGTTGATGAAATTCTGGGTCCTCTAACATTTGGGACACCGGCTACCCTGCTCGAACAAATGCTGAGTCCAGTTAGTGGTATCCAAGGCAACTGATTAGTATTTGGGCCTGGTTATGTTAAAAATCCACTTAACGCAGCCCTGAATAGCCTGAACGTGCAGCATTAGACACTTTTTATTTTCGTCAGTTTCATTTTGGGGTCATTTTTCATAGGATTTTATGTTTATTATGTTGTAGGAAAAGTGATTGTGTAATGTTATAGAGATTCGTTTTACATGCCATATTTTTTCTTTTTTCTTTTTGTTTTAAAATGTGTGGGCCCCACAAAATATTGTGTGTGTAGGAAAGTTTGTTATGTTATGTTAAAGGAGAAAATGAAAACCCTTTTTCATATTTCCTTTTTGTTTTTGTCATTCATTTTTTTAAAATATCATAGCCATACTCGAATTGAATCAAAACAAAAATTATTCGCCGGACTTTGGCTTCAATTAGAAATTATACGGTCATTAAGTAATTTTCAATTCCTTAAAAGATTATTACTCAAAATTAGAATTAAACTATAATGTACAACCAAACATTATAAATAATTGAAATAAATAGGTTCAAGCCACTAGGATTGGTTTAGTAGGGAAAGATTTGGGATTTTGTATTAGGTTATGTGTTAAATTCTTACCATTGTATCCAAAAAAAATAAATAGGTTCAATATCAATTCGAAAATTAAAATTTCAAGCTCATAAGTAATTTTTCATTCTCATAATTGACTATGCCTCACTCAGCCCAATTGACAAAGAGAACGATGTTTTGAATAACTGTTTAAACTTAAATGAGAAAAGATGTAGATGAATTCAGATTATTTGCAAGCATATGTGGACGTATCTCGGAAAAAAAGAAAAATGTTACTTGTTCATAATATTTTTTAGATAATAGTAGGATGTTAAAGAAGACAACGACAGTACTAGAAATATCCATATTTTCCACGGAATTTTCTCGTCTAAAAATCCTTAGTATAAGGGCAGCGAAATTTTATTTTCGTCAAAATTTGAAACTAAAAAAAAAATTCGTTGAAAATTTCAACTAAATTTCTTCTGTCACAAAGCCTTATTTTTTCGTCGACAAATAAAGCCATAATATAATATTTATGGGACAACATCCGTTTATAAATTTTTTGGAATTTTTTTATAAATTACACTATTTCTCCCGGGAGAACATAGTGTAGTTTGCAAAAGTTTATATTCTCCCGGGAGAATATAGTGTAGTTTGTAAGAGTTTGTAAACAAAAAAGTTTGGAAATATAACCTGTCCCAATATTTATTTAATAAATTACGTTTAAAATTTTGACGAAAATTTTTCCGTTTGAAATTCTGGCACAAAAAAAGGATACATTTCGTACTAGTCCACAATTTCTACTTTGTTCATCTTCTTCTTCACAAAACAAACGGACAAAATCAAAAAGAACATAAGAACTAAAACAACAGAAGTGCATCATCATCGATCCAAGTCATTTTCATACCAACAAAAAGATCAACCAGACCCAATTTCTACAACTGCAACTTGAAAAAAAAAAACTATGGTCTTAGTTTTCAATGAAATTGTTTTCCATTGAAAATTGCAATGGATTTTTTTTGTTGAAAATTGCAATGAAATTTAATTTCCGTCAAAAATTTTGACGAAATTTATTTTCCGTCGAAAATTTCTTTCATTAAATTCAACGAAAACATTTTCCGTCTCAATTTCCAATGGAATTGAATTCTCATCAAAAAAACTTATTACTATTTCCGACGAAATATTTTTCGTCGATAAATTCTTTCATAATAATTTTTTTTCTCAGTAGTGTAATGAGCATGGATACAGTCAAGAGGACGTTAAATAGTCTCTCTCTGGGTCTATCCCTTCCCTTCAAATTAAATAATGAATCCTTTTATATTAAAATTTTAAGCAAGGAGAGTTATCCGAAGCTGCAAGTACATTATATTCTATAACCTTGTTATATGCTAGAATTGCGCTGACTTTGGGGACAAAGTGTTTTGTGGCAGCACCCTTCACCATGAACCACCCAAGATTGAGCGAGTACAAGTTTGGTAACGGACCATAGGAACAGGGATCAAAACGACATTTTTCATCAAGTTTTTAACCTAAATGTCACGCGAATAGTGTCATTTTCTAATATGTCACATGGGTAAGTTCGTTGGACATTGTAGCGAATTCAGTTGCTGACGTGTCACGTTTTTAGTGGACACCAAGTTCGCTACACGGGGTAGCAAATTTGTTTGAAATATATATTCCAACCAAGTTGGCTATCTAATATAACGAACTTGGTACTTTTTTTAAAAAAAAATTGGTACTCGTTATCCACTAGAATTATGACACGTTAACAAACTGAGTTCGCTACAGTGCCGAGCGAATTTGCCCAAGTGGCATATTGGTAAGTAACATTGTTCACATGGCATTTAGGTAAAAAAATTGATGAACAGTGGCATTTTGGCTAGTGTTCTTGAACCACACCCATCTTTTAGTTTTAAATGAAGGGTAAAATGTATATCATTTCAAAGGATGTAAAGTTGTGTCATTTTAAGTGAGAGAAAAATATAGTTAAAGGTGGAGAGAGTGGATAAAAAATATAAAAATGTGGGTCTCACTCCTTTGTGAGATTGAAATAACATAAATTGTGTCATTTAAAAGGATAAACATTTTTTGCTTAAATGAAACGGAACGAGAGAAGATTGAGAGGTAATTTGTTTGTATTAGGGGGCATTTGGTTGAGGGAAAATTTTATGAATAATAGGGAAATGGGTGGAAAGTGAGTTTAATAGGGAAATGTTAAAAAAAGTTGTTTGGTTGAAAAATATTTTATCGGGTAAATTAGGTAATAATTATAAAGTCTATATTTGGATGTAAGTAAAATGTAGATGGGAAAGAAGGTTGATATTACAAAATAACCTTGTTTTCAAAATACTTTGAATCAGGCATTCTATCCTTTATCCGTAAACAGGTTATCATGTCCCACTAAAAATGTGTAAGTTGACAATATCTTCAAGAAACGAAAAATATAACAACATATCTTCAAGAAACGAAATGTTAAGGGGGTACGCCGGTTATCTTGCAGCTTGGACAATGGTGAAGATATCTAGATAAGTCGCAAACCCACATAAGAAGTGGGATTATTTGGGTGGATTTTTGGTTACAGAGAGACTTTGATAGCACCAAGCTATCTAGATTCAATCAAACTGAATATACGTATCTATTTTGATATTTCAACGGCAATTGAAGAGAATGCCGGCAACTCCAGAAATACAAGATTCAAGAAGATGAAGTTTGTTACAAAATATTGATCCCCTTTCCTCGTGACCCCTCTCCCCTTTAAAGGCTAAAACTGTAATCTACTCTTGTAACTGAATTATGAGTAGATAAAAGTGGGTTTAGTATAAAGGCCCATTATTTTATTACATCCTAATGTCTACGGGCTGGACTTAAAAGATTTGCGGCCCAACCCACAAACCCATTCCCTTACCCACTCTCAGCCACTTCTAGAAGTATCGAAATCCCCCAACCACGTGGCCGCCCTCCTCGCACGCGTCCCCTTCCTTCTTTGCTCAACTTCTTCTTCCTCTACCGTCTGCCTTTCTTCCTCCACCGTCTGCCTTTCTACCCCCACCGATCTCTTCCTTCCTTGCTCATTGGTATTCACCGGGTTCGCATCATTTCACTCCCTCCTTAAAAAATCAATCTTGTCCTCAAGATCATAACTGGGAAAAGACCGACAAAACTCTGAGTAGTAAACCCAGGTAGCGTCTTCCAGTTGCATACCCTCCCATTGAACCAAAAGTTGTAAGCTTTCCTCCTTTCCCGGCTGTAGCACCCTCGTACGAAGCACCGCCAGCGGTTGTACCACCGGATGGTTGTCCCAGCTGGTCGCCGGAAGCGGTTTGGGATGAAAGATGGGATTTTTCCGGTAGGGTTTCAGTAAGGATACATGGAACACGGGGTGAATCCGGGAATGATCCGGTAAACTTAGTCGGTAGGCCACAGATCCAACACGTTCAGTGATCGGAAAAGGTCCGTAGAATCGACGACGCAACTTAGAGAAGGTTTGATTTCTCACTGATCTTTGTCGATAAGGTTGAAGTTTGACCAATACCTTTTCTCCGACAGAAAATTGCACATCGCGACGCCTTTTATCTGCCTGAACTTTCATCCTTTGCCTGGTACGATGCAGGTTCTCTTTCAGTTGACGCAAAATGGCATCCCTTCGAGTGAGCAAGGAGTCGACTGCTTCCACCAGTGTTGTAGCTTCAGCATAAGGATGTATGCTAGGAGGTGCTCGACCATACACCACTTGGAAAGGAGAAGCCCCAATCGACGAGTGATAGGCTGTGTTATAAGAGAATTCAGCCCATGGCAGGAAGTGTACCCACTGTTTTGGGGACTCCATCGTGTAACATCGTAAGTATTGTTCCAACCCCCTATTTGTTACCTCAGTTTGTCCATCTGTTTCTGGATGATTTGCTGTGCTGAAGCAGAGTTTCGTACCACTCAGCCGTGCTAATTCGCCCCAGAATTTACTTACAAAGATGCGGTCTCGGTCCGAGACAATGGAGCGAGGAATTCCATGTAAGCGGCAGATTTGGTCTACAAAGACAGATGCTACCTTCGTTGCTGTATAATTGGAGGGTAGGGCAATGAAATGAGCGTATTTCGAAAGCCTATCCACAACGACGAGAATTGCTGTTTTGCCTTCTGATGGTGGGAGGCCCACTACAAAGTCCATAGAGAGGTCTTCCCAAATGGCCATAGGTACCGTGAGAGGTTGGAGTAGACCCGCTGGAGACAGCGGTTGATATTTTGTTACTTGGCACACAGGACAAGTTCTCACAAATTCCTGAACATCTCTTTTCAAATTGGGCCAATAATAGAGAGGACTCACCCGTTGCAAGGTTTTCTTAACCCCCCTCATGTCCTCCAACTAGTGACGAATGAAACTCATGGAGGATTGCAATTCGGATTTCAGAATTGGAAGCCACCACTACACGGCCCTTAAAGAGAATAAGTCCTTCTCGCCAACTGTAGTGGGCATGCTCCTCACTGTTCTTGTCAATGAAATCCTTCAACCGCAACAGTTCTGAATTTGTTTGGGCTTCAAGTTTCAATTGTTCGATCAGGTTGTTTGTCACTGTGGTAATCACCATGGCACACCCCTGAAGTTGGTTTACTGCTGATTCAGATTCCGGTTGGCGTGAGAGTGCATCGGCTACCTTATTACCCGCTCCAGGATAATACTCAATCGAATAATCAAACCCAAGTAGCTTAACAAGGAAACGTTGTTGTTCAGGGGTCTGAATTACTTGTCCCATCATCTCCTTGATGCTGCGTTGGTCCGTTCGGATGATAAAAGGCCCTCCTAGGAGATACTGTCGCCATTTGGACACCCCCTCTGTTATGGCAAACATCTCTCTGACATATGTGGATGCCTGTTGCATCTTGGAGTTTAGCTTCTTGCTAAAATAGGCTATGGGTCTGTTATCTTGACTCAATACAGCCCCAATGCCCACCCCTGACGCATCTGTGGTCACTACAAATTTTTTTGTGAAGTCCGGTAATGCCAAAATTGGAGGATTCGACAGTGCTCTTTTCAGTTCCTCCATTGCTCGGTCAGCACCCGCATTCCAGCCAAAAGCACCCTTGTGTAATAAGGCTGTTAGGGGGGCTGCAAGATGGGAAAAACCCCGAACAAATTTACGGTAGTAGCCAGCCAAACCAAGGAACCCTCTCAACTGTTTCAAGGTTGTTGGTTTTTTCCAATCCCTGATGGCCCTTATCTTTCCCAAATCAGGTCGGACCCCTTGATTACCCACAATATGTCCCAAGTACTCGATCTCATTCTGCCCAAATGAACATTTCGACCTTTTTGCATAAAATTGGTTTTGCCTCAGACATTCCATGACTTGTTGCAAATGTGCTCCATGTTCTCCCACTGATCGGCTATAGATGAGTATGTCGTCGAAGAATACGATGACAAACTTGCGTAGGAAGTCCTTGAGCACCTAGTTCATGATTCCCTGAAAGGTGGCAGGGGCGTTTGTGAGGCCAAAGGGCATCACTACAAATTCATAGTGTCCCTGATGTGTTCTGAAGGCTGTTTTAAAAATGTCCTGGGGTGCCATTTTGATTTGATGGTATCCGGAGCGCAAGTCCATCTTGGAAAAAATCACTGCTCCGGCGAGTTCATCCAACATCTCGTCCACCGTTGGAATTGGGAAACGATTAGGGATTGTCACCTGATTCAACGCCCTATAATCGATACAAAATCGCCAGGTACCATCTTTTTTTTTAACAAGGAGTGCTGGTGATGAAAAAGGGCTCAAACTTGGCCGGATGACCCCTGTGTGAAGCATTTCCTTTACCATTTTTTTCAATTTCAGTTTTCTGAAAGTATGGATATCTGTAGGGTCTAACATTTACTGCCTTTGTGTCAGGTTCCAGGTGTATTTGATGGTCCTCTGCACGTGAAGGGGGCAATTGCTGGGGAATAGCAAAGATATCCTCATAATCTTGTAACACTTGATGGATTAGAACGTCCTGGCAGTCATCAGCTACTTGTTTAGGCTGTATTTCATGATTAATGGCCTGTAATTGGAAATAAGTGGCCACTGCATCAGAGCTGGCTAGCTTACGAAGTTGGTGTAGTTCTATGGTATCAACTTGCACCCTTGGTTCACCCTGTAATTCGATCAACTGATCCTGTCTTTTAAATTTCAAGAGCAGTTGCTGGTAATTTGTGGTGACATCCCCAAACTCCAATAACCATTGAACTCCGAGCACCACCTCCGCTCCTTGTATAGGAAGCACAAACAAATCTGCTTTGAAGACATGGCCTTGTAGTTCCAGTGCTACCTGCGAGCACACTCCCCTACAACCAAGATGCTCTCCATTACCCACAAGGACCTTGAATGGACTGATGGGTTTGACATCCAACCCCAGAAATTTCACCACTCTCTCTTGAACAAAATTATGAGTGGAACCCCCATCAACCAAAACTTGGACATCGTGTTTATTAATCACACCACGTAACCTCAAGGTACTAGATGAGTATTGGCCATCCATCGCGTGAAGACTAATACCAGGTACTTCCTCATCTCCCCCAATCTTCTCATTATCCACTTCTAAGTCAGTCAGTTTTTCTTCCTCCTCCTCATCTTGAATCACCAACATAAACATTTTGCTCTTGCATACATGGTTTCTGTGAAATTTTTCGTCACAATAGAAACATAACCCTTTTTCTCTCTTCTCTGTCATCTCGGCAGAAGTCAACCGTTTAAATGGTATGGAATTTTTAGTGGTACCTGCTGGGAGCATATTGCTCTTCGGAGGGGTAGGCAGTAGCCCAACCGAATTCATGGTGTTGGTGTTGGTATAACTTCTCTGGGCTCCAAACCGTGATGCAGGTCGATCATTCAACTTGTCCTCGATCACCTTTGCAATGGCCATGGCATTTTCTAAAGAGTCAGGAAGATGTAGACGTACTTCTTTTCGAATCTCCGATTTGAGCCCTGACTCAAAATAGCTTTGTAAGGTAACGTCGTCAATGCCTATAATCTGATTGGATAATTGTTCAAAAGATTTCTGGTATTCTTCCACTGTGGTTTGTTGCATTAATCACCCCAATTCTCCTCGTAGATCTCTGTACTTGGAAGGACCAAATCTGGATCTCAGTGCGTCCAGAAATGCGTTCCAAGTTGTCAATCGTTGATTTCGTTCCATCCAATGAAACCAATCTTCAGCAACTCCATCCATTTGAAAGGATGATAGTGTCAGTTTGTCCGCATCAGATAAGCCATGAAATCCATAGAACTGTTGGATTTTATGGACCCAGGGTTCTGGATTACCCCCAGCAAATCTGGGTACTGTGAATTTAACAGACTTATAAGCATTGTTACCAAAGAAGGTATTAAGCCCGGCTCCCATACTGTGCTCCCCCTTGTGCTCTCCTTTGCCTTTCTGATTCTGATCCATTTTTGCCTCCATTACAGCTAACTTAAGGTTTATGTTCTGCAGCAGTTCGCCCAACGCACTGAATTGGTCTTCATGCCTTGCAAGTTTGGTAAGACATTCATCAAGCAGGCCGTGCTTAACAGCTGTGCGAGTTCCCTCCGCCATTTCGTCTACGGAAGTTTCTCTCAATGAAAGCACCAAATTGATAGCACCAAGCTATCTAGATTCAATCAAACTGAATATACGTATCTATTTGATATTTCAACGGCAATTGAAGAGAATGCCGACAACTCCAGAAATACAAGATTCAAGAAGATGAAGTTTGTTACAAAATATTGATCCCCTTTTCCTCGTGACCCCTCTCCCCTTTAAAGGCTAAAACTGTAATCTACTCTTGTAACTGAATTATGAGTAGATAAATGTGGGCTTAGTATAAAGGCCCATTATTTTATTACATCCTAATGTCTACGGGCTGGACTTAAAAGATTTGCGGCCCAACCCACAAACCCATTCCCTTACCCACTCTCAGCCACTTCTAGAAGTATCGAAATCCCCCAACCACGTGGCCGCCCTCCTCGCACGCGTCCCCTTCCTTCTTTGCTCAACTTCTTCTTCCTCTACCGTCTGCCTTTCTTCCTCCACCGTCTACCTTTCTACCCCCACCGATCTCTTCCTTCCTTGCTCATTGGTATTCACCGGGTTCGCATCAGACTTGCAAATATGAAGATATAGGGAAATGATTTAGGTAGCCAAGTATGAAATTTGTTTAACCAAACATGGTTGTCCAACAATCCCACTCCCAATTTACTCATCTATTTCAACAAATTCTACCAACCAAACGCCCCGAACAACTTGAATGACCGAACTCTATAAGGCCCGTGACTTTCACATTTTCCTCATAATTTTACATGAAGCGTTAATTATTTAGTTAGTTCAATAGCCTTTTTAAATGTATTTTTAACTTGTTTTGGTATACAAATCACTTTAATCCGGTTCAAGTATGATTGCACGAACTGCTCTTCCTATATTTTTTATTTTTTTATTTTTTCTAATTGGAACTCAAAATCTCTGTTCAAGGGATAAATTCTTGCCAGTTTATATTTTCAATTTGTGGCACCCACAAATATATAAAGACAGCGTATACACATCACAAGACATCGATTATATATGACACATTCTTTCACGTATGTCTTGACTGCACATAGTTATTTAATGCTCAGTGCACCGTGCAATGTTTCTTTACTTCATTAAATGAATGAATATGTGTGTATAAAGTTCATTCAATTCGCTTGTCTTTTTTTTTTTTTTAATAAATTGAAAGGTATCCTCCGACCATAATTGAAGACTAATCCTCATCGAGCATCGTCGGACCCTTTCGGGAGTGGCTCTCCCAAATCTTTTTTTTTTTCCATTCCCAAGGCTCGAACTTGAGACCTCTGATTAAGGGGCCCAGACTCTTGTCTTTTGAAAACGTTATTTCAGTCCATTTCACTTCTGATAGTTTTCCTATACCTGTTCGCAACCTGAGTGTAAAAAAGCGGCAAAAAAATTTAATTAATGTTTTTTAATAAAATAATTACGCATTTATTACAGTTTTGGGAATAATTATGGATCTATTGCACAACGCCTCTTTTGGGCATCACATGTGACGCCTCATTTGGGCGTCTCACCCTAAGTCATGAGGTATCGACACGTGTCATTTTTTTCTTCAAAAAAATAATAATTTAATCATAAAACTTCCGAAAACCATAACTTTTGACTTGGGTATCCAAATCAGGTAATTTTTTTTGATTCCACATAACTTTTCGAGATCTACGCAATGACAACTCATTTGACATGTTTTATTTCTCACAAACACAATTTTAATTTGCAAGAATAGTATTATAAGAGCGGTTAAATCCAGAAGCCACTGAGTTCGTGATTTAATATAAAAAAATATATAAAATTTTGATTTGTGATTAAATTTTTTATTTTATAATAATTTTTTTATTATAACAAAAATTTGGTTTGTGATTTAAATCAAAAAAAAATTATTAATAAGTAAAACAAAATAAAGATTTGATTTGTGATTTAAACTAAAAAATCAATTTGAAAAATATGTAGAAATAAAGAAAAAAATTAAATAAATATTCTAAATCTCTAAGGAGGAAGCATATTATTTTTGAAATTAATGATTAATGCTATAAGCTTCTGGATTATTATTCGTGGTCTGAAATTAATGCTGGCTTATGAATGTTTTTCAAAAATAAAATTACCTAAAGTAGGCGTGATTGCCTCTTGATTGAAACCCAATTTAGACGTAATTAGTGACGTGTCAGGTGTTGACACACGTGTCACATTTTTAAACTCAGAAGCCTCTGAGTAGTGGCGGACGCAGAAAAATCTCTCTATGTCCACACATTTAGTGGTGCTGCCCCCGAAATTTTTTTTTTGTATAAAATTTTAAATTAACGTTTGAACCCGTTCATAATCTAGTTGCTTCCATAACAAAGGATGAAGAAATCATGGGAACGGGAAATCATGGTAATGGGTATGTGACATAGGAGAAAGAATAAGTTTTCTCTCTAATCAATTTGTGTTGCTACGTTGTTTTAATCATCTTCGTATTTTGCTACGTTGCTAACTAATATAAGAATAAATATCATTTTTGGTCCCTAAAAAAAAATTCGGTCCCCATTTTAGTCCATTATAAAAAAAGAGTCACCTGATCCCTATGAAATTTAAAGTGGACATATTTTAGTCTTTTGAGACAAATATAATTTTTTTTGAATTTGTGAGGATCACAATTTTAATCAAATTGACCCACTTTGAATTTTCTAAGACCTCCTCGAGACTAATTTTTGGTAAGAGACTAAAATGGGACCATATTTTTTGTTAGATACTTAAAATGATATTTACTCCTACTATAAATATTGAACCAAAAGATAAATAATAACCTACTTGACTAAAAAAAAAATTCAAAATCTCATGTCCGCAGGTGCGGACATGTGACCCACCATGGGTCCGCCAGTGCCTCTGAGTCATGTGTTTGTGATTTAATATAAAAAATAAATCAAGATTTGATGTGTGATTTAATTTAAAAATTCATTTTTTTTATTTTTATTATAAAATAATTTGGTTTGTGATTTAAATTAAAAGTTACAATTATTATTAATAAGGAAAACAAAATAAAGATTTGATTTGTGATTTAAACTCAAAAATCAATTTGAAAAACCTGTATTAATAAAGGAAATAATTAAATAAATATTATAAATCTCTAAGGAAGAAGGATTACCTGATTTAAATTTAAATTATGTTTGTGAGAAATAAAATATATCAAATGAGATGTCATTGCGTGGATCTCGAAAAGTTATTTGGAATCAAAAAAATAATTACCTGATTTGGATACCCAAGTCCAAAGTTATGGTCTTCAGAAGTTTTATGATTAAATTATTATTTTTTAGAAAAAAATTACACGTGTCAAAACCTCACGAGAGACGCCCAAATGAGGCGTCACATTATGCAATAGATCCACAATTATTCTCAAAACTATAATAAATACGTAATTGTTTTATTAAAAAACATTAATTAAATTTTTTGGCCGTAAAAAAGCATATTGACACATCTCTCACACAAGAGTCTAAAAATTGAGGCACTGAAAAATCGAACTTGTAATCTTTTAGTCACTAAATTTTTAATATTATGTAAAGAATCAATTTAATCCAAATATTTAAGTTTTTAGGTAATTATTTTTTTAATAATTTATATTATTCTCTTAACACTAATACTGTCTCCCTCTATCTCTTGGACAAGCTGTTTTTTTTTTTTTTTTTTCTGGGCTAAAGAAAGGACGGCAAGGAGATCTCTGAAAGTGCCAAGCACTACTATTTTCTGGGGACTTAGGATCACACATCATGTTTTCCTCTGATTGCATGGTTAAGGATATATGTGAAGCATTATGACAAAACAGAATAAGAAAGTGAGTGCGACCATACATAGGAAAAATCAAATGTCACAATTGGTAATACCAAATACCTAAATAATTCACTAATAGTAATACTGTTCAAAGACGATGTTTGGTCTCTGCCAATGGAATGGACGACCCACCGGCGTGACATGTCAAATTATTCAATCCATATTATTTATTCTTTTCTTCGAAATCCTTGTCAATATGCAATTGCGACATAGTTTTTGGTTTTTTTATTTTATTTTGAAAATTAAGCTGAAATAATCTATCACACTTGATCCACATAATTAGGGTGTGCATGACAATCTTCCCATGATTAATTATGTTTAAAATTTTTATTCCCGGAAACATAAATGAATAAAAACAGTATTTGACAAAACCAGTTTATTTTTTTTGTTCCCAAACATGAACCGGTTCAACTTTTGTTATAAGGAACAGAAAAGAAAATACAATTTTTTTTAATTCCCAGGCATAAAATGAGAAATATTTGTATCTCTCAGTCACCAACCACCATCACCATCGCCGCAGTCACTGTCGTCGCCACCACCATCCTGACACGACCATTACCACTGCCGTCATCAACCACCACCACCGTCACCAACTATCACCACCATCGCCGCAGTCACTGTTATCACAACCACCACCTCCCCACCATCACCACCACTGTCATCATCACTACTATCACCACAGCCACATTTATGAAAATCATCACTTTGTGCGTCGAATCAAGATTATATAAATACGAGGACACGAAAGCATACCTCTAAGCAATCTATCGAAACCAAGATCTGTTGGGAAATAAACACCAATTACCCCTTCCAGGACCTGTTTAGAATGGTTTCCAACAAGCAAAATAAATGTGCTAATGACAACTATGCATGAACCAAAAACACCAAGCAACACAAGTCAATTTTAACGTGGAAAACCTCCTCAATGTGAGGAGTAAAAAGCACGGGACCGATTTCGGAGTCCACCCAAATTCTCCACTATCAACAAAGTGAGATTACAAATGGTTCCAAAGCAATTACAATCAGCTATAGCACCATCAAAACAACTTCACAACTAGTTGTACCAAAAGATGCAAGAGACATACATATATGACTAAACTTCTGTCCGAAATTAATCTAAAATAACAGAAGCGTCTACTCCCAAATCGCAATGGTCAGATTAAAGAGCAACAAGAGAGGAACACACTGACCAATTTTGAGGACAATCGAACGGTAGACCAAAGAGAAACCTCTCTCTGAACTTCACTGCCCAGAACAGAGCAGAAAAACGATAGCCTCTGTTTGCAGCTGAATAATTCCCTCTTGACAGCTCCAATCGCAAAACTGAACGGTCAAAGGCTAGTACAGTATGTTGTAAACCTTGTACCAAAATTTCAGCTCAGATCAACGGTTCATTTGGGAGAGATGAATCTCGCAACCTTGCTGCCTTCTGCAGAACTCTGCACACAACCAGTTCGGTTTTCAATTTTCTGCAGATGATACAGACCTCCGATCAAGATTCTAACCGGTAGATATGAAGAGACATGAGTTGGGAAGGTGCTAAAAAAATTTCAGCTCAATCGGACCACAAACGAATGAGTTATCACAGAATCTTCAGACCCTACTCCTCCCACTCTTCACCTGCGAATTTGGTGGCTGGTCTCTCCCTTGTTTCTTCTCTTCAAAAATGCTCTTCTCTTCAAAAATGCTCTCCTCTCACACTCAAAATGGCTGCTCAGCTACACAAAAGAACCCTAGATGTGCATTCATTATTGGGCTGGACATTTGGGCTTTTAATTTGTAAAGGCCCAACAAATCTCCCCCTCCAGTCCAATGAGGGAGATTACAAACAGCAATCATCAAGTTGAATCCATGCCGGCAACAAGCCGACAAAATTCAAACTTCTCTCTAGGAAGTGCCTTTGTCATCATATCTGAACCATTGTCATCGGTGTGCACTTTATCAAGCTCCACTTCTTTAGCTTCTAGCACATCTCTTATCCAATGATACCTTACATCAATATGTTTAGATCTTTGATGGAAGGTAGAGTTCTTGGCTAGGTGTATGGCGCTTTGGTTGTCACAAAGTAAGACATATCTCTTTTGAGTAAAGCCAATCTCTCTTAAAAACTTCTTCATCCATAGCAACTCTTTACAAGCTTCGGTTGCTGCAATGAACTCTGCCTCTGTAGTGGAAAGTGCAATGCACTTCTGTAACCTTGATTGCCAAGAAACCGCACCACCTGCAAATGTAATCATATACCCCGAAGTAGACTTGCGAGTATCAACATGACCTACCATATCTGAATCTGTGTAACCAACAAGCTCAGGCTTGCCATTTCCAAATTTGAGACTCAAATTGGAACTGCCACGAAGATATCTCATAATCCATTTAACCGCATTTCAATGCTCCTTTCCTGGATTAGAAAGAAATCTACTAACAACGCCAACTGCATGAGCTATGTCAGGTCTAGTGCAAACCATAGCATACATCAAACTTTCTACTGCTGAGGCATGTGGCACTCTAGCCATATCTTCCTTCTCCATATCATTAGAAGGGCTATGTTGAGCACTTAGCTTAAAGTGGGTAGCAAAATGTGTACTAACCACTTTAGCATTACTCATACTGAATCTATCAAGAACCTTCTTGATATATTGCTCTTGCGATAAGTACAACTTCTTATCATTTCTGTCTCGATGAATTCGAATGCCAAGAATCTTCTTTGCTAGCCCTAAATCCTTCATAGCGAAGTACTCACTCAGTTGCTTCTTCAATGTGCCAATTCTTGAAGAATTTCTGCCAACAATCAACATGTCATCAACATAGAGCAACAAAATGAAAAAATCATCATCAGAGAATTTTTGAAAGAATACACAATGATCAGAGTTAGTCTTTTGGTAGCCTTGCTCCCCCATAACAGACTCAAACTTCTTATACCATTGTCTTGGTGCTTGCTTCAAGCCATAAAGACTTTTCTTCAATTTGCAAACATAATCTTCCTTTCCTTTCACTATGAAACCCTCTGGCTGATCCATATAAATCTCCTCTTCCAAGTTACCATGGAGAAAAGCTGTCTTAACATCCATTTGCTCAATCTCTAAGTCTAGGCTAGCAGCTAAGCCTAGAACCACTCGAATGGATAACATTTTCACAACAGGAGAAAAATCTCATTGAAGTCAATGCCTTGCTTCTGACTGAACCCTTTAACAACCAATCTTGCTTTATACCTGGGCTGTGAAGTAACTTCATCTTGCTTTACCCTATACACCCATTTATTTTTCAGAGCTCTCTTACCTTTAGATAGCTTCACCAACTCATATGTATGGTTCTCATGCAATGAATGCATCTCTTCTTGCATGGCTTCAATCCACTTACTCTTGAGCTCATCTTCCATAGCTTCTTCAAAGCATTCTGGTTCCCCTGAATCAGTCAACAACACATACTCACTTGCAGGATACCTGGTAGAAGGTGCTCGGTCTCTAGTAGATCTCCTAGGTGCAACATCTGAAGTAGCATCTGTGGGAGTCTCTGGCAGAGGGAACTGCTCATCAACAATATCATGATTCTCCACTGGCAGTGGAACATCTGTGTCAACTAAATCACCTGTACCACGTTCTTCTTCAACCTATGGTGGATCACCTGTAACAGGAGGTGGATCCATGTCAATTAAATCATGATTACTCTCTGGAACTGCAATATCTGATTTCTTAATATCCCGTATAGTCTGATCTTCCATAAACACAACATCTCTGCTTCTTACAAGCTTCTTCTCTACTGGATCATAGAACCTGTAGCCAAACTCATCATGTCCATAACCAATAAAGACACACTGTCGTTGTTTCACATCAAGCTTGGATCTTTCATCTTTTGGGATATGCACAAAAGCCTTGCACCCAAATACACGTAAGTGATCATAAGAAGGATTCCTGCATGTCCAGACTTTATCTGGAACATCAAACTGCAAAGGAACACATGGTGTGAGATTTAAAACATGAACAACAGTGCTCAAAGCCTCACCCCAAAATGACATAGGCAATTGTGATTGTGAGAGTAAGCATCTGACTCTCTCAACCAATGTCCTGTTCATCCTCTCTGCAAGACCATTCAATTGAGGTGTCTTAGGAGGCGTCTTTTGATGTCGGATGCCTTGTTGTCTGCAATAGTAATCAAAAGGACCTGTATACTCTCCTCCATTATCTGTTCTGATGCACTTCAACTTCTTCCCAGTTTGTCTCTCAACTGAGGCCTAAAACTCCTTAAACACATCTAACACTTGATCTTTTGTCTTCAAGGTGTAAACCCATATCTTCCTTGAATGATCATCTATGAAGGTAACAAAATAAAGAGCACCACCAAGCGTTTTTGTCTTCATAGGACCACAAACATCAGAATATACCAAGTCAAGTATACTAGGCATTCTTGAAGGATGAGAACTCTTGAATGCAACTCTGTTCTGCTTTCCTGCTAAGCAATGAGAACACTTCTTCAATGGTGCCTTCTTCAATCCGGGAAGTTGCTCCTTACTGGCTAACATTGTCAAGCCCTTTTCACTAATGTGACTAAGCCTCTTGTGCCATAGCTCCATTGTATCTTCATCTTTTACAACATTAATTTTCTCTGTAGAGATCTTTGCATGTGTAACATACAAGGATGAACATTTCTTGCCTCTAGCCACAATCATGGAGCCTTTAGTGAGCTTCCACTGACCATCATTGAAGGTGTTGCAATATCCCTCATCATCAAGTTTTCCTGTAGAGATTAAATTCAAACGAATATCAGGAATATGTTTAACATTATGAAAAACTAACCTTGTGCCATTGCTGGTCTCCAAGCACACATCTCCAACACCAATTACATTGGACAAGCCATCATTGCCCATCTTGACAAATCCAAAATCACCGGATTTGTAATATGTAAAGAAATCCCTGCGAGATGTAGCATGAATAGATGCACCGCTATCTATCACCCAGCTGGTCTCATGACATGAAAGATTAACAACATCACAATCATAAACAAGGAGGAAATCTGAAGTGGTAGTAGCAACTCGATCATCTTTACCACCTTCATCATTCTTGTTATCTTTCATTTTCCCTTGTTTATTATCTTTCTTCATTTTCCAGCAATACTTCTTTATATGTCCTTTCAAACCACAATAGTGACACTCAACATTGGCAAACTTGTTAGACTTGCTTCTTCCTCTTTCTTTATTCTTCGGACCTCGGCTTTTACTTCTCCCCCTTCTTTCTGTAACTAAGACTTCTGACTTAGAAGATGAAGCTTGAGTCTTTCTTCTCATTTCTTCATTCAAGATACTACCTTTCGCCAAATCCATGCTGATTATACCATCAGGGGCTGAATTAGATAGAGACATTCTAAACGTCTCCCACGAGTCCGGCAAAGTACCAAGCAACCATAACCCTTGTACTTCATCTTCAAACTTGATTCCCATTCCCGCTAACTGAAGAATAATTCCTTGAAATTTATTCAAGTGATCAGTCATAGAAGTACCTTCTTGATACCTCAACATCATCATCTGCTTAATCAAGAAGAGTTTGTTATTACCGGTCTTTCTTGTAAATAGTTGTTCAAGCTTGTTCCACAGCGTCCGTGCATGAGTCTCATCACTAATATGATTCAAAACATTATCATCTACCCACTGCCTGATGTAACCACAAACTTGTCTGTGAATCAACTTCCATTCTTTTTCGGTTTTATTTTGTGGTTTCTCATTACCAAAGACAGCCAAGTGATACTCCTTCACATAAAGAAGATCTTCCATCTTTCCTTTCCATACATGATAATTTGAACCATTCAGTGTAACCATTCTACTTGTATTAACCTCCATATTTAAACACAAGTCAACAGGCAAAAATAACACAAGCTCTTGATACCAGTTGTTGGGAAATAAACACCAATTACCCCTTCCAGGACCTGTTTAGAATGGTTTCCAACAAGCAAAATAAATGTGCTAATGACAACTATGCATGAACCAAAAACACCAAGCAACACAAGTCAATTTTAACGTGGAAAACCTCCTCAATGTGAGGAGTAAAAAGCACGGGACCGATTTCGGAGTCCACCCAAATTCTCCACTATCAACAAAGTGAGATTACAAATGGTTCCAAAGCAATTACAATCAGCTATAGCACCATCAAAACAACTTCACAACTAGTTGTACCAAAAGATGCAAGAGACATACATATATGACTAAACTTCTGTCCGAAATTAATCTAAAATAACAGAAGCGTCTACTCCCAAATCGCAATGGTCAGATTAAAGAGCAACAAGAGAGGAACACACTGACCAATTTTGAGGACAATCGAACGGTAGACCAAAGAGAAACCTCTCTCTGAACTTCACTGCCCAGAACAGAGCAGAAAAACGATGGCCTCTGTTTGCAGCTGAATAATTCCCTCTTGACAGCTCCAATCGCAAAACTGAACGGTCAAAGGCTAGTACAGTATGTTGTAAACCCTGTACCAAAATTTCAGCTCAGATCAACGGTTCATTTAGGAGAGATGAATCTCGCAACCTTGCTGCCTTCTGCAGAACTCTGCACACAACCAGTTCGGTTTTCAATTTTCTGCAGATGATACAGACCTCCGATCAAGATTCTAACAGGTAGATATGAAGAGACATGAGTTGGGAAGGTGCTGAAAAAATTTCAGCTCAATCGGACCACAAACGAATGAGTTATCACAGAATCTTCAGACCCTACTCCTCCCACTCTTCACCTGCGAATTTGGTGGCTGGTCTCTCCCTTGTTTCTTCTCTTCAAAAATGCTCTTCTCTTCAAAAATGCTCTCCTCTCACACTCAAAATGGCTGCTCAGCTACACAAAAGAACCCTAGATGTGCATTCATTATTGGGCTGGACATTTGGGCTTTTAATTTGTAAAGGCCCAACAAGATCCACACCTAGTACAATCACAATCAAGCTCTCAAAACATAAATAAGGCAATAATTGGAAGCTTCAAATTATTGCCTTATTTCTGTTTTGAGAGCTTGATTGTGATTGTGCTGTGTGTGGATCTTGGTTTCGATAGATTGCTTAGAGGTATGCTTTCCTGTTCTCGTATTTATATAATATGAGAGGATGAAGGGATAAATTAATGGTGACAAGAGATGGAAAATTACAAAATCATTATCAATGATCTGTTCATATTAATGATTAGGATTCCCCATAAATAAAAATGTGAGAATCTATTTCCATAAAACGTAATATTCATCTACCATCTTATTTTTTATTTTTATTTTAAAGGAATTAATTCAGAAAATGTTAAATGTGTCAGTTTTATTTTAAAGAAATTAATTCAGAAAACGTTAAATGTGTCAGTTTTATTTTTAATGAGATTAATTCAAAAAAATGTTAAATGTGGAGTTAGGTGGCAATTTTATTTTAATGGGATTAATTCATAAAACGTTAAAATGTTAACGTTTTATGAATTAATCCCATTAAAATAAAATTGCCACCTAACTCCACATTTAATATTTTTTTGAATTAATCTCATTAAAAATAAAACTGACACATTTAACGTTTTCTAAATTAATTTCTTTAAAATAAAACTGACACATTTAACATTTTCTGAATTAATTCCTTTAAAATAAAAATAAAAATAAAGATGGTAGATGAATATCACGTTTTATGGAAATAGATTCTCTCATTTTTTTTATGGGGAATCCTAATCATCAATATGAACAAATCATTGATAATGATTTTATAATTTTTCATCTCTTGTCGCCATTAATTTACCCCTTGATCCTCTCAGATTATATAAATACGAGGACACGAAAACTTACCTCTAAGCAATCTATCGAAACCAAGATCCACACACAGCACAATCACAATCAAGCTCTCAAAACAGAAATAAGACAATAATTTGAAGCTTCCAATGCCACTCCACAAAGCAGCAACCAAGGGACCACGAAAATACATTTCAAGGTGGGTCCTTTCTTCCCAAAGATGGCTTCTTGATGCCACATAAGTAAGAGTTATGGTTCCTTCCCCACAAGCAGTGAAATCATCCTTTAAACACTCAAAAACAGCACCACCAACTCAGAAAATAGTTGACCCTCACCCTCCCAAGGCACTTTACTAAGTGTTTACAAAGATTAAGAGGAAGAATTAAGAGAAAGGATGAGTCTTTATTGAGTTTTCAAGAGGAACAAGGAAGGTGGCAAGGTGAAGGCACCATACTTCAGAAACTTCACGTAGGATTCTGAGTATCGCCTAGGGTTATGTGCCTAAGGTTGTATTTATAGGCAAAATAGTATCTTTCATATTCAAACAATATACTTTTTTTTTATAACAATATACTTTAAAGTGTTTTATAATTCTCACGTAACATGAGAATTGAAATCTCATGTTGTAGAGATTAAAAATATGTGGGACCCCTATGTTACAAAAAATTATATGTAAGACCCACATCAGCATGGAAATCGAAGGGTGTGTAGGAAAATTGCAATTCTTATGTTAAATGAGAATTATAAAACCCTACTTTAAATTACAAAACTTTGTAACTTCAAAAGAAAAACATAAAGACACTTAACACCACAATAAAACTGACACATAACTCCACATTTAATTAACTTAATTTCCTAATTTAACTCCACATTTAACGTTTGTTGAATTAATCCTATTAAAAGTAAAACTTCCTAATTTAAATCCACATTTTAACGTTTTATGAATTAATCTCTTTAAAATAAAATTGCCACATAACTCCACATTTAACGTTTTTTTGAATTAATCTCATTAAAAATAAAACTGACACATTTAACGTTTTCTGAATTAATTCCTTTAAAATAAAACTGACACATTTAACATTTTCTGAATTAATTCCTTTAAAATAAAAATAAAAATGAAGATAGTAGATGAATATCACGTTTTATGGAAATAGATTCTCTCATTTTTATTTATGGGGAATCATAATCATCAATATGAACAAATCACTGATAATGATTTTGTAATTTTCCATCTCTTGTCACCATTAATTTACCCTTTGATCCTCTCAGATTATATAAATACGAGAACACAAGATCTTACCTCTAAGCAATCTATCGAAACCAAGATCCACACACAGCACAATCACAATCAAGCTCACAAAACAGAAATAAGGCAATAATTTGAAGCTTCCAATGCCACTCCACATAGCAGCAACCAAGGGACAACGAAAATACACTTCAAGGTGAGTCCTTTCTTCCCAAAGATGGCTTCTTTATGCCACATAAGTAAGGAGTAATGGTTCCTTCCCCACAAGCAGTGAAATCATCCTTTAAAACACTAAAAAACAGCACCACCAATTCAGAAAATAGCTAACCCTCACCCTCCCAAGACACTCTACTAAGTCTTTACAAAGATTAAGGGGAAGAATTAAGAGAAAGGATGAGTCTTGCTTGAGTTTTCAAGAGGAACAAGGAAGGTGGCAAGGTGAAGGCACCACACTTCATAAACTTCACGTAGGATTTTGAGTATCGCCTAGGGTTATGTGCCTAAGGTTGTATTTAGGGCTGGCAATACGGGCAGCCCGTCCCGGCCCGCCCCTGGCCCGCTCAAAATAGGCTGGCCCGCCCCGACCCGTTTTGATAAAATGGGTTGAATTGAGCAACCCGGTCCGTTTTATGAGTGGGTTGGCGGGCTTCGGGTCAGCCCACCTAAAATAAAATATATATATATATATATAATACAAAAAATTAAATTCTGCATAAAAACACAAAAAAATCTGCATAAAAGTATAAAAAAATCTGCATAAAATCCTAATGTGCTTATGAAACCAAGAAGATCAGTGTTTAATAATGTACATATAAATATGCATCTTTCAATCCAAAAATAATAATAATAAATAAAATCATATCAAGGTCAAACACAATAACAAAGTGTTGTATGAGCAGTCCACAACAATTCGAAAAATCCACTTGCATGCAGAGAAATTTAAGGCACTGAGCTACATAACAATTGGGTAACCTAAAAAAAAAATTGGCGAGCTAGCCCGCCCCGTGACGGGCCAAGCCCGGCGGGCTAGTGGGTTGAAAAACTCAACCCAGCCCGCCCTGTTTGGCGGGCCCGGCGGGCCCAGCCCATTTTACCAGCCCTAGTTGTATTTATAGGCAAAATAGTATCTTTCATATTCAAACAATATACATTTTTTTTATAACAATATACTTTAAATTACAAAGCTTTGTAACTCCATAAGAAAAACATAAAGACACTTAACACCACAATAAAACTGACACATAACTCCAAATTTAATTAAATTAATTTCCTAATTTAACTCCACATTTAACGTTTGTTGAATTAATCCTATTAAATATAAAACTTCCTAATTTAACTCCATATTTTAACGTTTTATGAATTAATCTCATTAAAATAAAATTGCCAACTAACTCCACATTTAATTTTTTTTGAATTAATCTCATTAAAAATAAACCTGACACATTTAACGTTTTATGAATTAATTGCTTTAAAATAAAACTGACACATTTAATATTTTCTAAATTAATTCTTTTATATTAAAAATAAAAATGAAGATGGTAGATGAATATCATGTTTTATGGAAATAGATTCTCTCAATTTTTATTTATGGGAAATCCTAATCATCAATATCAACAAATCATTAATAATGATTTTGTAATTTTCCATCTCTTGTCACCATTAATTTACCCCTTGATCCTCTCAGATTATATAAATATGTTAAATAAACGAGGATCCACTCCCGAATGTGTATTATTCGATCATCAGAAACATTAATAATCTATTGTGCAATGGTGGAATTTTTTTTTCTTCTTTATCTGTGAGTATTCAAGTGGAGATATCATTAGAAACTGGTAGGAGGTAAACTCGAGATTCTCGGGAGACTGAATTTTTCTAAATTTTTAATTTTCAGATATTATCGTAAATCGAAAACCGAATCCGCCTTGTTTGGCGGGAGGGGCGGGCCAGTCCGGCGGGCTTAGCCCATTTTGCTAGACCTAGCTGTATTTATAGGCAAAATAGTATCTTTCATATTCAAACAATATACTTTATTTTTTATAACAATATACTTTAAATTACAAAACTTTGTAACTCAATAAGAAAAACATAAAGAGACTTAACACCACAATAAAACTGACACATAACTCCACATTTAACGTTTGTTGAATTAATCCTATTAAAAATAAAACTTCCTAATTTAACTCCACATTTTAACGTTTTATGAATTAATCTCATTAAAATAAAATTGCCAACTAACTCCACATTTAATGTTTTTTTTGAATTAATCTCATTAAAAATAAAACTGACACATTTAACGTTTTATGATTTGATTCCTTTAAAATAAAACTGACACATTTAATATTTTCTGAATTAATTCCTTTAAATTAAAAATAAAAATGAAGATGGTAGATGAATATCACGTTTTATGGAAATAGATTCTCTCATTTTTATTTATGGGGAATCCTAATCATCAATATGAACAAATCATTGATAATGATTTTGTAATTTTCCATCTCTTGTCACCATTAATTTACTCCTTGATCCTCTCAGATTATATAAATATGTTAAATAAACGAGGATCCACTCCCGAATATGTATTATTCGATCATCAGAAACATTAATAATATATCGTGCAATGGTGGAATTTTTTTTTTCTTCCTTAGCTGTGAGTATTCAAGTGGATATATCATCAGAAACTGGTAGGAGGTAAACTCTAGATTCTCGGGAGACTGAATTTTTTTAAAATTTTAATTTTCAGATATTATTGTAAATCGAAAACCGAATCAGCCCTGTTTGGTGGGCGGGGCGGGCCAGCCCGACGGGCTCAGCCCTAGTTGTATTTATAAGCAAAATAGTATCTTTCATATTCAAACAATATACTTTTTTTTTATAACAATATACTTTAAATTACAAAACTTTGTAACTCCATAAGGAAAACATAAAGACACTTAACACCACAATAAAACTAACACATAACTCCAAATTTAATTAACTTAGTTTCCTAATTTAACTCCACATTTAACGTTTGTTGAATTAATTCTATTAAAAATAAAACTTCCTAATTTAACTCCACATTTTAACGTTTTATGAATTAATCTCATTAAAATAAAATTGCCAACTAACTCCACATTTAATGTTTTTTTGAATTAATCTCATTAAAAATAAAACTGACACATTTAACGTTTTATGATTTGATTCTTTTAAAATAAAACTGACAAAATTAATATTTTCTGAATTAATTCCTTTAAATTAAAAATAAAAATGAAGATGGTAGATGAATATCATGTTTTATGGAAATAGATTCTCTCAATCTTTATTTATGGGAAATCCTAATCATCAATATCAACAAATCATTGATAATGATTTTGTAATTTTCTATCGTCACCATTAATTTACCCCTTGATCCTATAGATTATATAAACGAGGATCCACTCCCGAATGTGTATTATTCGTGGAATTTTGTTTTCTTCCTTAGCTGTGAGTATTCAAGTGGAGATATCATCAGAAACTGGTAGGAGGTAAACTCTAGATTATCGGGAGACTGAATATTTCTAAATTTTTAATGTTCAGATATTATCGTTAAACAAGAATCGAATGTTTTCATTATATTTTTTGAAAATTGAGATTACAGGGCAGGAAAACATAAAGACACTTAACACCACAATAAAACTAACACATAACTCCAAATTTAATTAACTTAATTTCCTAATTTAACTCCACATTTAACGTTTGTTGAATTAATCCTATTAAAAATAAAACTTCCTAATTTAACTCCACATTTTAACGTTTTATGAATTAATCTCATTAAAAATAAATCTGACACATTTAACGTTTTATGATTTGATTCCTTTAAAATAAAACTGACACATTTAATATTTTCTGAATTAATTCCTTTAAATTAAAAATAAAAATAAAGATGGTAGATGAATATCATGTTTTATGGAAATAGATTCTCTCAATCTTTATTTATGGGAAATCCTAATCATCAATATCAAACAAATCTTTGATAATGATTTTGTAATTTTCCATGGTCACCATTAATTTACCCTTGATCCTATAGATTATATAAACGAGGATCCACTCCTGAATGTGTATTATTCGTGGAATTTGTTTTTCTTCCTTAGCTGTGAGTATTCAAGTGGAGATATCATCAGAAACTGGTAGGAGGTAAACTCTAGATCATTGGGAGACTGAATTTTTCTAAATTTTTAATGTTCAGACATTATCGTTAAACAAGAATCGAATGTTTTCATTATATTTTTTGAAAATTGAGATTATAGGGCAAAAAAAAATTCTCCTCTAATAAACGTCCCGGATATGACTTGTGATGCAACCATGTAAAGATGAACTCTCTCGAATTTACACAGAAAATTGACGTGAAATAAAGGGATGTAAATGGGTGAGGGGACATTGAAACGGTGACTAGAAGAGTGTGACAGTGGAGGTTTTTGGAAGTTCGATGTATGCTAAGTGCTAATATTGATGTATAGACTATGATCTATCTCATCATATCATCTTTTTTATTATTTTCTTCTTCTTCTTTTATTCTTCCATCAAAATCCATGTCATGCACCACCACCTTCTTCTGCAGTACACCACCTCCGGTCCCCGCCATCCACACTCTTCTGTCGTTTCAATTGAATCATGTGAGTTTCTTCTTGCGGTTTGTTCCTCACCAACAAAGACAAACTCAATTTTGAAAAAGAAAAAGAAAAAACCTTTTTTTTATTCATTTTTGAAAAAAAAAACTCCTTGTCGATTGGCCTTCCAAGAACTAATACCTGTGGGTGATAGAAAGTTTCAACCTTTCTATGTCATTGATATATGAAGCCAACAAGAAGGTACTGAAAAAGCATATTAAGCGTAATAATATGAGTTTTATATTCGTCAATAAGAATTGAAATCTCATGTATGTTGTTGTAGAGATAAAAAGTACGTGAGACTCATGTGTTAAAAATAACTAGATGTAGAATCCATGTCAGCACGGAAATCGAAGGTTGTATAGGAAAACTTGAATTCTCATATTATACGAGAAATATAAAACCCTAACAATATACCATTCCTTTGTCTCAAAACCGGTCTCTTCTCAAACTTTTTGTTTCTCCTTGTTTCTCCATTTACATATGAATATGAAAAACTAAAAACTAAAATAAAAAAAACATAACATACCCAAATAGGCATAAGAGAGGGGGCTATGAGATATAGATAGAGTCTATAACCTAAAAAGCTAGGTTCACTACAAGAATACCATCAAGCCCTCCTCATTAATGGTGGAAGCAAAAACATACACTGAAAAAACGAAGCCCAAGAAAATTGAAATGTGAACTGCAATGCAGAGGAATGGTGGGTGTGTAGCTGTAACAAGGAAGGCCTACAGGGTCCAAAGTGGGCACCTAGGACCCCCTAATGGACCTTAGAGTTTGCGAGTTATCGCTTTCATCTTCTCAACAATATATACATATCTCTCTTCCTTAGCTGTAGTTGTGTCTACTAGTGCTGTAATAGCAATCAATGCTCCTTAAAACAATAACGCTTTGTTAGTAATCAATCAATGCCACTTTTAGCTCGTAGCTTTCAATTCCCAGGAAACAGCATAGACTTGCTTAAAGTTGAGAGCTTTTTCAGCAAATGCTTGTCCCAGAAACGATGATTGATAATTCTCTCTCTAATTTTCAATTTTTGATTTATTGGGGGGTCGGGGCCGTCCATAACGTACGTTTGATCAACTTTGTCTACATTTGGAATAATAAAAATTATTCTCTGGATATGGAAACAAATTTTAAAAAATCTTGCCTTTTTATATTTTTCTTTCCTGTTTCTGAATATAATCTTAATCTGATGTCACAGATTATAGGCGATAATTACGAAGCATTTAAAGGCAAGAAAAGATAGGGAGTTACAGTTTTTTTCAGAGGCATAACACTAGCGCCGCTCGTGTGATTTGCAATCTTCAATCCTAAATATAGATCTAGAGGGGTCTCAGTCATTCTCAGACATTTGTGACCTAAGGTTGTTTGGTTTTTGGCCGGCCATTTAGCTTTTGTTGTTGGGTTCAACGCAGAGAACTTGTTGAAGAGCTTTTGCTTTGGGTTTTGTGGAATTGTTAATTAGTATTCTTTTAGTGTTGGGAGGTTTCCAACATTCAAATAAACTGTTATCATTGGTGGTTGGTTGGTTCCTCGCACATAGCCCGTGTTTTTCACTCGTGACATTTAATATTCTATTCGGTTTTGCATAATTGGCGAGAGAAAGTTGGTGCCTTTATTGGGAATTCCCTATTTTAAGGCGTTGAAAAGTTGTGGATTGATAGTGGGGGGGGAGAGAGTTGGAACTTTTGAAGTGAGATTTTCGTGTGGAAGGTTCGTCTCTACTCTTAAGTAAAAGATATGTTGACCTCTGATGATGAAGATATTGATGTGTTCTACGATGCAGTGGAAAGTTTTTCAGAAGATTCCATTTTGGTCAAAGAAGAGTTTGGTTCTAATTGTTATGATATTTGGATGAATGAACCTGTTAGCGTGAAGGAAAGAAGGGAACGTTTTCTGCAAGATATGGGTTTAGCTGATACTTTTTCAAAGGTTTGTTCACAGGAGAAAAAGATGAGCTTTGGTGACTCATCCATGAACTCGGGACTGGAGAGGATCAGGGAATGCAGTGGAGCAATCTCAAATTCTTGCATTTCGCCTAATGATCAAGTATCTGAGAAAGCAGCTTCTGTTCATAAAGTCTTGTTGGATGAACCAGATGCAAATTTACAAGGGAAAATGCATGAGCTCGGACACACAGAAACTAAGGCCCAAGAGGAGATTCAGGATTTTGATAATAGTAAAAAGAAAAGGAAAAACTGGAGGAAGCGCTTTGTAAACATAATGGAAGGTGGTAAAGGAATAGTTAGACCAAAATTCAATACAGGGACAAATAAAACTCGAAGAATAAAGGTAAGACAGTATAAAAAGAAGTGGCTGGAGTTCAGTGGGGTATACAATGGACAAGAGATTAGAGCGCACAAAGGCCTAATCTGGACTATGAAATTTAGTCCCAATGGTAAGTATTTAGCAAGTGGAGGTGAAGATGGTGTTGTGCGCATATGGCGTGTTATGTTACTGGATACATCCAGTACTTGTTTCACCGTAGATGACTGTATTGCTAGCAAAGTGAAACATGATAACTCTTGTCTTCGGAAGAAAAACTCGAGCCAATCCGTTTTCCTTCCAAATAATATTTTTCAAATTGAGGAATCACCAATGCAAGAATTTTTTGGTCATTCCAGTGATGTCTTGGATTTGGCTTGGTCTAATTCTGATGTGAGTTTAACTTGCAGAAGCTTGTTACTCCAATCCTGCAATCTGTTTGTTCAGCTTGCAATTTTTGTTTTCTTTGAGCTGATATAAATACTTGTTGCAGATTCTCCTCTCATCGTCTATGGATAAAACGGTCAGGTTGTGGAAAATTGGTTGTGAGAAATGTTTAAGTGTTTTCCATCACAAGGACTATGGTAATTTTTCTCATAACCATAGTTTTAATTTGTTAAATAAAATTTAAAGCATATGCTTGTTCATATACTCATAATTTGAAACATTACCATGTCTCTACTTTTAATGGAAGCAGTGACATGCGTCCAATTCAACCCTGTGGATGAAAATTACTTCATCAGTGGGTCCATTGATGGTAAAGTTCGAATATGGGGGATACATGAAGAGCGAGTTGTTGACTGGGCAGATATTCGAGATATCATAAGTGCTATAAGTTATCAGCCAGATGGGAAAGTATGCCATGAATACTTGACTGAATCTTTTCATGATTTTGTGTTTTTTACATATTTTGACTCTGGAAACTTGTGTACATGAGATTGATCAACCTTTGTATATTACACATGCAGGGATTTGTAGTTGGTTCTATAACAGGCACTTGTCGCTTTTATGTTTCTTCTGGTATGTACTTGTGGTTTACCAGTTACTCTAGTCATGAACCCTCCTTACAAAAGATAAAACAAAGGGACTTCAAATCAAAAGAAGTGTCTAACTTTGATTTCTAATGATTTTAGGAAACATTTGCCAGCTGGAGGCGCGGATAGATGTCCATGGAAAGAAGAAGAAAGCATCAGGAAACAAGATTACTGGCATTCAGGTTTCAATCTAGAAATTATTTACTCCTAAAATGATTTGTACTTCATTTATAACATTATAACACCCTTGATCCATTGCAGTTCTCCCAAAAAAACTCTAACAGAATTATGGTCACATCAGAAGACTCCAAAATTCGCATATTTGATGGCACTGAGCTTGTTAAAAAATACAAAGGTACAATACAGTGTTGACTGTTGAGTCATTAGTGGGAGAATAATTTGTGTCTTGTTATCTTAATTGAAATCGTGTTATTGGCATATGAATAGAATTCTCATGTAACATGAGAAAATTAAGATAGTATTCGTTTCCATTATGTATATGCTTATTGATTGGTTTGCATGAAAAATTCTCAATCAATTAAGTTTATTACTTCTTACAGGACTTTCTAAGTCAGGAAGTCAGATGTCTGGTTCATTCACATCAAGTGGGGAACATATAATTTCGGTTGGAGAAGACTCAAATGTGTATATTTGGAACTTCAATGACTTGGGGAATGCTTCTTCCAAAAAGATAAAATCAGATTACTCATGTGAGTACTTTTTCTCCGAGGATGTTACTGTTGCAATACCTTGGTCAGGATTGAAAACAGATCAAAGGGGATCTAGCAGGAACTTTTCCCACCGTTCTTCAAATGTGCAAACCAAACTAGAGGTTGCTTCTGAAGGTAGAGGAGACTCAGAACGTTTTTTTCTTAGTAATTGGTTCTCCATTGATGGTACATCCAGAAGTTCCATGACATGGCCCGAGGAGAAACTTCCCAGATGGGATTTTCCTCTTGCAGAAGATGAATATGATAACCAACAGTTATGTTACACAGATACTTGCCATGACACAAGTTTAGCAGAAACATGGGGAGTATCAATTGTGGCAGCTAGTTTTGATGGAACTATCAAGACATTCCACAACTTTGGATTGCCCGTTAGGCTTTAACACAATGCCATGGTTTTGTTGGTGCTGAATAACCGAGTAAATATGGCTTTATGAGAGATTTTGCACGTTATCCAGGGTCCTTATGGCTTTGCTTAGATTCCACACGTTCCAGGAATTTGTACATTTTACATTTTTGGTATGCCTCTAATCTAATGTGGTTGTGGTGGAATCAGGCCACGGGGCACACAAAAATTCTGATTTTTTAATTTTTTTCCCCCTTTAACATTGTGATTAGCTGACATATACAGTAGTTACAGATTAAAAATTCAATTTTAACTTGTGTCATTTCACTCTCATGAAGAGGTGGGATCCACACCTTTATTTTTTTGTCAACTTTCTTTTCTCATTTATCTATCTTTTTTCTCTCTTAAAATAATACAACTTTATATCCTTTAACATTTTTTCCAAATTCAATTGATGTTTTGTTCAAATACGTGCTTCTATTACTGTATAGTTTGCATGAGTGTTAAAAAACCCGGACCGACCCGGCCTGGTCGACTCGGGAACCGGTAAACCGGTCATATAACCGGTTCGGTTCAAGCAACGGACCGATTATGCATCAGAACCGGTCCAAAAAAAAATTAAATTTTTTTTCAAAAAAAAAATCATAATGGATATATTTGTATATTTTTTTGCTTATTAACTTACATAAGTTGTGTACCTACAACACTAATATTATCTCAATTATGCACTATTCAGAAAATTATGATTTGATTTATAGTCACAGATATCATTTTCTTAACCTAAAGTCCCGTATCACGATCATTATATTTTTTTTAATCTTTTATTGGATAATAATATGTCATTTATTATTTTTATATTAAAATATTTGAAATATTTTTCTTTTCTTTTTTATATTTAAATATGTTTATAATTTTTTAATATAAATTATAAAATTACCTATAATTTCCGAGTCATGCGGTTAAACCAGTGACCCACTGACTGGTTGAACCAGTGACCCAGTAACCAGTACCTCGACCGGGTCAATGACCGGGTCGGTTTTAATAACATTTTAGATAGACTGGACTCGGGTGTCGGGTCGGGGCTTCGTGTGGATTAGGTGCTTGACTTTATCCATTGGGCCTAATTAAAGGCCCGGTACGATTGAGTTGGAATGTCAGTTATGTGATGTAGAGCTTTAGAATTTTTTAGAAGAGGTCATCTCAACCAATAACCGTAAATTTGTTCATTTAATCATTTTTTGATTTGAATGAAGCAAAAAAATAAAATAAAAATATAGGTCTTCTCATTATTAATTTGTTCGTGTATGATTAAGATCATCAATCTCACGCATGAAAAGACTTATTCTGGCCATGTGCTTTCTAAAATTCATCACTTTTTTATATTGAATTACAGTATTTTTTTTGGGTAAGTATTGAAATATAATTTTATCCGCATGTATCTTTTCTTTTTTCTTCTTTTTAAAAAAATAAATAAAAAAACAAAGATATTTCCAGATAGTTAGGATCAGTTTTGTAAAAAGGTGGAGAGATTGATTATGATAAAAATTATAGAATCAGAGAAAAATTGGTGAAATGACGTAGTGCATCTGAGTTTTCGTGTGATCACAAAATTCCCCTTAAATAATAAAAAGGAAAATTCTACATAACAACTATAAGGTCTGCAATTAGTGGTGTTCGCGAACTGGATTGGATCGGTTTTGGAAGCAAATATCATCCGATCCAATCCATTCGGTTTGGATTTTTTTCAAATCCGATCCAATCCACTTTTTTTCGGTTTGGATTGGATCGGTTTTCGATTTTCTGAAAATCCTAATATTTGTATCATGATTATTTTGCAAATAACGTCTTTTGTATATATTGGCTTTGTATTATATTTTTTTGAAATACAAAAGCATCATTAAGCGATAATATAGTTTTTTTTTTTTTTGCAATGAGATAAGAAGCTCTACACAAATGAAATTTTGTTGATGAGATGTGAGTATATTTTTTCTTGGGTTTAGTTGATAGGTTAGTGGGTCTTGGTTTTAGAAATTTTTGGGTTACGATTAGGGAAAGCCCCAAGTAAGTAGAGGGAAATTAATATATTGGATCGATTTGGATTAGATCGGTTTCCATCAACTAATTCAAAAACTGATTCAATCCAATTAATATTTGCGGTTTTTTTTTCGGTTTTCGGTTTATTCGGTTACCAGTTTTTTGGTTCGGTCACCGCGGTTTGAGTCGATTTGGATCGGTTGATGAACACTGCTACCTGCAATGTTATATGGAGCTGAATGTTGTCCAACACATACAACATAAGCATAAAATGGGAGTAGCAAAAATGAGAATGTTAAGGTGGATGTGTGATTATATAAGGTTAGATAAGATACAAAATAATTATATTCGACTAAAGGTGGGAGTAGTACCAGAGGTGGAAAAGATAAGAAAGTATAGATTGGGTGGTTTGAGCACGTAATGAGAAGGTCCTTGGATGCTCCTGTAAGAACAAAATTTGTTACCAAGAGCTTGACCTAAAGAGAGGTAGAGGTATACCGAAACTTACTTGGGGGAATGTGGTAAAACAAGACTCAACGGAGTGGGATACAGATTGGCGAACTATGTATCTTAGGACAGAGTGGAGTAAAACTATAAGCATGAGGGAGGGTTAGATCCAATTTTATTCCTATGTTCCACAAGATCCCCTCTTAATCATTTTTCCCTTTATCCCCATTCTCTTTCTTCTCTTTTATTCCACTTTTTCTTCAATCTTTTTCTCCCATCTATTTATTTATGCATTTTTCTTTTACTTTTTTCTTATATCCCTCTTTATGTTTTTTTATTTATATATCAATTTATTTTATATTTTTATTTCTTAACTTCTTATTCTCTTTTATCCTCTTATATATTTGTATTTGTATTTTATTTTATTTTAATTTATTTTTCCTTGTAATCGTGTAATGCTCTTCCATGGATAATATATATATATATATATATGAGAAAAGTGTTTATCCTTTTAAATGACACAGCTTATATCATTCACTCTCACAAAGAAGTGGATCACACCTTTATTATTTTTTGTAAACTCTCTCACCTCCTTTATCTATCTCTTTCTCTCTCTTAAAATGACACAACTTTACTTCCTTTAAAATGACACACATTTTACCATATATATATATATATATATATATATATATATATAAATATATATATATATAGGGTTTGGTGTTTGTCATTTTAAATGACATAAATTATGTCATGTTAAGAAAGAGATAGACACAAAAAAATGGATATCATGGGAGAGAGAAAGTTGATGATTTTTTTAATTTAAAATTTAAATAAATAAAAAATTATGTGTCTATCTCTTACTTAAAATGACATAACTTTATGTCATTTAAAACGACAAACACTTTTCCCTTTAATAACATTTCCCATATTTATTTCTATAACAGCGGGAGATAATATAATTTAATATAAAATAAAAAAAAGTAATATGACAATAACATGCCCCCTAACAATACGATAATATAATTTATAAAAAAATTATATTTAATTAAACTCCCAAATCCTAATAGTGTGTTAAATTATTAAAAAATAAATAAGAGAACATAATAAAAATAATCAAAAGATCGGTAAACTTGATAAGTAATATAATTTGTATGAATCATTAAATATAAATAGAATAATAATAAAGGAAATAGTTCTTATTCTCACATCAGTATAAATTGCCATCATTAATTTCAGACCACGAATAATAACCCAGAAGTTTATAACTTATGAATATTTTCCAAAAATAAAATCCTTCTTTCTTGGAGATTTAAAATATTTATTTAATTATTTCCTTTATTAATACAGATTTTTCAAATTGATTTTTTAGTTTAAATCACAAATCAAATCTTTATTTTGTTTTCCTTACTAATAATAATTTTTATTTTTATTTTAAATCACAAACCAATTTTTTATAATTAAAATAATTTTTTTTAATTTAAACCACAAATCAAATGTTTATTTATTTATATTAAATCACAAACCCAGAACTCAGAGACTTCTGGGTTTAACCGCTCTTATAATACTATTCTTGCAAATTTATATTGTGTTTGTGATAAATAAAATATGTCAAATGAAATATCATTGCATAGATCTCGAAAAGTTATGTCTAATCAAAAAAAGAATTATCTGATTTGGATACCCGAGTCAAAAAATTTGGCCTTCAGAAATTTTACGATTAAATTGTAAATTCTTTTTTGGAAAAAAAATGTGTCAACACGTGAGGAGTGACGCCTAAATTAGGCGTGATTGCCTCTTAAGTGATGCCCAAATTGAGCGTGATTGGTGACACCCAAATTAGACGTGATATTATGCAATAAATATGTAATTATTTCTAAAATCACAAGTTCATAATTTTTTATGTAAAAAACAATAAATTAATTTTTTTTGCCAAATTATACTATTCTCCCAAAAAAATTATTTTGCATTCATATCTTGACGGATCTCTTGCTTTGATCACTCAAATTTGAACCTGAAGTTAGCACTTTGGGAAACTAGGATGTTTATCTTTCACGAGGCAGGAAATAAAAAGATTGAAAGTTAGTTGTTTGTTTGATTATGTTTCAATTATTTTTTTTCTTAAAATTGTTTTGTATAATAGTTAATGAAACATGTGTTTTCAATTTATTTTATTTTTTTGAAAGATAAAAGTCAAAACACAAAATAAAAATAAATTATTTAGGGGAAGGTTATACTTACAACCTATTTTCTTTTACCATCTCTTACAACCAATATATTAACTGTTGTTTTCCGTCAATCAACGGTTAAGATTTTTGTCAATGAAATTTATTAATTCACAATAAATCTTAACCATTGATTGGTAGAAATCAACGGTTAAGATATTGGTTGTTAGAGGTTATAAAAGAAAATAGGTTTAAAGTATAACCTCTCCCATTTAAATATGTTCTCTAAAGTTGATTGTAAAAATAAAAAACAATTACAATTTGTAAAACTCTCCTTATAAGACGGGTTGAAATGAGTTTTTTATTTTATTTTTTTAAAAATTATTTTTCAAAATAGATTTGAAACTGGTCCTAAGATTTACCGAGTAAGTAAATAAGTTGGTATTTTTTACTAACTCTTGAGTACATAACTAGTTTCTATCCTTTATTCTATGCAACAATTTTAGAAGAGTGCTATTCTTATAACCTAATAATTTTACAATCCCTAAGGATCAGTGGCGGACCTAGAATAATTTTTTTATGGCCGCATATTCAGTGATTTTTTTTACAAAAAAATATTAATTCAACTCTTGAATCCGCTCATAATTTAGTTGTTTCCCTAACAAGTTGTAGACAATAGTTTGATCAATTATTTCACCTCTTCATATTACCAATCCTCCAAAATAAATATGATAATGTACTCCAGTATATCCATACATTATCATTTTATTTTATAGTGGTGAATAAAAAAGTCAACACTATCTATACAGAAGGCAAACAAAATCACACTAAAAGCCTCGTCTCTATATATTAACTTATTTGAGAATGTCAGACCTGCAATCAATCATCTTTTTTTATAAAAATGGAAAAGGAAACAAAAGATGATGCTACGTTGCTAACTACTACAAGAATAAATATCGTTTTTGGTTCCTAACAAAAAATTCGATTCCCACTTTGGTCAATTATGAAAAAAATTAGTCACCTGGTCCTTATAAAATTCAAAAAAAATTGTCTTTTTGAGGGAATAATATAGGTCTTTTTTGAATTTGTGAGGGACAATAATTTTAACTAAATTGATCCACTTTAAATTTTTTTAGGAATCTCGAGACTATTTTTTTTAAGGTACTAAAATGGGGATCATATTTTTTCTTAGGAACTTAAAAGGATATTTATTCATAATATATATATATATATATATATATATATTAAACTAAAAGACAAATAAAGACCTATAACACACACAAAAAAAAGCAAAAAAAAAATGAAAATATAATTTTTATGTCCGGAGTGCGTCCGCCGCCGCTAAGGATAGTAGCTCATATAGCAATTAAGCTTTTCAAGATTTGCTTGGGTCAAAGGTTCAAATGAGAGAAGAGAGAGAATAAATAAAAAGTGGGTCTCACTCTTGATTTGTGATTTCACGGGACAAAAATTCTCTTATCACATGAGAGTAATACTTTTCTTATTTTAAATGCATTTAAATGCAATTTTTTTTTTGATAAACATTTAAATGCACTTTTATCTCCGCAACATTTCTCTTCCATTTAAATGCATTTAAATTCTATCAAATTTCTAATTATTTTTTCTACACGTATAGCATTGCATATTTGCATGTAAGTGTCACTATTTTTGTTTTAGTCTTGCATTAATGGATAATCCCATTGGGATATTTCTCTTCTTTTATTTTTAATAGTCCACTGAGATATCTTAATTTTATAAGGATTTGTTGCGCTATATATTCGAGAAGAGAGAGACAGAGGAGTAATTATTCTGGAGAATGAAAGAAAGAAAAAATCAAAATTATCTTTAGCGGCAACCACAACACAAAAATAAGGAAGCAAAGAAAAACCTTCGTAACTGAAGAGAAAGAGTGAAGAGAAAGAGGGTTTCAGAGCGAGACACACTGATGGCAATTTCCACGACTGTCTTCTCTTTCTCTTCTTCTTCTTCTTCATCTTTTTCTTCTTTTTCTTTCCATTCATCTTCATCTCTATGCCCTCCAAAGCCCCACTTAACTTTAAGGACTTGGACACGGTTTAATTCAACCAATCTCACTATTCGCTCTTCTTATTCCGAAATGGGTTCTTCCCCTGACCCCATCAATTTCAGGTTTCCCGTTATTCCTCTTTCTTTCTTTCTTTTTTTTTTTTTAATTTTTTAATTCTATGTCGCCACAAGCTGTTTGTGGAAATGTTTCTATGGAGCTAAGATACGTGTTGGCTTGTTGTGTTCATAGTTATTATGGCTGAAAAATAAAATTTGTTGACAGGAAGACTGAAATTCCATCTATGTCTCCCTTTGGATTGTCAATGAATGAATCTAGCAAGCCATTATACAAATGGCGAAGGGTTTTGCTCAAAGTCAGCGGAGAAGCTCTTGCAGGAGATCACTCTCAGAATATTGACCCAAAGGTTTGCAGCGCAATCATCATATCTTTATTCTCTGCTATTATTGAAAACATATATTGCTACTCTTATTCATCTGTTTACACTCTTCTCTGTATAGCTTTTTTTATCATTTTGCTAAAATTTCTTTATTCAATAATTGAGTCGAAGTAGCAACATATTGTAACTCTTTTATATATTCAAATAAGATAAGACTACATTTTTAAATATAAAACAACTTCTTAATTATAGTGCATCTTGTTGTAAATTTGTAGTAACTGTACCAATGGGAGCCCAGACCAAGGAGGCATCTATCAATAGCTTAAGCAATAATCCACCACAATAAATATGTTCGACACCGCATCTTAACATAAAATCTTAAGGCATTGAGTAAATTGGTCATCCACTTGTATAGTCCTTACAACACATCTGCTTGTTTATATTTTGATGTGCCTTGCGTAAAAAAGAAATATAATAAATATAACATTGTTACGAGAATCAGACTAGTTCATATACACCCTTGCTCTCAGTTTTCAAATGCTCATGAATTGACTAGAGAATAGAGATAGAAGTTCAACCATCTTGACTGTGAGTATGTGATCAATGCATGGAGATGTGGTACACTCTAACCCCCCGTCCCCCTATTAACTGTTAAAGATTATGAATGCAACTGGAAGTACACCATGGAGGATACAGTGAATGACAGCTCCACACAACTGGAAGCTTATCCAGCTCCAGAGAGTGCTTACTTTTAGCATTTAAGGTCATGTAGATCTTGTCAGATCATATTTCATCTGCAGTGTGCAATATATAGTTTGTAATGTTTTATAAGTTCTTCTAATTTCAAGAATATATCAGGGAATGTTCCAAAAAGCTTCATCTTTCCCTCTATGCTTTAGAATTGTTTTATCGTCTTACTTTATCAAACGTGCTAAAGGGGTATATTCTCTTTGATTATTATTATTTGTGTCAAATATGAAAGCAACTTTTTAAGTAGTATTCTAGCTTCTAATTACAATAGTATTTCCAACACTTTTTTTTGGCACACGTTGAATAAGAAATAGCTAGTATTATAATTAGAAAGTTGTTTTTATATTTTAAATTAATTATTATGATTGTTAATTAGATGTTTAGATAGATATAACAGTGATAATAAACCTTTAGTGCGGCTTAATTACTTAAAAGGGTCATTTTAGGGAAATGAGAACCAAGTTAATTAGAGAAGAGTGGTAATAGACCCTTCATGAAAACATAACAAATAAAATGAAACATTTTGCTATATTATGTTGTTCACTTGTTCTCAGCATTGTTTCTGAGCTGTTTGTTTGTTTGTTTTTCCTTGGGTTGAATGTAGATAACTATGGCCATTGCAAGGGAGGTGGCATCTGTGACTCGCCTTGGCATTGAGGTGACTATAGTGTATTCTTTTTATACTATTGCCTTTCTGTTTCTTTTATTGTAGTTTTTCTGCAACATCCTCATGTTGTTTGAGATCACTTGGTTAATTGAATGTGTGAAATTTGTTGTAGTATTGGGAAATTGTTGTTGTTGATGTGTTTTGCAAAATTATCTTTGGGAAAAGTGCTACATGGATCTATTTTGTAATCAACAGTAATTTTGGGAGAGTTTATAATATTATTGCAAGTTAGAGCATTTGACTTGAAACTATTCAAAGCTTTTTACTCGTTTTCAGACTTTGGTTTTAAATGATTAGGCTGATGTTTCAGGTCGCTCTAGTAGTTGGTGGGGGTAATATCTTCCGTGGATCCTCCTGGGCTGGATGTAGTGGTCTAGACCGCTCCTCTGCTGATTATATTGGGTGATTCCCTTAAACTCACTCTTAATTAAACCGACCTGTAATCTTCTGTCAGTACTCATGCATGTTCAGAAGTTTGTGTTAATTTTATGTCGTGGACTAAGTTCATAGCTCTGTTGTACTAGTTGTTCGCTGAAAATTCCACTTTGTTATGATCCACTATACTCTGTGTTGGTAAAATTGCATTATATGAAAGAAATAATTTGCTGCTTTTTACTAATTGTGTTTAATTTATCCTCTAGGATGTTGGCGACTGTCATGAATGCTATATTTCTTCAAGCAACAATGGAGAGTATTGGCATTCCTACTCGGGTGCAGACTGCATTTCGCATGTCTGAGGTTGCAGAACCATATATACGCAGAAGGGCTGTGAGGCATTTGGAAAAAGGAAGGGTTGTCATTTTTGCTGCTGGAACTGGAAATCCATTCTTTACCACGGACACTGCTGCAGCACTCCGATGTGCGGAAAGTGAGTTAATTTGTTATTGCTGTGATCTAAAACAAAGTTCTATCTGTTTTATTGTTGATAGCTTTGTTCGTATTGTTTTCATTCTCACTTCTTGACAAAGGATGTACATTTTCAAAAACATTTTCTGAATTGCAAAATTTGTTCCACTAATTTATAATGGTTGTGCTATATTTGTTTTCACTTCAGTATACAAAGTGAACTTTACTGCTGTCTACTTATATTTACACCATCATTTATTCAGTCAATGCAGAGGTTGTACTCAAAGCAACCAATGTTGATGGAGTGTATGATGATGACCCAAAGCGTAACCCACAAGCACGTCTTCTTGACACATTAACCTATCAGGAGGTTATTTCAAAAGATCTGTCAGTGATGGACTTGACTGCCATAACTTTATGCCAGGAAAATAATATTCCTGGTAAGTCACACAGATAAACATTTATGACTTATTTTTTTATATTTTTTATTGGAAGTAACTCGCATTGGTATTAGATTAATCGTCTCTTCCACCTATTAAAACTGAATTGTCTTGTCTTGATAAGCTGTCCCTCCCCTTCCCTTGTGGTGCAGTTGTTGTCTTCAATCTAAACAAACCAGGTAACATTGAGAAAGCCATTAAAGGCGAGAGGGTTGGCACTTTGATTGGGGCAGCCTCGAATTCTACCATATCAAGAACGTGAAAAATTTTTAAGTCCAATTCCGCAGTGATTCTTATATTTTTCCTATACAATCTTCCATCTGAGGATGCCAAAAATGTGAGTTGCATAACTTTGCTGTTGGTGGTTTTGATGAACTTTAAGGGTGCTGCTTCGGGTCATAAATCTGTAAATATAACAAGGTAAATTACTGTTTGATGTTTCTCACCATGTTGTTTGGCCTAATTTTACTTTGCCATCATGTGGTTTGAAAAATATGACATTTTGACTTCGGAACTTTGCTGAGTTAGCCCACAATTCCTGTCTTTGTTTTTTTAATCCATATTTTGTATTGCATTCATAAAGTACCTTACATCTTTCGTCCAAAACAAACATGCACTTTGGCTGCAATTTACAATCCTACTTTCTGGAATGTAATTCATTGCAATACGGGTGAAGTTTATCACCTTGTTTCCTTTATCAATTAAAGCACTAAGAAAATTTGGGCTAGATTTCTCCAAACCGAAAAACTGTGTTCTGGAAATAAAATCAGAAAAAGAAGGGTGAAGGAATAAAAATTAGCATTCATTTTTGAATTTTTCATTCCTCTAAGGTGACATATCTTAGCACACAATTTTTCATACCTTCCAGCTTTATTGTTTTCATTTCTAAGTTCTCTTTCTCTGTGTCATTGACTCGTGTTGGAGGATATTTTTCTTAAAGTTTTGAAGATGGTCTCTCACCTCACCGATGTGCTATAAAAGCAGTACAATTTGGTTGGATGTCAAGAGTAGGAATGTTAATCATTAATTACATTGTAAATAGGGAATATCATCAGGAAAAAAAAGTCTGCGAGATAGTAAAAGTGGAGTGGGTTTATCATTTAATCAAGGGATTTGATTTTCTCATGCTGTGACTCAATTAGTGGTGAGTTCCATATTTATTAAAAAAAAAAAAAAAAAATTTTTTTTGCACACAAATCGAATGGTTACTAAAATGAGAGTTGAATTCTCATGTAATATGAGAAAATATTTTCCCTTTAATCAATTGCTCTCTTCTTCTTTCTCTTTGATTTACGTAAAAATAGAGTGGATTCATCATTTAATCAGTTTCTCTCCTTATAGGTTTCTCCCTCTTTGATTTACACTGTGGTAGAAAAAAAAAATCTATCACAGATACGGAAATGATATTCCCTTGTACATATCAAGAATGAGTGAATTTCTTTTATTTTTGTAAGCTGAAAAATACATGTAAAAAGTTTTTTTTAACTATTATTACACAGTTCATCCTTTTATAGTATACCAGTCTTTGTGCTCGGGCTGGTGGTCATATAAATGTTAATACAATTATTCCAACGAGGAAAAGCTAGACATTGCCTGTCAAGTAAAAGATATCCTAAAAACTTTTTCCTTTTTGAGGAACAATTTCTTTTATAGAACAGGATAAGGTAGTATTTAAAAAGAATTCTTTCAAACTTTGAGACATCTGGTCCAAAAAATAGCGTCCACTACTGAAAAATCTGAAATACAATTTTTGGGTAGCTGAATTTAAATTAAGAGTAGAGTCTCTTTTTTGGATCTTCAATGAAAATTACAAGACTTATTTTAATCCCTTAGGGGGAAAAGTCGATTTGTGGTCCCTTTGAAATTTAAAATAAATTCAGTTAATTGAAATTATAATCTTTTTGAAATTCAAAAAAGATCTACATTAGTCTCTTAAAATTATTAACATAGATCTATTTTAAATTTTAAAGGGATTACGAGTTGATTATTTTTTTACTAAGGAATTAAATTGAGTCCGTTATATTTATTGAGGATTCAAAAAATACTTTATTCAATAAATTCGACTCATGGTCCCTCTAAAATTTAAAATAGGCTCGTATTAATCATTTTGTGAAACTAATATAAATCTTATTTAAAATTTAGAGAAACTCTGATTTCGAATAACTGACTCTATTTTAAAATTTCAGAGGAACCACTAATTAATTAATTTTTTTAAAGAAATTAAAATAGACCCCATGATTTATTGTTAAAAATCCAAAAGACACTTTATTTATTAAAAACAAATAAAGCCCAATCCAGATAAACAAACCGTAAAAGAAACTAGGTGGTTGTGACATAAATAGAGCCAATATTAATACAGAAACAGTCTTGCACAGACCTCAATTTTTTCTTCTACTTTTCTTATTTTTCAGCACATAAATATACAACCTACAAAACTTTATGGCACAAAAGTCAGTGAATATTGAATTTTCCACCACCTCCTTAGTCCTTTCCCAATCAATCATCAACAAAAAGCCAAAACTATTTTAGCTAAAAAATAAAAATAAAAATAAAAATAAAAAAAGAAATAAAAATTAGTCAAAGAGATTGAAGAGGTCCGGCGACGGCAGCGGAGAAACCACGGCAGCAGAAAGTAAACCCGACGGGCTCGCCGCTGACCAAAACGGGCTCAGTTCTTGCAAAAACGACATCGTTTGCGGGTCTGTCACGGGCGAAAAATACCCCGACGGTATCGGCGGCAAAGTCGCCGGCGCTGGCGATAATATACCGGGGAACTGACCCACTTCAACTCCTTCTAACAGCCACGCCATCAAGTCGTCGTCTCCGCTGTGAACTCTTTCCTTCTCCGATGGGCTTGTTTTTTCGATGGATGCAAGCCTTGCCGCCGGCGATACATCGCCAGATCGTTGAGGGGGTTCGTCGCCGGAGGATGGTCCGGTGAGGCGCTGGACCACGTTCATGAAGTCGTTGACGGTAACGTGAAGGACTTTGGGAGATACGGAGTAGATGATCACCGGCTGCTGACGCTGGTTGTCCTCCGGCGGCGGCTGCGGCGGCTGCCGTAGGTGTGCGGCGGGTGGAAGCGGCGGCTTGCAAATCTTACGGGATTCTTTGCTGACTCTGAGAGGTGGTGGACGTGTCCCTTGGATTTGGAGCTCTTTCTTTGACGACGGCGATGAGGTTCCGCCGGAGGGGAATTCAGGCGGGTTCATGGTGAACGGAAAATAGAGCTGAGCTGAGCTGAGAGGAAAAGAAAATGAGTGTTGATGCAAAGAGGCTGATTTTGGAACCACAATAACTATAAAAAAAACCTTAGAATATAATTATTGATTTGTTGTGAATTAATAAAAAAGAAATAAAGAAAAAGAAAGGAAAGAGGTTTTGGACCAAAATGTTTGATTTGTTTATTTTGCAATGAAGGAAATAGAAATAGACGGTCATTTGTTGACCAAGGGAAGAGAAGATGTTGTTCAGTCAAACACACGTTTCTTCTTGTGTTGACAAAGATAAATAACAAAACAAAAAACTATAAACTCTTGATTTGTTAATAAGATTTTGCAAACATTCAAGCAGTTCTTGAATGATTGTTATATCATTATATGACTCTCAGCATCGTCTTTTATTAATCTTTTAGAGTTACTATACAAAAAATGATAAAGTGACTAAATGATATCGATTATAGGTAAAAATAAATTATTTGATTTAATACTGCACGTTATTTGTATAAAAAATAATACTGCAAATTATTGTACATAATAAAGTATGATTTTTTATTTTTTTTTTTGGTAATCAAGATAAAGTATGATTTTATTGTAGTGTTAAAGTAAAGTTTTTTTATAGAACCACTCAAGTAGCTGTAGATAGATCAACTGGCGAGTTGAGACGGGTTATATTTATAAATTTTTTTATTTACAAACTATATTAAGTATAATCGGTCGGTCATAATTTAATTATGCAGTGTATGACCAGTCGTACTTAATGTAATTTGTGAAGAAAAAAAATTTGTAAACGGATCTTATCCCAAAAATTACATACATAAAGATAGCGTGATTACCAAAAAAAAAAAAAAAAATACATAAAGATAGTGACCAATCCAACCGGGGCAAGTGTGGCCTTGGTCTCCCACTAAACCAAAATTTAATTGTGTATGGAATTTTTTTAGTTTTAGTTTTGTTTGATGTTCTCAATTTTTTATTTTGGACCCTGCAATAAGGTAGTATGTAAACCGTTATGATGGCTCTATATTTTTGCATAATAACAACTCATAAAGATGAATAGAAGAGATGATGCCCCTTTCAATAAGAAAATGGTATTCAGAGAGAAGTCACTCTCCAAGTGTAGGAAAGAGAACCAGGAGTGGGGGATAAGACTTATACCATCTGTAGTCTGGCCTTGTCCTTGGGACCAGGAAAATGGAGAATTTCCTATGATAAGGTTCTATAGCTTATCATGAGACACTCTTTAGAAAGTTCTAAATGTAAGCTATTGATATTAGGCACAATAAGTTAGGACTGAAAGGGCTGGCCACAACACTATGATTTAATGATAAATAAGAAAAAAATAATTAAGATATTCTTAAAATTTGTTTTCTCTTGAAGAAGAAATAAAAATAATTATACATTTAACATTTATTTTAACCTTGCAACACTTAATTCCACAAGGTGAGTTTTCTCTATTATCTGACACTTTTCCTAATGGATCACATGACAATGGCAGAAGTTCTATGTTGAGAAAGGAATGCCAAGATTCAATAGTGGAAACCCTAAACCCTAGCTACAAGACAGGTGCCTCAAAGCAGCATAATGTTGTGAATCTAGTTCAACAAGAAGTTGATATGAATATGTTTAACGCGAGCCAAAGTGATGAATAGAAGTTATAAGTCTCATTATCTCATGAGCAATATCAGACGTTGCTAAATCTTCTGCAGCGCACTCAACTCCAAGCAGAAAATGAGGATTCATCTTTTCATTCCACTAATCCGGTGACAACAATGAATTTAAGCTCCTCCATATTGAATTTCTCAAATATTCCTTCAGGTAACAATCATGTTTGTTAGATTTTTGACATAGGAGCTACAGATTATATATGTTCTATGATCTCATTGTTTAGTTCATTATTTCAATCTCCATCATGATGCTGAATGGAACTTGTGTGACTACTTATATTTCTCGAACAGTCTGTTTGTGTAGTTCATTAAAACTACTAGACATTTTATATGTTCCTGCCTTCAAGGTTAATTTGGTTTCTTTTTTGAAGTTTGCTAACTCGATTCCTTGCTATCTAACTTTCTCCATGGCTTCGTGCCTCATTGAGCATGTCAATACTAAGAAGATGATTGGTATAACTAAAGTCAGAGGTGGCCTTTATGTTCTTGATTGTGCACACGAAGATCCGAAGATCTTTAATTATGCAAAGAAGAGTTTAGTACATGTAACTCAAATTAGATAATGCTAAGTTTTAGCATTTTCGTTTAGGCCATTTGTCTCATGAAGCATTAAGGCAGATTTCAATAGCTTTCCCCTTCCTTTTTTGTGATGATGTAAAACCATATGATAGATGTCATATCTCCAAGCAACGAAAGCAACCATTTCCTATTAGCATTACTAAAGGCAATATTTTGTTTGATTTTTACATGCAGACATTTAGGGTCCCTTTGCAATTCCTTCAATTTATGGGCACATATTCTTTCTTACTTTGGTAGATGATTTTTCTCGTTTTATGTGGATAATCCTATTAGAGACCAAAGCAAATGTGTGCAAACAATTACAAAGCTTTATAGCCTATGCAGAAACTCAATTTAATGCAAGACTAAAAGTGCTTTGTAGTTACAATGAATGTGAGTTTCTTATGATAGACTACTACATGCAAAAGGGAAATCATTCATCGGAGAAATTGTGTGGACTCCCCAATAAAATGGGAAGGTAGAGAAAAAAATATCAACATTTGTTAAATGTGGCAAGAGCTTTATTTGCGTGTAATAATAATTAGTCAAGTAGAAATAGTGCAATTGGAATGAATGTTGCTTGTGATAGTAGAGGTTTAAATCTTTTTTTTTTTTGGACAGAGGTTTAAATCCTTTAATTATGTTTCCAAAAAAAATTCCTTTGATTACTACTTTTGAAAATATAATCACCAATTTAGCTTAAAAAGTTAGTCTTACGGGTAAAATATCATAATTGGTAAAAACAAATAATAATTCTAGTGATTATGACATTATTTATTGTTTTTCTTGAGAAGCTAATAATTAAGTAAGAGTTTTATAATTCTCAACATGAGAATTTAAATTTTCCTACACATTCTTCGAATTTCGTACTAACGTGGGTCCTACACATAATCTTTTCTAATATACGGTCTCATATGTTTTTTATCTCTACAACATAAGAATTCAATTTTCGTATTGAACGAGAAATATAAAATCCATTAAGTAATTGTGGTAAATGCAGAAAATTCCAGTTCGTCAAGAGCACCGACAGAGTCAAGTCGTCAACTGAAGTTTTTTTTAAAAAAAATTGAAGGCAGGATCAACACTTTTTCTTTTGGACATGGGCCAGGGTTATTATCTGCTCTTCCCTCAAGGATACGAGTGACAGGTGATGCAATAGTTGAACTTTACTTATTTAATTTTTTTTTTTTGAACTTTATTTTTTGATTTGCCTAAAAGATGTAAATAATTAGAGGAGGAAAAATATGACTTAATGGTGGATCAAACCACATTAATAACAATAAATTATTATTGGAGTCTTAAATTTTATATTCGAGCCCGAGGAAATGATACAACGACATTAATATCACTTCTTATGCCAATTATATTTTTTTAGTATATTCTCAGATTCATTGATGATCCGATTCACGTACGATGAATTTGTTGTAAGAGATATTTTTCAAAAATTATTTTCTCCATTTCAAAACTCGATCTCAAATATCTGATGAAGAAGAACAAATTCCTTATTACTTAATCAATAATTATTGGTGGTGATATAACATTTTTATTTGTCATTAAAAGTATTTTTAGTTTAGTGCCAATGATACCGATGACCGTAAAATGAACTAATTTAATTAATGATTTATTTACAATTAACAAAAAAATCTGAATGAGAGATGCTGATAAATGTTGCTTAGGTACCAATGAATTATTAATTAAGTCATTGTATAGTTAATCGTAATGCATGCACCAAATTGAAATTTTTCTTTAAGGAGACAGGCTAAAAGTATCTCCTGACAGTATCTTTCTCCCGTAAAGTTTCCAGTTGACATGTTGCTGCTCAAATTCTTCGTGGATTGTGATTCTGTTCTATCTGGCTTCAAAATGTAAAATTATTTGGATATCTCGCACAAGAGGAGGGATAATTTTACTACTAAATTTTTCCACTACTAATTTATTACTTATCTAATCACCATTAGATTAATATTTTCTCTCTCTTCATAAATTTTTTAGCATTCTCTCTCCTTGATCCAATGATGATTAAATTGGTAATGAAAAATTTTGATAGTCAAAATATCCTCCCTCCTCATAGAATTGGAAAACAAATTCATGTTGGAGCTTCTACAGAACGACGACAACACCATAATTAGCTAGGGACGCCAGCAGCGGAGCCACGTTAGAGCCGGCAGTTGTCTTGGCACTGACTTATTTAGCTACATTCATATAGCTACACTTACGTTACCAATCCTGTTTCAATTTTTAAAAAAAATTAGCCACATTTTGATCTTAGTCATAGAACTGTAGCTATTTGGATACTAGCTGAATTTTTTGACATTTGCTAACATGTCATGCTGGCCTGTCACCGAGGGACGTTATAAATTAATTTTGCGAATGAACTAATTTATGTGATCAACGGTAGAAATTGCATTCTCGGATTAGTGTTTCTTCTTTTAAATTTTAATCAAAATTATTGTTTTTTATAAAACATAGAGAGAATTCATAGTGGGAGAATGTGATAGGCCTTTTTAAAAAAAATTAAATATTAGATAAATAATAATAATTTTAATTAAAATGACCATCTTTAAGAAAACAAACATTTTTCTTTTCTCGAAATTGTATGCTTGGTGGTTGGTGAACTTGGTGCCATATATGTAGTCGACGCTGACTTGCCATAACCTAGTGCTTGGAAATAATAGCCGATAAGATGGGCGATTGCAGAAAATGGAAGGTGACTTTCAAATTATACATCTTGTCATCTTGACATGGAATATATTTCCAATACGCCGGCACCTTTTTATCAAAATTAGAATTGTTAATTTAAGTGATAAGAAATTTATTTATTTTATTTAGAGGTCTCGAGTTCAAATTAAAAAAAAAAAAAACAATCTTAGAAGAATTGTTCCTGTATGACTAGCATAGAGCTCAAACACGATTATTCAGATAAAATGAAATTTATATGTCATTAATAATAAAATATGACTAGAATAAATGTAAGTAACCTGTTTATTTTTTTCATTCGATAATTGTGCTCATAATATTTTCCTTGATAGAATAGGTTCAGCATCATGAATGCAGCCATACTTGAAAATTTTGATGGAGCTAGTGAGAGAGAGCACAATTTCTTGATGACATTCCAATCTTTTTTTGGTACAGAAAAAAATAGAGTAATTTCTTGACTAATTTTTTTTTTTTTTTTTGGTACAAAATTTCTTGATGACACTCGAATCTTTATAAATTAGAGTAATTTGTCTTGATGACATTTCAAAGTTCTATATCTTATTACAGACTCTTTTTGATCAATTATCCTTTAAGTATTTAAAAAATGTTTAGTACTTTAAAAGCTCCTATAACATTAAATATTTATTATTTTAAGTAAATGGATGTAATAATATATTAAGTTTGATATTTTGACTAATGTCACTAACGGTAGTTAATTAGTGGGAGTGGTAAGAGATTTGGTTTTCCATAAATAAGGTCCTTAGGTTTAAATCTTGAGAATGGAAAAAAATAGTGAGTATTTTTTTATTTATTTTTTCATTATCTCGGTTTAGCTTACATTGGGCATATTGGAAATGGCTTTCAAATACCGAAATTGTTAGATAAGAAAAGTATAATTCTGGTTTGGGCCTTCTTCATGCAACGTGCTTGGGGCCTTCCTCTCTTGTTAGGTATAACATAGTTCCGCTTATAAAGTTGCTTCTTCCATGAGCTTTATGACTTGTTTATTTCGGATTATAGAAAAAGTAGTTTTTATCTTTTTCTTATTTTAGAAATGTTTTTTTTATAAAAATTAAAATTATTTATATTTTCATAAAAATATTTAATTTTTGAAAAAAAAAATTTGATCTTTGACCTTTACTTTTTAGAGGAGGGATATTCTTACTACCAAAATTTTCCACTACCAACTTACTACCTATCTAATCATCATTGGATCAACATTTTCTCTCTCTTCATAATTTTTTTATCATTCTCTCTCATTGATCCAATGATGATTAGATTGGTAGTAAGTTGGTAGTGAAAAATTTTGGTAGTCAAAATATTCTCCTCTACTTTTTATAAGTTAAAGTTTTTAGTTTATAAAAAAATATAGATTTTTGACTTTTTTATGACTTCTATTTTTTTTAAAAGAAAAAATTCAAAAGAATTTAAAATGAAAAGTGCTTTTTTCTTAAAAAAAATAACTTTGGAAAAAATAATGATCCAAACGGACCCTACAAAATAAGGGTTTTATAATTCTCTTTCAACGTGAGAATTCAAATTTTCCTACACACTCTTCGATTTCCGTGCTGATATGGATCCTACATATAATTTTTTCTAACACATGGGTTCCACATGCTTTTTATATTTATAACATAAGATTTCAATTCTCTTTCAACATGAGAATTATAAAACGCAAAAAATAATCATTTCCTGCGCATTTGCTTTGTTGCAGTGGAAATGAATATTCATGACGGTAGAATGAAAAATTCATTGATATTTTGTGACCATTTTCATATGGGTGATCACGAGTCCTAATAGATCTGTCAACTAATAAACTTTGAACCTATTATCGGAGAAATATTAATATACACCCGGTCCACCATCATTCAATGTTCCATTTTCCAAAATAAGAAATTTTTCTTGACACTTTTATCCCTATCATTTTAGACATTTCCTTTCATGTCCTAATTTTTTTTCTATTTTTGAATAAAGGTGCATTGCACCGGGAGCATTTTAACTTTTCTCCTATTATCGACCCTACCTCTATAACACCTCAAAATTCTAAATTAAGTAATTAAAGTATTAAGTGAGAAATTAAGTGATGGATTAGTGAAAATCCCAAAGATTAGGCCAAAATACAAAGAAAGGGCAAAACGGTAATTAGCCAACACGCAACCCTAGGAAGATAAAAATTGAGCAGAAGGTCTCAGATGATAAAAATAAGCCTGGAAATGGATTCAGAACGAAAAATTGAGTGGATAGGCAAATTTCAGAAAAATCAGTGAATAGTGTTTTTCGCGGGTAAAAATACCGCAGTCAGATTGCACCGTAAAACGTGCCAGTGGAATTTTGAGCTCTAGGTTTCAAATATTGATTTTAAATGGTCCATAGAAATAGGAAATATGATTTCTGATAAAATTTGAGGGATGTAAGTCAATTTGTGAAAGTTTGTCAACGGAGCGCGCTGTAGCTTAAAGCAGTGTTTTTCCGGACTATCGAAAAGCTCCAAATTTATCTGAGAGAGTAAAATTAAAGGATTTTGTTAAGATGAAAAATTATTATTTCTCATTAGGTTTTTAAATTGTGAATTTTAGTGATGATCGGAGGGAAATTCGGGTGAGTTTTAAATCACGTGGGATCCGGTACCGACTTAAAGTCAAATAAAACACTTGAAATCACTATTCACTATCTCTATCCTCACTTTCTCTCCCTCCCACAGCCGTGACATGCCCTCCCTCTCCCTCATCTATGCAAATTTTTCTTTTCTTCATAACTTCATCATTTCTTAACCGAATCGGACGATTCTTGTCTTGAAATTCGATGGAAATCATCATCCGAACACAACCCACCGATTAGTTTCCCTCAAAACCCTCTCTATTGTGAGAAAAAAGGCATATACAGCCACGAAATTTTTGGAAATTTTGTGATTTTGGGGTTGATTTCTTGAGCCATTGCTTGTGGAGTTCTAGGAGGAGTCTTGTGACGTAATTGTGGGTAAGTTTCAACACCTCTAATGGATTGATTTGAAGATTTATTTTTGAAATTGTTTATGCACCCTAAAGAGGGCTTGTTTGATTTGTGTTGTTAGAGAGCTCAAATGGAAAATGTCTATTAGATGATAATGTCTTAGAATGATGTATTAATGCTAGAAATGCAATGAAAATTTTAAGCGAAAAAAAGTGAATTTTAACTTAGAAAAAATTTAGTGCATGAAATGGATTTTTGAGTTTTGTGTTAATGTGTGGTATAGTGAATTGTAGTGTGATTGTATGATGATATAATAGGATGATATGAGGTGTGGAGTGGTTAAAATTGATGGAAATTCCTTGGATGTGAATTAGTGAGCAAATCGGCCTTTAGGCAAAAAGAGGTAAAATGATATTTTGTAAATTGCATGGATGATGTTTCATGCTTTAAATGGTAATTAGATGGGTTGTGTTGTGATTATAAAGTGGAAGAATCAATGAAAAATAATGAGTGGTATCATTTGGCATAAAAGAGCCTAGAGTGAAAGATTTAGCAAACGATGCGTAAAAGACGTAAAACGGAGAAACGACGATTGAATTAGCCTTTAGGCAACCTATGGAAGTGTAATAAAATGAAAAAGAAAATTTAGAAAAGTAAATCCCTAAATAACACTAATATGGCTGAACCACTTTGTGGGAAAAAGGGGGATTTTGGTGTTTTTACGTTTTGTCGTAATTTGACGTAAACTGACGGCTATACATGGTTGTATAGGTTGCCGTACGTGGATTTAAACCCGGAACAGTGAAACAGTGGACTGCCCTTGGTTTTGGATCAAGTGGATTGAGGTAAGTGATGTGGTTTACACATATTATGTCGAAACTCATGAGTAGATTCAAAGTTCTAAGTGTGTGGAATGGTCCTCTGTGTAGGCGTTCCCTGTGAATCAAGCTGTAAGTGGAGTTCTGCGGAGCTCAGTGGAAGGAAAAAGAAAGGTAACCTCTTGGTACTGGGGCTTGTTCCCCTTTTGTGTTCCACCTTCTAGTTGATGGCAATGGTAGGAAGTGTGTATGAGTAGTGTAGAACAGCATGAGCATGCATGTGCATTATCACAATGGGTACTTATGTACCAGATCTCTGGCCAGTAGATATTTTTAGCCTTCGGGCAAGTGTTTCCGGACTGCCACTGGATAGGTCTCCGAGAGGGAGTTCCAGTTGACCCAGGGTCGTGGTGTGTTATCCGGATAGGAGCACACTAGGTTGTCTCGGGTGTATATGGTTGGAAGGGGTACCTTGGTGGGTTGTTCTATGAACACGCCAGGGGTAGTACCCATAGGCGTATAGCCGAGGACATGGCGTGGTATTGGTAGCTACCATCCCGCATGTCGTAGTTGTTCTGATATATTCCCCCTTTCTCTAAATCCCTTGCTTTATCCCGTTTTATAACAGTGGTGTTGTTTTTATGTTATTTATATACATCGAAGTGAACCATTGGGCGGAGTTTTCTCCAGAACCTCTGGGTTACTGAGATATATTTGTATATCTCACCCCGTCTCGGGGCATTTATTTCAGGAGGTTGCAGTGGCACAGGAGTGGCGGGCAAGGGGCCCATAGGAAAATCATGTATATTTTGCCTAAGTGTATCATATTTATCATTCTAAGTTTATGTTGAAAGATGTAAGTGAAAGGCATGAATCGTAATATGTGATATGTAATTGAGAAGTATAGTGGCATAATGATATTAGATTTATGGTTTATGTTATGTTGAGAAATTGCATGTAAGTGGACTTTTGTGATTGAAATGAGTTAAGGATTTAAAGTGAACTGTTTATGTTTTAAGTATAAATTGGATTGGGTTGTAAGTGCCCCAAGGTGTTGTTGGACCTTGTGTGTGCCACCCATTGGATTTTGCTGGATTTCAGGTGTATTAGTGGTGTTAAACAGGTTATGCAAATTTGGGGATTCTTGGAAATACAAAGGAAACTCTGGCGAATTTTCTGTAGAATTGGCAGTTTTTGGGTGAACTTTAGAGGAGCGTATCTCTCTCCACAGTGGTCCGATTGGGACGTGCCATATGCCATTTTGAAGCTTAAGATGTCCCCTACGTTGTGTCAAAAGCCTAGGTTCATTGGTGGTGTTCGCAGCCCATGGGGGCTGTTGTCACACACTGCCCTGTTCTGTCCTGTTTTATTGGGCAGATTTGACGTAGTTTTGAGAAATTAATTCCCGCTTCGTTACTTGGTCAAATTAAGCGTACGATATATCAAATCGAAGTTTGAGGTGTCTAGTTTATGGTGTAAAATTTTGAGAGGCAGTGTCCTTGTGGTTAGGTACAGTTTAATCAGTGAAGTTTGGAGGTTTTAGGCTGTTTTGGAGTTGGTAGGCAATGTTGTTTGTCCAACTTCAAACGGCGATAACCGGAGCTCACGAGCTCGGAATCGAGTGTGTGATAGCTTGTTAGAAAGGTAATTGAATAAGGAAAAAAAATAATCTGGAGATTAAGTTTGGATTTTTAGTTTTTGTTCATAGAAAAACAAATTAGCAAGTCCGGTTAAGTGGTAAAAACGTAAAAAGTGAGGAATTGGCTAAGTGGGTTTATGGGAACCCCTTAGTATCTTGTATGTGATAAAATAATGTGTATAAATAGTTAAGTAAGTCTTCCGCTAGTGTTTCAGTTACGATCACAGCTTTTTATTATTACGCTTTTTATACTTTTACTGTTCGCGTAATAATCGGAAAAAGTTTATCCTCATTTTTATAAATGAATTGCTGTGATTGTAACTGCGCTTAATATCATAATTAATGTAAACAATATCGGTGTACAACAGGCTGTTACAACCTCCCCCTCTCCTATAATTTATATATTTTTTATTTCTTTTTTTATTTTTTAATCAATATTTTTTAAAAACTAAATATATACGGACCCGATGACCTAATTCGAACCAACTTATATTTAATCGAGCATATTCTGAATAATATATATATATATATATATATATATATATATATATTTAAGGACTCTAATTCTTTAGTAATATGAGCTCTTGAATACAAGTGGATTAATGGTCAAGATTGAGTGTAAGATTTCTAACTCTTACACCGGTGTAAGAATATCCTACCCCATATAGAGAGAGAGACCAGTGTCAAATTTCAAATTTGACACATCATCTGAGAGCCGTTAGATAAAAAAAGATCGACGACTCTGATTTGTAAGCATGTGATACCATTGATCTTTTTTGATCTAATGACTATGAGATGAGGTGTCAAATTTGAAATTTGACACCGGTGTCAAAGGATTCTACCTCGTATATATAGGAGTTAGGATCATTTTACACCGGTGTAAGTTATACTCTCAATCTTGATCGTTGATCTCACTTATATCTAAGGGCTCAAATTTTTTAGTAATGTGAGTCATAGGATATGAGTGTATCAATGGTCAAGATTGAGTGTAAGACTTTTAACTCTTACACCGATGTAAGAATATCCTGCCCCTATGTGTGTGTGTGTATAAGTGGGATCTACGAACAAGATTGAGAGTATAACTTACACCGGTGTAAAATGATCCCGACCATATATATATATATATGGGGTAAATATTTCTACAGTTATTTTATATGAAGTTATCTACAGCTATCCCAAAACTGCGTCATTTTGATTAATAAATGGTGATTCTGTAATTTTAGGTGAATTAACGAAGGGTGTTTCAGTAAAATGTATATGATAAAAAAATAAAAAAATTAAGGAAACATGCTTCATTAATTCACCTAAAATTACATAAACACCCTTCATTAATTAAAATGACATAGTTTTTTGGGGTAGCTGTGCATAACCTTATCTAAAGTGGCTGATTGTATAGCTATAGTCTGTAGATAATCTCATCTAAAGTGGCTATAGAAATATTTCATATATATATATATATATATATATATATATATATATATATATATATATATATATATAATGGTTCTTTTGACTCCAGAGTAAGACTTTTATAAGTCTTAATCCCTATCTCGATCGTTGATACACGAAAATCAACAGTTGTCATTTATAATGTAATTAATTAACATAACTTCCTAAACTAAAATCGTTTGATGGACGAAAATCAATGGGGGAGTAGGACTTATAAATCTTACTCTGATCTGAAATGAAATGATCTTTATATATATATATATAGGGTTTAGCGGATGTAAAGTGACTGCACCTAAGGATTGGTGCAGTCATATAAAACTACGTCGTTTTATAAAGTAAAAGCATTAAATATGGGGAATAATAACCATACAAAGGTGGAAATAAATATAAAACATTAAATATGGGGAATCATAACCATACAAAGGTGGAAATAAATATAAAATTTTAAATTTGGGGAATCATAACCATACAAAATTGGAAATAAATATAATATCTTTATTTTCTACAATTAATTTTAAATGCGAACTTCCTTTATCCCACCCAAAACGACGTAATTTTTAGGTGACTGCACCAACGCTTACATACAGTCACATTACAAATCATTTTGCCATATATATATATATATATATATATATATATATATATATATGGACAGGATCCATTTATAAATTGTTTGGAATTTTTTTACAAATTACACTATATTCTCCCGAAAGAACATAATGTAGTTTGCAAAAGTTTATATTCTCCCGGGAGGATATAGTGTAGTTTGTAAGAGTTGGTAAATAAAAAAATTTGTAAATATAACCTGCCACACATATATATATATATATATATATGAGAAATAACTATCTCATGTTGCATGAGAAATTTATCTCGTGCAACAGAGACAAAATAGTGGGGTCTATTATTTTTTTTATTTTTTAAAAAGTAGTGAACCCCACAATCTTATCTCATGCAACATGAGAAGCCTTAATGCGTTAATAGATCCCTATATATAAACCAACCTAAACTCATTTAATCATTGTAACCCACATTTTTTTTTTTTTTTTTGGATACAAATAATGGCACTGAGATTCCAAATCCTTCATCACTAGATGAATTCTAATGTTTTTGTAACTCACGAGTTTTAACTAACTCAACTCTACCGTAACCATACAATTCCCAACAAAGTTGTATGATAATTCATTTGATTGAGAAATATGTCAATTAGTGAAGGTGGATATGGATCCACCAATAATTTATAAAAGAAAAAAAGAAGAAGAAGATGCAAGCCCAATGGAATACAAGAGTTGAGCAGCCCAATTGAGAAGCATAAGTTAATAGAAGCAAAGAAGAACAGGAAGCTGGACAGAAAGACATGATAGAAGATGTAAAGCTTTAGATTGAGCAATGCAATAGAGCTGAAGCAGCATGTTATTAATTAAGGGGGAAATAGCAGTGAGATACTTTCCTCTCTTAAGACTAAATTTTTACATTAAGTTCATAGTGAAACATAAATGATTTCAGCAGTTTTTATATTAATTGGATTGAGTTTTATTTCCCAATGAACATTATCAAATAGAATTTTGGATGGATTTAATCAGATTTGATTTTCATACTTTGAATTTATATCAATCACATTTTGGTTAAGCACCAAAAACTATTGATAATAGTAACTTTAATTATTGAATATCAATTGTCATTATTGACTAAAGATATATTAAATTATGGGGCAGGTTATATTTATAAATTTTTTTATTTACAAATTCTTATAAACTACATTATGTAGGACCGGTCATACATTAATCACATAGTGTACGACCGGTCCTACATTAATGTAATTGCAAAAAAAAATTGTAAACAGATCTCATCCGTAAAATTATTAAGAAAATGGAAATGCAAAACTTCTGGGCACTTTTAAATATGGGCTTGCAATTTCTGATATTGTATGAGAAATGCAAGTTTCCTACCTAGAGAGAAAGAGATGGGGCCCACCTTAAAAAAAATAAAAAATAGAAAAGTGATTGACACGGATATCGAAGTGAGACTGATAGGAGAGAAGATTTCTCATGCAACATAAGAAATTTTTTCCCTTTAAATATATTCTATAAGTACATCGGACTATCGGAGTTGCAAACATCTAGATGGATGACACGTATAAAAAATTTAGTGGGGGCATCAAATGCGATATTATGATCGTATTCTATTTTTTAAAACTGGAACTAGTGCCAGGTCTTAGCTCTGGGTAGATCATAAACCTTAACAATTTATTTTAGGGATTTGCATTTCTCATTTAATAAGATCACAAATTCTTTTTTACACATAATATTTTGTAGGGCCCGTATATTTTGACATAAAAAAAAGTTACGACACGTAAAATAAATTTCTATAACATAACAATTATTTTTTTCACAATATAATTTTTTATAGAACCCTTTATGTTATGAGGAGGGATATTCTCACTATCAAAATTTTCCACTACCAATTTACTACCTATCTAATCATCATTAGATTAACATTTTCTCTCTCTTCAAAAACTTTTTAACATTTTCTCTCTTTGATCCTGAAAGAATAACTAAGTCTGTTAAGACTGTTACTTCAGTATAACAGACTCCCACTTCTGTTAGATTAGTTTGTTATTAGTTGAGTTTGTTATTAGTTAGTTAGTTCTATCTTTACTGTACATATAGCTTTAGTGCGTTCATAGTCTTAGTAAGTAATTCTTCTCTTCTTCATCAATATACAGATTCATTTCTTTTCTTTCTTTTCTTGCTTTTCTCTGATACCTTTCATGGTATCAGAGCCGTGATCAAGATCCATGGAAACCGAAACCGCTTCCGCACAGCAAACACAGTCAATGCAATCTTCCACACCATTGCATACCTTCTCCAATCCTGTTTCATTTAAGCTTGAAGAAGGAAACTTCCTTCCATGGAAGCAACAAGCTTTAGCAACAATAAAGGGATTCAATTTACAGAGATTCATAACAAATGAAGTCGAAAGTTCTTCAGAGCAGCAAGATCAACTCTTGATGTCTTGGCTGCTTGCTTCAATGTCAGAATCACTACATACAAGAATGGTTGGATGTGAGTCATCTTTCCAGATTTGGAGCAAACTACAAGAATTTTTCACCTCCCAAACTCGAGCCAAGGTGAAGCAATTAAAGATTCAATTGAAAAACACAAAGAAAGATGCATCGATTTCTAAATATTTGTTGGAAATCAAGAAGATTGTGGATTCTTTAGCTGCAACAGGTTCATCTATCACTGCAGAAGAACATATTGATGCAATTTTTGATGGTCTTAGTGAAGACTATGATCCTTTCATCACTTCTGTTACTTCAAGGACAGATCCATACAAAGTTGGAGAGATTGAGGCTCTACTTATGGCTCAAGAAGAACGAATTGAGAAGCACAAGAAGACTGATCTTGGAATGTTGCAGGCTAACATAACTCATTTGAATGCTCGAAGGTCTTATGGAAATAGCACTAGTAGAGGGTACAGCTCTAACAGAGGCAGGTTCTTTAACAATAGAGGAAGATTTGGCAGAACAGGAGGAGGATCCAGATTTGGAAATAGCTTTCAGCAATATGGCAGCAATAATGGTGGCAAACCACAATGTCAAGTGTGTGGCAAGTTTGGACACATAGGTTTTGAATGCTATAATCGATTTAATCAAAACTATGTCAATCCATTTCAGCAGCAACACAAGTCAGAACATGGAGATTCATCAAGTTCCAGAATTCAGTCCAATTTCACATCTGCTGCATCATCTTATCAGGATGACAGTGATCCTCTCACAGTCTTTGATCCAACCTGGTACCCTGACTCAGGTGCCACAAATCACTTTACACCTGATGAATCTAATATGATGTCTAAATCGGTTTACAAAGGTCAAGAAACTGTCAAAGTAGGTAATGGTGCAGGTATGAAAATTCAACACATTGGTTACTCATTACTTCATTCATCATCAAATTCTTTATCCTTTCCTTTAAACAATTTACTTCATGTACCCGAATTATCAAAGAATCTCCTGAGTGTTTCACAATTTGCTAAGGATCATGATGTATTCTTTGAATTTCATGCTAATGGTTGCTATGTTAAATCACAGGCTACCAAGGAGATTCTTCTCCAAGGAAAGCTTAAAGGTGGTTTGTATGCCTTTGAAGGAATAAGGACACTTCCACATTTCAAGCTTCCCAAGCTTTCCACTTCCAAGCATTCTGCTTTTCAAACACAAACAGTTTCTCAAAACAATAGCAAATCTGTTCTTGATCTATGGCACTCTAGATTGGGACACGCTTCTTTTTCCATTGTAAAGTCAATTCTTACCCATTGTAAAATCCCATTTCGAAATGAAAATAAGATTGTTTGTGGTCCTTGTTGTATGGGTAAAATGCATCAGTTGCCTTTTTCTGCTTCTAGCAACATATATCACAATCCTTTAGATCTTGTGTATACTGATGTTTGGGGACCAGCACCAGTTGATAGCTGCTATGGTTCTAGATATTACATCTGTTTTATAGATGCTTACAGTAGATACACCTGGCTTTACCCTATGAAAAACAGATCCCAAGTACACAACCTTTTTTGTCCAGTTCAAAACCATGATCGAACTTCAACTCAATACCAAAATAAAAGCCCTACAAACCAATAATGCAAAAGAATACTTATCCCTTAAACCTTACCTCTAAACACATGGTATTATTCACAGATTATCATGTCCATATATCCACCAACAAAATGGTACACCTGAGCGCAAGCACAGACATGTAGTTGAGACTGGTTTATCCATGCTTGCTGCCTCTTCCTTGCCCCAAAGATTTTGGGAAAATGCTTTTATATCAGCATGCATCATCATTAATATTCTTCCTTCACCTAATCTTGGCCACTTGTCTCCTCATCAACTATTATTTTCAAAAGAACCAGATTACAGCTTCCTAAGAACTTTTGGGTGTGCATGTTATCCATATCTTAGACCCTATAATTCTCACAAACTCAATTACAGATCACTTCGAAGCACATTTCTTGGTTATAGTCATTCTTACAAAGGTTATAAATGTCTTACACCAAGTGGTAAAATTGTTTTCACTCCACATGTTATCTTTGATGAGCATATCTTTCCCTATCAACATATTTCACAAACACCTGATCCTCCAAGTTCATCCTCTACACAAAATCATATACCTGCCATACCTGTCATTACTCCCTCATTTCCATTGAGTGACTCACATGTTGAATTTTCTACTAACACCATTAATCATACTATGTCTACTTTGCCATCTGTTTCTGACTCTCCTTGCAGTACTGGTAACACCAATTCTGCTACTGCTGCTGCTCCAACTGGTGATGCTATCAATTTAGTAGCTCCTGTTTTGGTTCCCTTAACCAATCAACACTCCATGACTACTCGATCAAAGGCTGGCATCTTTAAACCTCGAGTCTTCACTGCATCTTTAGAACCTACTTCTGTTCAACAGGCCTTAGCTCAGCCACATTGGCTCAAAGCCATGAATGAAGAATATGCTGCTTTAATGAAAAATCGAACATGGACATTGATGCCATTACCCTCTGGTCGAAAACCAATTGGCTGCAAATGGGTCTTTCGTGTGAAATACAACCCGGATGGTTCTATCCAAAAGTATAAAGCCAGGTTAGTTGCAAAGGGCTTCAATCAAAGAGAAGGGTTCGACTATGCTGAGACATTCAGTCCGGTTGTGAAACCTGTGACTATTCGAATTGTTCTCACCTTAGCTCTCTCTCATGGGTGGTCCATTAGACAAATTGATGTGAACAATGCTTTTCTAAATGGAACTCTACAGGAGGAAGTTTTTATGACACAGCCACAAGGTTTTCTCTCCACCAATCCTAGTCTTGTTTGCCGGTTGGACAAAGCCTTATATGGACTCAAACAAGCACCCCGTGCTTGGTTTGAAAAATTGAGCAGTACTCTCATTAAGCTTGGATTTCATGCCACCAAGTGTGACTCCTCTCTCTTTGTGTCCATTACTCACATCTCCACAACTTATGTGTTAATTTACGTGGATGATATTTTGATCACTGGCTCTTCCTCAACAGTGATCTCCTCACTCATCCGGTCACTTAATGATGCTTTTGCTCTCAAAGACTTGGGGCCACTTCACTTCTTTCTGGGAATAGAATCGCAGCTTCTACCCAATGGTTCACTTCACCTCTCTCAGTCCAAATATATTGCTGATCTGCTTACTAAAGCAGGATTAGCAACCAGCAAATCAGTGCCAACTCCCATGGTTTCTGGTTTAAAGCTCTCAGCACGTGGTGGAAGTGAGTTTGATAATCCTTCTCTTTATCGGTCTGTTGTAGGTGCTCTTCAATACGCGACTATAACACGTCCAGATATCACTTTCTCTGTTAACAAAGTGTGCCAATTCATGCATACTCCACTGGATTCTCACTGGAAAGCTGTCAAGCGTATTCTAAGATATCTTCAAGGAACTTCTCACATGGGCTTGACCATTGCTCCTTCCTTAAAACCTCAGCTCCTAGCTTATTGTGATTCTGATTGGGGATCTGATATAGATGATAGACGTTCCACGTCCGGTTTCTGCATCTTCTTAGGAGGGAACTTAGTATCTTGGTCTTCTAAGAAGCAAGGGGTAGTAAGTCGTTCAAGCACCGAAGCTGAGTATAGGTGCTTGGCTTCCACTGTGTCTGAGCTAACATGGATAAGATCCTTGTTGTCTGAACTTCAAGTGTCTCACCTGACTGCACCTCGGATTTATTGTGATAATCTCAGTGCTGTTTTACTTACAGCTAATCCTCTCTTTCACTCACGCACTAAGCATTTTGAACTTGACTTGCATTTCGTTCGAGAGAAGATACTTAGTGGTTCTATCATTGTGCGTCATATACCTTCTGCAGATCAGCTTGCTGATGGTTTAACCAAGGCTGTCTCCAGCTCACAGTTTATGGCTTTCAGGGACAAACTCACCCTCTCAGTTTCTTCGTTGATGAGTTCGCGGGGGAATGAAAGAATAACTAAGTCTGTTAAGACTGTTACTTCAGTATAACAGACTCCCACTTCTGTTAGATTAGTTTGTTATTAGTTGAGTTTGTTATTAGTTAGTTAGTTCTATCTTTACTGTACATATAGCTTTAGTGCGTTCATAGTCTTAGTAAGTAATTCTTCTCTTCTTCATCAATATACAGATTCATTTCTTTTCTTTCTTTTCTTGCTTTTCTCTGATACCTTTCAGATCCAATGGTGATGTGATGGATAGTAAGTTAATAGTAAAAAAATTTAGTAATTAGAATATCCTCACTCTTATGTTATATGGGATTAAAACTTCACAACACTTCAATGAGACTCATTACTACAAAAAGTAAAAAAATAAAATAAAATTAAGACAAGCTCGATTTTTCATAGGTCTATAGTAGGAGAAGTAAATTTTTGCTGTAATAGCAGAAGTTTTAAGCTCATGTTATATTTGGTACTATGTCTACAATGCTGATTTGATTCCGTATTTTATTTTACTCCTGTGACTGATTGACATCTCTTGTTGTAATTAAATTTTTGATGTGGGATCGATTTTAACTAAAATTAATACAATAAATAACATGTGGTATTATAGTGTGTCTGCGGAAAGGGAGGTTGAGATGAGAAACTCAACCCCCAATAAATAAACATTAGAATGTTTGTTAGCAAAAATAAATACGGAATGGTGATTTTATTTCATGCGTTATATCAAAGAATTAGAAACCATAATTCCTTTTTACAGAGTTGGAATTGGTGACTCCAGGCTTCATGGAATGGGACTTCAAATTATTTTTTCTATCATATATATCTTAATTTATATTATTTTTAACTTACATAATTTAATGTGTTAAATTAGTTTTAAATATTTATGTAAAATTTTAAAGAGTAATAATTACATAAAATGAGAATAGTTATAAAAATATAATAATATTGTGGAATGTGATTACTGTCCAAAGTATTATAAAGAAAAATCAATTCACATGTACGAAATATCTTATCCGAAATATTATACATGGATTAATTTTTATTCCAAAGACTCCAACTCATACTTTTAATTAATAAGAATAAATTTCTTACCGTTTGAACCAATTATTGTGAATGGTATTCAAAGAGTATTGGGTTTTTTTAGCAACAATGTTTTGATATAGGAAAATATTATACTTACTACTTATTTTCTTACTACTTGTTACTACCAAATCTTAACCATTGATCCCAAAAATTACAGCTGTTAGATTGACGAAAATCATACATAAAGATCTATTACTTAATTGAAGTAACTTGGGCCAGTGGCCATTACCCAAGACCCAATAACTACTTTTTTATTTCTTTTTTTTCAATACAGTAAAAAAAAAAAATTAATTGTGCTAGCAAGTAGAGGCTACTAGGAAAACTTTTATTAGTTAGATTCAATGAGTTTACGATAATTCTTTTGGTGTAATGAATATGTGAGTACGTTACCGAATCTGGGGTTATACGAATTATCATAACACAGTATGAAATGCTCGAAGCCGTTTGATAAATCTTATTATTACAAGCTGAGTTGGCACTTATTTGTCACTAAAACATGGCTAATTGGAGAACTTCAGAGTAGGTTCTGGAATACATTGAAATTTGAAAACACTTGGTTATGTCATTTTCATGGCTATTAAACTAAGGAAGATAAGGATATTCTGCACAATATACCTCTCCACCATTTTTAACTGTTCCCCTTTTGTTTTATTTAATATTTACCTTATCATGGCAGTGCCTTATCTATGATCTGTCACCACACAGCTGTTTTTTCCACCGCCATAATCCGCATATATATAAACACAGAACTCTCTCAAGACTTTTAAGTATATTCTGTTCTTCTCTTTGACTATTGAAAAGAAAACACTAATGGGAAGTTTAGAGGAGGACGAATTGGTACGGATGGTGCAAGATTTTGTAGAATCTGAATCAACATCTCCAACAAGTTCTACTTCCTCAAATTGTCATGCTTTAAACCATCGAACCCAATATTTTATTTTGCAGGTACTGTTCAGTGAATTCAAAGGACTTGTGTTTCTTGTTTTGTTCAAATCTTGTCTCGGTTTAAGCATGGCTTTGGCTTTGTCTTTGTCATGCTTCTGATGTGTTTTTTTCTATGTTGCAACGAGTTTCAGGATATTCTAAGGAGTGAGGGTAGTCATACAGTAGCAGAGGCTAAGGTTTTGAAGTATGTATTGAAGCATATAAGAGGTAGACAGGGTAGTGGTGAGAAAACATCAAGTGTTAATAGATGGCTTGTTATGAGGATGAAAATCGATGGCTTTAATGCTTCTATATGCAAAACATCTTGGGCCACTTCCTTGGGATGTCCTGCTGGTGGGTCTTTCTCTATCTTTTTCTCAATTTCTCTAAATTTGAATTAGACATGCTCATGCTGCACTATTATGGGAGATCTTATATTAAAGTTTTGAAATTGTGTCTTGCTTTTCAATTTTTCCTTACGGAACGGGATCTGTTTACAGATTTTTTGGAATTTTTTTACAAATTACATTATATTCTCCTAGGATAATGTACTGTAGTTTGCAAAAAATTGTGTTCTCCTGGAAAAAAATAGTGTAATTTGTAAGAGTTTTCCTGATATCAAAAATAATTTGGTAAACCACTACACTTTAGTCCTTTTTTTTTGTTTTCTATGTAGTTGACCTTTTTGTTTTGTACAACAGGAGAATATGAATATATTGAAGTCATAATTGAAGATGAGAATTATGCTAATCCTGTGAGGCTTATAGTAGATATAGACTTCAGGTCCCAATTTGAACTTGCAAGGCCTACACAATACTATAGAGAATTAACAGACTCAATCCCAGTTATCTTTGTTGGGACTGAGAACAAACTGTGCAAGATAATCTCACTGCTATGTTCTGCTGCCAAACAGTCCCTGAGAGAGAATGGCCTCCACGTACCCCCATGGAGAACCACTACATATATGCAATCCAAATGGCTCTCTGGTTGTCGTAAAGAGCCAAGTAATTGCAGGGAGAATTTTATTGGAGCAAAAGCTGATTTTCTTGGCAATTGGGTACCTCCTATAGTGAAGCCAAAGAAAAGGGATTTGGGTGGTGAATCTGGTTTGACTCGAGTCAATTATCTAACATGAGCATAAATTGTTGCTAGCTGATGAGTCTCTCTTCATTTTGAGGACTACCCAATTTTGGTCTGTCTTTGGAGTTTTTTTTTTTTTTTGGTATAATCTGGTATCCTTGTTCAACCTCCTCCGGTTAGGATACGGCCTTGCACGCTAGCCCCTCATTGAGCTTTGCTACCGGAGGAATGATAGACTAATTTCTCAATCGAGGAGGGAGGCACATCTTCTGGCTCTAGCCGATTTTCCAAAAATTTATTTGAGTCAGGTTTGAACTCATGATTCAAGTAAAACCTGGTTTGAACAGTCAAGCAAAATCAGCTGAGTAGGGTTTTTTTTTTTTTGTTGAACTCAAATGATTATCAAAAGTATTTTTGTATTGTAACGTATGCAACAATAAATTAAAGTCCTCATCGTGCCCAAATTTTTAAGTTCTTTTGTGAGCAACTGCAGGATTCCATTATTGAATAAATGAAAAACCTCCTCCTCCATTCTATGTTTCAGAATTTTATTTTATTTTTCTGGTTTCAAGTTATAGAAAATCTAGAAAGCAGTTTGAAACAATCTATTAATAATTTCACGTGAATCATGTACCATTAGTTTCTTATTTTAGATTTAAATCTACGAACGAATTTGTCTGATTTCATTTTTCATCTTACACTTAAGGATATTGGTAAGTAACGACGGAAAAATTAAATAAATTTCCTTCTTTCTGCGCCGCATTCCATCATCATAACCTGCGTATTGGTCTCTCTTATTTTTCGGTTCTCATATATATATATATTGGATTTGCAATTTCTCATGAGAAATATAAATTTATTACAGAGAGAGAAAGAGAAGTGGCCCATTAAAAAAAAAAAAGAAAAAATAAAAAGTGATTGGCACGGAAATATAAGAGGTGAAAAAAGAAAAAATTTCTCATACCTATGAGGTGAAAGCTTTGCAATTTCTTATAATCTTTCGATTTCTCTCTAGCTTCCTAGACTCTTGTCATGATTAGGCCAAACTAGTAAAAGTTAAGTAAAAAAAATAAAAAAATGGGTTGTTAAAAAAAAAAAGAAAAAGCTATATTATTAAATCCATTAATTTTGATTGATGTTTCAAATGATAATTAAATATATAAATAGTTTCAAAAGAAGTTATTATTTTAGTCTGACATTATTTTTATACGATAATAGTGACTAATCAAAGAATAATCAAGGGAACTTCCATATGTTTATTAGCAGCAAGCAATTATGAATGTCACGATGCATGTGACATGTCTAATAATAGCTGTATTGTTTTCTCTCTTTTTTGGATAACATATGTTGTATATGTTGTTGTTTTCTGATTGGATGAATTACATGTGTTTATGCAAGAAAACGTACGACCTATCAAATCAAGCGAATAAATAATAAATTGGAAGATACCAATCGGCTAATTTAATTTGTTTCTAATGCAGAGCCCAAAATTCGTTGCATCTCTTGCGAGTGGTGTGCTTGCTAGCTAGATAGAGGCTCAGTGTATATTTCATTGTATTTTTAAGACACTATCAGCCACACAAGTAGGGTATAGAAAGAGAAAGGGGCAAATATATATGCATTATTGGCGAACATTTCAAAACCGTATATATATATATATATATATATATATATATATATATATATATATATATATATATATATATATATCACCAATTAATATATGGGATTTACATCTATCATGTCACATGACACCAATAACATTTTTACACACACAACATTTTGTGGGGCCCACACTTTCTAAAGCAAAAAAAAAACAAAAAACTAATGCACGCAAAATGAATCTCTATAATATTACACAATCATTTTTCCTACAACATAACTCTTATAAACCCTTAATATATACTACCCCGAAAAGTGACGTGAAGAAAGTGATATAGACATGAGTGAGTTAGGGATGACAAACAACGTCGTCAAAAGAACCTAGACGTACATACAAAAATAAACTGGGGCAATGAATCAGCCGTACCCCGTACGTATCCAAAGGAAACCAGTGGCATTGAGAAAAACATGTGGCACCAAAACCGTGGGAAACTTGGTCATGTATATATACGACAAACAAATATGTCTCTTTCCATCCCAATTTCATCCAATTATCCTAACTTCCCTCTTTCCCTTTCATCCTTCCATTTCTACACACGTATTGAAGCTCGACATCTATAATAATAGGGTAAAAGGTGTATCATTTTAAAAGATGTAAAGTTGTATCATTATAAGAGAGAGAAAGAGATAAATAAAGGAAAAGAAAGTTGACAAAAAAATAAATAAAAGTGTATGTCCCACATCTTTATAAGAATAAAATGATATAAATTATTTCATTAATTAAAAAGATAAACACTCTTCCGATAATAATAATAATAATAATAATGAATAACCTCTTTCATCATCATCCTCTTATCCTTTTCTATCTTTGTTTCATCGGCCTACGTCAATTCTTTAGTTAAATACTTTTACCATCAAATCACATTTTTTTGCATATGATACTTCTTCCAATCTTTAAATAACAACTAATCTCGTTTGCTTTTGTTATTATTATCACTACTGAATATATAACCATTATTTTCACTTACACGAATCACTATATATATAAGAGACTTCACTCTTAAGATAGCAAAAGAATACACTATTTTTACTTTTTTTGGATGGGATTAAAAAGAATATAGTAATTTGATGTCCATGACTCCACATAACTCATTACCGAAAGGACATATGCATGTTGGTCTTTCTTTCTTCCCCTAATAATGGACTTGTTTTCTAAATTAAATATCAAATTACAAGTTTAATATTTTTATTAGAGATAAAATTATTTCCAGCACCAGACAAATAAAGTTATAGCTTACACAAGAGATATCAAACCATATCTTTATGTTATTATTGGTTTTATTTTTTAAAATATCATTAATTGCTCTTTAATAATAGGGTTTTATAAAAGTTATGTTGTAGGAAAAGTGATTGTGTTATGTTACAGAGATTCATTTTGCATGCCGTGATTTTTTTTTTTTGCTTCAAAAGATGTGGACCCCATAAAATGTTGTGTGTGTAGGAAACTCTTTATGGTCATGTTAAACGACGAATGCAAATCCCAAAATAATAAGTCTAACAAAGATAAAAATTGTGAGTCTCTTCGTGACAATTTAATTAATAGCATTGTAAGATCTACATGTAATGGATCCCTGGCGCTACGTTATATCCCCGTTCTTAGGAAGAGGGTCAAACCTAAAGTTCTTTTCAATTGCAACAACTACATTCTATTGGTATCCTAAATCCGGATAATCAAATGTTACGTACGTTTGGCAGTTATAATTCTTATAGTGGATGCAGTGCTACATAGCTTAATTATAGGCCAATATTATGAACCCACTTATGCTTCTCTAGACTTTTGAGTAATTATTATGCATATCAAACACTTATGAGGCAAGTAATTATTATCTATATCATATTAAACATCTTCTTGGCTCAATCATCACCATTCATTTTTTTTTCATTCACTATTTCTCTCAGTTTTTTCGAGCAATATCAATGCTAGCATTCTAATATGTTTGCTTACGGGGGTAAACTAGGACAAAGTCTTATTCCCAGATCTGGGTGTTATTTATTAGCTAGTTCCATGCAAGCACGTCCAAGTGGTAGTAGGATTTTATTTCCCAAAGTTGTCTAATCCTTTTCCAGCACTAGAAGACAAAGACGGATCTAGGTAGAAGAGAAGGGGAGTAAGTGCTTACCCTTAAAATATGATGTAAAAATATAAAAATACCCTTATGTTAAAATTCAAGTTTTTCCAATTTAATTTTGGGATAGGATATTAAAACAACTAATTAGGATTACTACAAATGTTACTATGTTACTACCAATCAATTTCACCGTTAGATCAATTATGTTGATCTAACGGTTATATTTATTTTCATCTTTGTATGGTTATGATTCCCCATATTTTATATTTTATATTTATTTTCACCTTTGTATGGTTATGATTCCCCATATTTAATGTTTTTACATTAAATATCGGGATCATAACCATACAAAGATGGAAATAAATATAACCGTTGAATCAATATAATCGATCTAACAGTGAAATTGATTAGTAATAACATTGGTGATAACCCTAGTTGGTTGTTACGATATCCTACCCCTTTAATTTCTTTCTTTATATTTTATTTTTTCATGAGTTTTTTTCTTTTCTCCTCCACCTTCATTATCCAAACCTAACACCTAACAGCAGATGTCTCTATTCCAGACCCATCATTTACATCTACATACTGATTCATCTCCTCTCAAACCTCAATCTCCATTATTGGAAGTTGGAACATTTATTTTTTCATTCTTCATCGGTCTAGTTGAGTCACAGACCCATCCAACTGTCAGCTGCTCGCAAGTCGCGTTCCATATCAGACCTCAATCTATACGTACTTAACTTATTGGGTGTCCACCCTTTATTCATTTTCTGGATCCGCCACCGCTAGAAGGGAGCTTGGTTAACTTATTTTCTGTGTGATCCCTATATATAGCTTCGGAAATGACATTGATGTTATATCTAAAAAATATCTTTCATTTTTACTCGAAGGAAGCCCATCACTGCCATATCAGTCTCCACTCTCAGTTATTCCAAGTTGCAAAAATGTATAGAATTATTGGCTTAGTCAGCTTCTACATGTTTTTAAAATCACGTGGACCCACGTTATTTTATAAATAATTGTAGAGAACAGCAAGAATAACAAAAGTTGCCATTGCCTCACCATGACACATGAACTTTTTGAAGTATTTATGGGTGAAAACCATGTTATTTGGTGCCCAATGATTCTATATGTCCTTCACTACATAGGTATCATGAAGCCATGGTTGTGACTTATGAATTTCGCTTTCTAGATCATGGACATATTACTCTGTTAGCTTTTTTATTTTTATTTTTTATTTTGGTAAATATATCTCTCTATTGGTTTCTGTTCAATAATCTTTCGTGTTTGTTTGGGTTTAAATTTTTGGAGAATTTATTTTAAGGGAGTCATGTCAGAAGAATTTATTTTTCACAAGCACTGTTAAATTAAAAGTGGTTTTATATAAATAAAATTTTAAATTGCCTGAATTTGAGACTTAGTCTGTTTGAGACCGTAACTATCTTATTATTATTTTATTTTTTGTGGACCGTAATTAACTATCTTATTGTTTCGTTTAAAAAATGTTAATTTTGATGTAATAATTAGGAGTATTTAACAATTGGATTGGATTGACCTTGAGAATAAATTTTTTGATTCATTTCGTACAATCATTTTTCTTATAATATCATCTGAGTAATTTGGTTAAAAATACAAATATGATCCAATCCAACTAAATATGAATCAGTTTAGATTTGATTTGTTTTTCAGTTTTTGGTTAGAATTTTTTAATACACATACTCATTAAAATATGTAATTCAATTTCTTCAAAATACATATCAAGTATGATTAGAAGTTAAATAATAAAAATACAAATATAAAGTCATATAAAAATTCGTTTAATATTATGAATAACATAAGATTGAATCGGTATTCTCAATTTAGATCTGGAAACTGATCTAATTTAAACATTTTTTAAAAATTTCCAATTTATTTAATTTTCAGTTTTATAATTTATTTATTTGTAAACTGAACTGATTCAATTTTGAGCATTCCTTATAAGTAATAATAATGTAATTGGAATTGTTTTTAAGTTTAAAATTATTATGAATTATGGTTTAAAAGTAATATAAAAATATTAGTTAACTTAAGAACTAATATTAAGTTCTAACATGGTGAGGATACCAAAAAAAAAAAATTATAACATGCTGATTTTGGCTCTTTTGTGCCATATCATTTCCATTCTTCACACACACACAAAAATATTAATGAAAAGTGTTCTGATACGGAGCACTGAAAGTAGATAATTCCTAACCAAAAAATAAAAAAGTAGATAATTTTTTTCTATAAACATAAAGATTTTTTTCTATATCCAATTATTTTATTCTAATCGTATTGTGGTGAATTGATATTCATATTCATATTTTATGTCAGCATTTGGTTTGTTTCCCATTTTAAACAATATTTTTCTAACACAAAGACCAGCCCCAACTAAATAAGTGTTATGACTTGTTATAAAAAAAAAAAGTGTTATGACTTTTGACTCACATAATATGAAGAGGTTTGAAATTCAAATGCGATTAACGGAATATTAAGATTTTGGGTTGGTAAGTCAAGCCCATTTATTTTGGTTCGTTACTTTTTCCATTCATGGGAAGAATCCCTTTTGGGCTCCGCATACCATTAAGAAAAGATGCAAACTCCAACAACAAACATACAGTCCTTTAATTCATTGCATCTAGTGAATTGTTACAAAAGTAACAAATTATGACAATTGACGACAATTGAAAATGACAATTAAAAATAGGAAAATATTGTCACTGCATGATATATTTATTTAATTGTGCCTCTTAACCTTGGGTTTGGGTTGTAACTGTTAAGCTAAATCACATGTGAACTTCAATTTGATTACCGATTGGCCCTTATTCACATTTAAATTCATATGAAAGGGGAGCATAATAATTGTCGTTATATTTCAAATTTAAAAACAAAGACCTTTTTGTGCCAAAAAAAATATAAAAAATACAAAGACCTTTGGATTAAGGTCACGAAACACAAGGTAGGGGACATACCAATAACAGGTTGAACTAACACACATATTATTCAACTATATACGATTTTGCAGAACCACTCTTTGACAATCCAGCTTACAGGAAAGTTCAACATTGGAAGGTGGTTACCTGAAGAGTGAAAACTACTACCCCATGCGTGATTATAAGCCACAATATTCCGATCACACATGGAACCCAACAAACGTGGTCATTATTGTAGTGACCTGTCCAGGAATAAGAGCATTTGTTTAGTAAGTGGGTACCCTATTGCTTCCTAATCCTGAATCAGGTAGTGGATAGACCACTGATTCACCATGGGTGGCGCCAATTTCAAAGACCAGAGAAATATATTAATTGATTATGATAGTGCTTAACCAAACAACTAAAGAAAATGAGCCTAATATATCTCTCGGCTATAAATTTAGTTGAAAATAATGTTATAACCAAGATCAATTGTTTTTTTGTTTTTTTATTATTTTAGAATTAAACCAAGGGAAAATATTTTCTCATGTCGTAGGAGAGTTATTTTCTCCTTTAGTTTTCGTGCAATATTTTCTTTTATTTTTTTATTTTTTTAATAGATGTGGGCCTCACACAAGATGTATCTACAACATGAGAAAGTTTTCTCCTACCACATGAGAAAATCGAAACCCTTAAACCAAAGTAATGTGACAAAATTTACTAGGAGGCAGCGAGCTACCTATCTATATCTTTCTTTTCTAATATAATGTAAGGGTCCATCTAATCTCATGCAAGAAAAGAAAAAAAAGTGTATCACGGTTTTCAATGTATCTATAGGAGATAAAACTACTCTTATTTAACATAAGTGTAGTTTTTCCCATAATGTAATTACTTAGGGGGTATTTGGTAGGAGGGAAAAAAAAGTTGCCCAGGAGAGTGGGGTGAGGAAAATAATTTAGTTATGTTTGGTAGGAGTGAAATAAAAAAGTGGCTGGCAAATTTTTTTTTGATGGATAACAATTTTAAACATGATTTTAATTGAAAACTTTACCATCTAAATTATGGTAAAAAAAATTGCACACAGTTAAGACATCTTTACTTATCTTACCCAGCAATAAATTTTGATCTACCAAACACTTTTTTTATCTTACCCGACTATAAATTTTCTCCACCACCAGGTTCGCGACAAATTTTTTTTACTGAGAAGGAAAAATATCCCCTCAGCAAACGCATGTCAATGAATGGTTAGGAACTGCATGTGAAAGTTGGTGGCAGGTACAAAATGTGGCTGGTCACTCAACGTAACGGACCATACTTGCATCCGCGGTTAAAAATTCAATATAATAATTTGCTGCCATAATGTATAACCAAAGTCGTTTCGTTCCTTTATCAAATTCCCGAGTGCTCCCTCACACTGGCTGAGCTCAGTTTCATGTCTCATTAACGTGCAAGCGCTTTCAACTTCCCCATCAATGTCTCAGTGGGAACACCGATTATTTATTGAAAGGAATACGACACATTAGCCACCAAATAACCGTTTTGGCAAAGCTCAAGTGTAGGCGAACAGGTGCGCCAGTTGTAGAAGCAATTAACTTGTTTGAGTAAAATTCGCCACGCCCAACTTTCATATGATGGCAAATTTACTTTACATATATATAACAGAACCTTTCAGTTTTTACCATGCAATCAAGTTGTGTCATGGAAGAAAGGTGAGAAGTTTTGTCCACGCAACAGCTCTATAAATTTAAAACATAAATGTTTTTTCAGAGAATCGTGGTGCCCATAATGGTTTTTCCCCGTGTCTTGTTTTCTTAGTTTCATTGGACCGGAAAGCGATGTATAAATATACTAGTTTTACTTGATCAGGTCATGCTCATGTGATAACCAGTTGCTATAATAATAATAATGACAGAGAGCATTCCAATAAAGTGAGAGGGATAAACCCCCACAATATGATTTGGAATTTCTTAATTGTTTATTGCATTATAATTAGAGGTTTACTAATATCATATTATATGAGATAGTACTTTCATATTGATGACACAAGTACGAGGATCCATAATTAAAAAAAATTAATACAAAATTCTAAGGACTAGGATGTATGGCATAAGATAGATTTTTTTATGCAACACGAGCTTATGATTAATAACTAGTCATTTACAAAGGGGGTGGTGAATAGAACTCCCCCATTTAATCATGCCTGTGAATTTTCGTACGACGATGGCCTAATGGCTGAGATGATGGAATCCGATCACCCCCTTGAATGAAATTCTGAGCTGAATAGGCGAGCACATGATCAGCGGGGATCTTGCTACTCCATGGAACCCTCTGAGACAAATCAGAACTAGGTCCCGAATTCTCAAATTCCCCATAATAAAGTGTCTTGAGCGCAAAATCACCACTCCATGGCATCCAACCCTGAGGTGTGATAAGTGCTTCCAATATTGAACGAATGAAAACTGTTCTAGAATACTCCTTCCATGGCCTACCCAAGTAGTTCTTGTGCACCTGAGGCTTGCTTCGATACAGAGCCATATAATCCTCAGTGCCATTAATCAAACAATTCTGGAAAACAAAGCCCGTAGCCTGTGCTGGGTCAGTCCTGCCATGCGCCGTTATGGCATTGTTCTCTCCATGCTCTGGTTTCACTTGCCTGGGACGAACCAGAATTTGACAATCTTGAAAAATTGTAGCAGAGTTCCCAAAGATGAAATCCACATTGCCCACAATTCGGCATGATTTGTAAAATTGGCGTAGTGAATGAGCATAAAGAGTATCTTGATTCCCTAAGAATTCACAATTCTCAATCACAGATAGATCACTGTCTGATCTAAAAGCCACAGCTTGGTGCACATCAGGACCTGCTCTGTTTTCAATTGTGAGATCCTTCGCCATGAATCCATCACCAAGAACCGCTGCAACCATTATTATTATTATTATTATTCTAAATGTATGATTAATTAAAAAATAAAAAAATAAATAAAAATTAAACAGTTATTACCAACTGTGGCAGAATTGTAGGTTGACACTCCGGGTTGGCCCACGTTTGCAGACCCAGTGATGACAGTTTTTCCCATTCCGTCACCTAAGAACACTACATTTCTCTTGTCAAACGGAACCCTAACGGTTTCTTCATAAACTCCTTCTTTTATGTATATCACGAACCTCTTCCCTGCTCCACCGTCGTTATCTGGCGCCGCGTTAACCGCCTCCTGCACCGTCTTGTAACATCCGTTTCCTCCTCCCTTGCACACCGTAACGTCAGGCGCCGACTTCGTCGGGATCCCTCCGGCGGAATTGGATCCCGAACCGGTTGCCGACCCGGAGTTTTCCCATAACCCGTCCCGCTCCGTCTGCGGGGGTTTCCACGAGGCGGTGTCGTTTCCGAATACGTCGTAGGAGAACGCCATGCTGAGCGCGTTGCTGGAGAGAATGGTGAGTGAGTCGAGGAACGACATCGCTTCGCCGACGGCGCGGGTGTCGTTGGCGTACATGAGGCCGTTCCGGCAGTCGTACTGGTAGGCGAGGGCGGCGCTCAGCCACGCACGGGCGTCCTTGGTCCTGCCACGTGGCAGTGCGTCGTTGGCGAGGGAAATGCGGTGCTGGGAGTTGGTGAGGACCTCGATGCAGGTGGTGGCGGCGACGGTGCGGTTGCGGCTTGAGGCGGAGGAGTCGAGGATTGACTTGACCATGGATTGGGCGGTGACGAGGTTGTTGGAGGGGACGGCGATGGCGGACTGGATGAGTTGGATGGGGGTGGGGTTGGGAGGGAGGTGGGTGGAATCGGTTAGAGAGGATTCGCATTGCTGGGGGAAGCGGGTTGCCTTGCAGGCTTGCTGGATCTCCGGCGTGGCGGTGGTGGTGGTGGGGTGGGAGGGCGGCTTTGGGGAAGGGGAATGGTGGTTGCGGGTGGCGGAGGAGAGAGTGAGAAAGAGGAAGAGAGAGAGGAGGGAGAGAGAGAGGAAAGAAGCCATGGTGATTGGTGAGGAAGACCGATCTTTGTTAGAGAATGGGTTAAGTAAGTTGATGGGTCATGCTGATTTTATAAGTGGAAGTGTTGAGTGTTTTTGGTTATTCCAAAATTGATTTGTGATATTTTTAAATTGTTTTTTTGTTATTGGTGCCTCCTCGTGTTCTCGTGACCATGAGATTAGAAACATTTCACGGGTTGTTGTTAGTTAGTTGGTTTTGATTTTGAGGGATGATGATGATGTGGCCATTACTGCACTCACTCTCTCTGGTCTCTAGTGATCTAGTCTCTAGACAGTGTAACAGAAGTTGGCATTTTAATAGTAATTTAGTCACGGGCACGCAGGTTCGTGAACATTTTTTGAAATGGAATGAGATATGGAAACGACACAGGTTAATGCGATGTGAAATTATGACAGTGACAACTGACAACAGTCGGTGAGGGAAGACTTTTATTATTACATTCATGTACGGATTGGATTGAGATGGTTAAATTAAATGGCTCCCATAAGAGTTGTTTAAGGATTGGATTCGATAAGAATGCGGGACATGGACGATGGTTTTGAGCCTGCGCAACGAAACGCTCACGAAGAGGTCTCGGCATGAATGGCCAACACTTTCATTTCACTGACCCTCCCTCTTCTAATTCTTCGTTTTTAATTTTTACATTTTGGGATCTCATGCTTAATATTTTTTACAGATAAGTATTAATAGACAGACCTGTTTTAGGTTACTGAGATTGGATAAGAAAAAGAATTCGGCTTTTCCCGTCCGTTTAATTTGAGTTTAACTTTAAACAAAATTTAAATAAATTATCGAATTTGCCTATTTAGTAGGTAATATATAATTTATTGTCGTAAAATACGAGTTTCACATGTGGATGACTATTGAGAGTCAAGAATGTAGTGATCTTTTGCTTGCCATGACCTTTTGTGTGATCTTTTACTTCAATGACCTTTGATGTGACATTTTACTTGCACGAATTTTTGTGAAATGTAACCATATAAGCATAATGAAGCATATAAGTGTAAGGGAAAGGATATTCTGATAATCAAGTCATGTTATACTCACGTGATACTCAATCAATCTCATCGTTAGATCGATTATGTTGATCCAACGGTTATATTTATTTCCATTTTTATATGGTCATGATTCCTCATATTTAAAGTGAAAGCATTAAATATGTGAAATTATAACCATGCAAAGGTAAAAATAAATATAAAGTTTTAAATTTGAGAAATCATGACCATACAAAGATGGAAATAAATATAACCATTGGATCAACATAATCGATCTAACGGTGAGATTGATTGGATGTCACATGGGTGTAACATAACTTGGTTGTCACAAAATCCTTTACCTAAGTCTAAAACAAAGATCGACTAAAACAATTTGGAAGAATCTGGCATAATTGTTGTAGTGAATATCTTAACAAAAAAGGATTTAAAACTAATTCCATTAGTCCATGTGTTGTTATTAAAAGATCATTATCAAGATTCACCATTATTGCAGTATATGGTGATTTAAATATAATTGGGACTCCTGAAGAGCTTGAGAAAACTAAGAAATATTTAAAGAGTGAATTTTAAATGAAAGAACTTGGAATAACAAAATTTTGGGTCTGTCTGATTGTTTTCTGGTTTTTTTTATTCTTAAAACTATTTTGAAAAATAGTTATGGAAAAATTGTTTTCTATATTTTTTTTCTTTTTGAAAGTTAAAAACCAAAACAGAAAATAAAAATAACTCATACATGTTCTCTAAATTTGATTTTAAAAATAAAAAAACAGTTATAGTTTTCAAAACATTTTTTACAAAATAGGTCTTACCAAACGAATTTTTTAGTGTTTTTGTTCTGAAAACTAAAAAATTGTTTTGCAAAATAGAAATTGAACAGAGCCTTTGTCTCGGCCTGCAAATCGAGTATTTATCTAATTGGATTTTTTTTCATTAGTCAAATTATATAGAGAAGATGTTAAAAAAAATTTACATGGACAAAGCTCATCCATTGAATTTGCCAATGGTCGTTCGATCTCTCAATATTGAGAAAGATCCTTTTCGCCCTCGAGAAAAATGTTGAAGAAGTCCTTGGTCATGAAGTACCATATCTAAGTGCAATTAGGGCTTTAATGTACCTTGGTAATAACACACGACTTGATATAGCTTTCTTTGTAAATGTGCTAGCAAGGTACAATGCTACTCCAACGCGAAGACATTAGAATGGAATAAAACATATATTTCATTATCTTTGCGGAACACATATATGTGATTATTTTATAAAAAAAATTCAAAGCCTGAGTTACTTTAGTATGCAGATGCTGGATATTTATCAAACCAACATAAAGCACTGTCACAGACAAGATATTTATTCACATATGGTGGTACTGCAATTTTGTAACGATCAACGAAGCAAACTTCGACAGCAACATCTTCAAACCATGCAAAATCAATTGCACTATATAAAGTTGGTTGAGAATATGTATGGCTAAAATCAATTATTCAACATATGCAAGAAGCATGTGGCCTAGAATTGATCAAGGGAAAACCAATGTTACTTTATGAAGATAATGCTACATGTATTGCTCAAATAAGGGAAGGTTACATCAAAGAAGATAAAACTAAGCACATTTCACCAAAGTTTTTTGTCCACACATGATCTTCAAAGGAATGGTGAGATAAATGTCCATAAGATTCGATCAAATGAAAATCTTGCAGATTTGTTCACAAAGTCATTGCCTACTAAATCTTTTAAGCAGCTCGTACACAAGGTCAGTCTATGTCGTCTGAGTAATATTTGTTGATACCAAGGGAAGTAAATCAGTTATGAATAATGTATTTTTTTTCTTTCGCTAAGTTTTCCCCCATAGTATTTTCCTTAACGATGTTTTAATGAGGTATATTCTTAATGTGTAGTCATCAAAGGGAAGTGTTGTAAAAAATGGGTTTCACATGTGGATGACTATTCAGAGTCAAGAATGTTGTGACCTTTTGCTTGTCATAACCTTTTTGTGTGATCTTTTGCTTCCATGACCATTTGCTTTTATGACCTTTGGTTTGAAATGTAACCATATAAGCATAATGGTGCATTGATGTATAATGAGTTCTATATTCATTCTCAGAGTCCTATGTAAAGGCATGCACTCTCTGAAAAATTAATAATAAGAATTGGTGATACTCTCTTACTCTCTCTATTTCATATTTCCTATTTTCAGTCTAAGTTTTATAACATTTATAAATTTCTTATTTTATTTTGCAAGTCTTCCTTAACATTACAAGGGCATACATTTCCCATAGGTGTGTTCATCAACCGATTCAAACCACGGTGACCGAACCGAAAAATCGAAAACCGAATAAACCAAAAACCGAAAAATCAAAAACCGAAAAAAATCACAAATTTTAATTGGATTGGATTGGTTTTCGGAATGGTTGATGAAAACCGATCCAATCCAAACCGATCCAATCCAAACTGATCTAATATATTAATTCCCCTCTACCTACTCGGGCCTTTCTCCAATCATAGCCCAAAAATTTCTAAACTCATTAACCCATAAACTAAACCCAAGAAAAAACTTAGTCACATCTCATCAACAAAATTTCATCTGTAGAGCTTCATATATCATTACCAAAAAAAAATCTATATTATCGTTTCCAATGCTTTTGTATTTCAAAAATAAAATAAAATTACAAAGCCAATATATACAAAAAAAATGTTATTTACACAATAATCATGAAACAAATTTTAGAATTTTCAAAAAATCGAAAACCGATCCAATTCAAACCGAAAGAAATTGGATTGGATCGGATTGGACTTAAAAAAAATCCAAACTGAATGGATAATTACATGATCAAACCAAAGGTATTGGATCGGATTAATTTTGTTTCCAAAATCGATCTAATTCAGACTGCGAACACCCCTAATTCCCCCGATCCAAATTTTTATGAAATAAAAAAAATGTAAACCAATATAATTTTTTTGGTAAATAATTTAGTTTGACTATATGTTGATTTAGTGTGATCTCCAAATCAAGAATCATGCAAAATTTCCAATTTTGAAGCTCGAGCTGTACATTCAGAGATTTTTATGAAAATGATTTTTTTTTTTTTTGTAAATTGTGAAAATGACTTTAAATAGTCATTGTTTTTTAGTTTTCAAAACTAAAATTTAGACTGATTATATTTATAATTTATTTTTTCTTACATTATATTACAATTATTTTTCTTATTGTTGAATCAAAATCAAATTAATGATTAGAAAATAATATCGAATGTCATTAATTTGATTTTAATCTAATAATAACAAAGTGAATAAAAAAACTTATAAGTATAACCTTTTTTTTTTGTGTGGAGTATAACCTACTTTACTAAAATTGAAGAATACCTTATAGATGTTCTCAATTTTTTTTAATTTTATTATTTTAATAGTGGCAATTATGTAATTATGAGAATTCATTAATACTTTTTTTAATAAACTCAATTTCTTTTAAACTTTAAATTATTTTAGGGTAATAATTTTGTAATTATAAAAATTCATATAACCAAATCAATTAATTATAGCATCTAGAGGGATGCACTTATATTTAAATATTATTTATTCTTTTATATACATTTTTTAATCTTATATTATTTATATATAATTTATTCAATTAATTATATATTTTTTCTTTGTTATTTTAAATATATTTTTAAATTTCTACTTGAATTAATTATGCATATCTAATTTGTAATTTTAAATATCCTTGAATTTATATTTTATCTAAAATTAAAAAATATATGTAATACACGAAATACTTGTTGATATTCCGAAAAGCATGGATCTATAGCTTCAAATTTTAATTTGCAAATATATTATTAACAATGTATTTATTTTGAATGACAAACTTTGAACTTTGAAGTCGGACAAAGAGTATAATTCAATTTATTCGGTATCTTCATATTATGCATTTTATTAGTTATTAATATGTTTTAAATTTGGAGTTTTTTTTTGTCTCAAATAAGTTATTTGCATTGAGTCTAAAATAATATTATTTTGGAGAAAAATTAAGATATTTTTATAATTATAATTTATTTCAATGTTATAATAGTATTTATCATTATATTTTTTAATTTTTTAATCTTAAATAATATCATTTTAGGAATAAATATAAATAATTTAGTTACATCTAATGTACAAACATTAAAAACCTTTAAATATATTATATTCTTGGGGAAAGGTTATACTTACAACCTATATTCGTTTACAACATCTGAAGCAGAGCGTGTCGGTGTAAAGAACCTTGGGATACACCACTCCAAAAGCTAGCTCAAAGGGTGGGAGTACCCAAGGCCTTATAAACTCCACATTAGTTGTCCATCCAACCAATGTGGGACTATATATCTCAACACGCCCCCTCACACGAGAGCCCATTGGGCTTGAATAATGGATAATGCAACAGGCTCAGCCTACCTGTGTTAAGAAATTCCACAAGAGAAAGTGGGGGACGGCGAGGCTCTGATACCATGTAAAGAATATTAGGATACACCACCCCAAAAGCTAGCTTAAAGGGTGAGGGAATGCCCAAGGCGTTATAAACTCCACATTAGTTGTTCATTCAACCAATGTGGGACTATATATCTCAACACGCCCCCTCACACGAGAGCCATTGGGCTTGAAGAGTCGATAATGCAACAGTCCCAGTCTACTTGTGTTAAGAAATTCCACAAGAGTAAGTGGGGGCGGCGAGGCTTTGATACCAGGTAAAGAATACACCACCCAAAAGCTAGCTCAAAGGGTGGGAGTGTACAAGGCCTTATAAACTCCATATTAGTTGTTCATCCAACCAATGTGGGACTATATATCTCAACATACGTAATCTGATTTTGAAATACTCAACCAATGTGGGACACTGACACGCTCCGACACGCGGTCAACATTTTTCGAATACATTGACTATTCCGACACGCGATTTTGACCGTATCCGACACGGTCAAAGGACAAAAATGTAAATTTCTTGAAATTTTATAAAATTAAAATAATTCTAAAATAAAATATAAAAAAATTGTAAGAAGAGGAAGAACGAAGATGAATATGATGACTCGGGACCAACTCGTCGGCCATGAAGAAATGCCCTTCGGATCGATCTGGTGGTTCGTCCATGCCAGGATCTCATGTTCCACCGTCGTCTTTGCCGGAATCATGTGTGGTCTGGGTTGGGTTGTAAAGAAGGGATAATGAAAAGGGAGAAAAAAAGAAGAAGGGTTACTTTGAAGGTGAAGAAGAACGAGAAGCAAAACGATGGTCTGAGAGATGAATCTTTGATGATGATGCTCGGAATACCGTTAATGATAAAAATCTGGGTTATGTGGTGTCTCCTCCTTAACCCCTTATTTTTTTTAACCCTGGTTGAGGTTAGATGTGACTAATAAATGTCTTTTTTCCCTCACCGCGTAGATGTTCTGCAAAGATTAGACTTTATTTGAAGTGAAGATAGACTGTAGTCTATGAAGCACCGACACTTCAAAAACCTAGCGTGTCGTGTCCGACACTTCCCGACACTATCGGACACTCCCCGACACTCCAACACGCATTATAGAAATTCAAAAAAAGGTTTAAAGGTTGCGTTGAGTTTTTAGTTCCAACTATTAGATTTGTTCCATTACGATCACCATTTTATTAAATTTAATATAAATATTTGAGATATCTTATGTTTCTTTGCAAAATTTATGAATAATATAAGTTTAGATTCTTTTTTTGTTAAATTATTGAATATTAAATACAATATACACTATATAAATTAAAAATATTATTTAATATCAAAACGTGTCCTACCGTGTCGAAATCTAACATTTTTTAGAATTAACGTGTCGGAGTGTCGTGTCGTATCGTGTCACGTGTCCCGTGTAAGAACCCGCACCGTTAATTAAGGTAATTAGTAAGTTAATTATGATAATTAGGAAATAATTCCATAATTGACCCTAATAATTATTAATGGACTTAGATAATTATATTGAGCGAGTAAAAATGCTGAAAGTCGCTTTTCGGAAGAAAAGCGCAGATACCGGTTCTGCTACTCGGTATAAATGCGTACCGGAAAAGTATCCCGGAAAATTATAACGAATGCATGATAATTACTAGAATATTATGTAGGACTTGTAAAACAAGTTTCAAGTCAAAATGACGTAATCTGATGCCAGAACTGATACTGGCTATGGAAAAGCGCGTACCGGAAAGGTGCTCCGAAAAATAAAATAAAAATATGACAAATCTTAGAAAAATGCGTAGGTCTAGAATCCGAAGTTTGAGATCAAGATCTTTTACTTTGCGATTAAGGCTAATACTGCGCGATTAGTAACTTTGCCTATAAATAGGCACACTAAGGCACAAAACCCTAGGTGCCTTATTTTTCCTACGTGACTGCTGCTGCCACCTTTCTTTCTTCTTCCTCTTCTTCCTCTTCCTTGCCTTCTTCTTCTTCTTCTCTTCTTCTTTCTTCACCATTCCTCCTTCCAAGCAACTAGAGTGTGTCTTGGGTGAGGGTGGTGCAACCTTTTCTGAGTTGAGAAGGCTGTGTGTGTGAGGTTAGTGAGCTGAACTTGAAGCTTTAGTGATGGCTACTTTGTGGTAGTCATTGTAAGCTTCAAAGTGCCTTCTTGTGGTGCAAGAACCCACCTTGAAGTGCCATTTTCGTGCTCCTACTTAGGCTGAGTGTGAGGAACCTTGGGATAGCTCCAAGAGCACAACTTGCCTCTGTTTTGAACTTTGGTAAGTTACCTCACTATGATCATGAGTCTATGATGCTTAAAGTTGATGTCTTGGCCATGTTTAATGAGTAAACAAGAGGGTATAAGAAATATGAACCTAAAATGAACCAAAGATGCATGCTTTAACGTGTTGAAGTGTTAAAAATGGAACCTTGGAAGGATATCTTCGCGAAATGCAGAAACTGCATTCTGTCGCGAAATATCCGGATATTTCGAGTGAGATATCCGGATATTGGATATCCTGATATCTCGAGTGAGATATCCGGATATTGGATATCCTGATATCTCGAGTGAGATATCCGGATATTGGATATCCTGATATCTCGAGTGAGATATCCGGATATGGGATATCCTGATATCTCGAGTGAGATATCCGGATATGGGATATCCTGATATCTCGAGTGAGATATCCGGATATGGGATATCCTGATATCTCGAGTGAGATATCCGGATATGGGATATCCTGATATTCTCGAGGGAGATATCCGGATATTGGATATCCTGATATTTCGAGTGAGATATCCTGATATGGGATATCCTGATATTTCGAGTGAGATATCCTGATACGGGATATCCTGATATTTCCAATGAGATATCCGGATATCCTGGAGATTATCGCGCAGGTAGCTGTGCTGTGTGAACAGTAAGCTATTGGGGGTTTGTGGACCCTAGATTAAGGAAGTTGAACTTCTGTAATTAATAAACTAAGTCAGAATCACATGATTAAGGGCTTATGGCTTTGTTGAAAGCCTTGAGACGTAAAACGTAAAAGAAAGGCGTAGTCTTTAAGTTGTATGCTTGTGATGCATGATTATTAATGTATTATTGGTCCATATCAGATTGTGATACTGCTGTTGTGGACTTGTGAGTGGTTGGACTCTTGGCTTGGATAGCTAGCTTGCAAGGTAAGCTTTCGTGTCCTCGGTTTAGCCATTTTGATGTTCCACCATGTCCCATGGGGATGGGTTTATGCATGCTGTGTTACATGCTTTGATTATTTTGGAAATGCTGTTGAGCCGTTTATATGTAATGAGCTATTATGATATGCATGTGGTGTCCACCTAGACGGCAATCCTGAGTATGTAGTACATACAAGATGGAGAAGCATGTGGGTGAGGTGCAGGTAGTATCCATGTACTCATGTAGGCATAGACGTATTCCTACATTTCTCTGGCCAGTAGATTTGAAAGCACACATGACATGATTAATTGCTGCATCGCATGATTTTAGAACTTATACTGTAATACTGTTTTTAGAACTTATATTACACATGTAAGTGAGCTTGGGGTGGAGACTCCTTGAGGACCCCTTGTCTTACTGAGATTTCTTGTTAGAGATCTCACCCCACGTTTGGGGACGCTTATTTCAGGATCAGGTAATGTTGAGGGCTCAGGTGGCAGGAGGCCAGAGTTGAGCTGATTGATGATATGCTGACTGCTGTTATGCTATTTCTATTGTTGTTTATGTTTTCTGCTTTAATTATGCTAAGTTTATGTTGAGACTATTTGTGGGCATTGTTGCCTTATTTGGTGAGCATGGGGTTTGTCCATGCCACATGATTGTTATCGTCTTTTTATGTTGATGTTGTAATTAAAGTATCAGGATTTTGACCCAGGTTACTTGTGTAGACCTGTGGCTTTAGATACTCACTTATATTTATGTACGAGGTATTCAGTTAGTTGTCTTGCAATTTACATACAGGCAGTATTTTTATGAAAATGATTAAGTAATCAAGTTGGTTAAGTTAATGACGTCATAATTGAATTAAAGAAAAAGTTATTCCGCATTTTAATTAAGCGTGGCTTAATACGATAGTGTGTTAACAGACCGGGTTAACACGGGCTGTTACATTTTATGGTATCAGAGCACTTTCTAGGGAAAAGCCTGTATGTATTGCAATAACTTAGGATGTGTCGTTGCATGTCTACTTTGTGTTCTCTATGACTGGTGTGTGTGATGATAATGCATTTGTGACCACATGGCGTGGGCCTGATCAACTCATTCGTTGTGTAACTTGTGCAGAGTCATGGTACCACCGAGGAGGAACACGAGTACAAGCGAGGATCAATCGGATCCTGTCCTGGCTGCATTAGCTGAGATGCAGGCGGCCCGACTAGCCGACCAGGAAGCCACGAGGCTGGCAAACCGGGCAATGCTGGACGCAATTAGAGATGCGAACCGGCAAACCACGGCAGAGGTTCTGGAGGAGAACCGGATGGCCAACATGACGATGATGAGGGTCATGTTGGAGGAGCTGAGGGCCGGTCCTGCTGCGGGCCAGGGTCCTCCACCACCTCCACCGCCGCCACCGCCTCCACCTCCGCCTAGTCAACAGGAGGACACCCAGAGCCAGATGGGCGAGGGTAGTCATTTGACGGGGGCTATGCAGACTATCCCCGTTCTTGCTGAGGATCGTGACGAGATCGATCGCCGGCTGAATGCTTTCCGCAAGCATAAGCCACCTACCTTCGACGGATCGTATGATCCCATTGCTGCTGCCAGATGGTTACAGGCGCTGGACAAGATTTTCCGGATCATGCAGTGCACCGATCCGCAGAAGCTGCTGTTCGCCACATACATGCTGGAGGGCGAGGCCCATGAGTGGTGGACCAACCTGTCTCAGGTCTATGAGATGCAAGGTCATGTGATGACATGGCCATTCTTCGAGGAGAGCTTCCTGGGTCAGTACTTCCCTTATGACTCACAGGAGAGGAAGCAGGGGGAGTTTGACCGGTTGGTGCAGGGCTCGTTGTCTGTCGACGAGTACCTGGCCAAGTTTAATGAACTGGTCAAGTTCTCTCATTTTCGCATGGCGAGGCCTACTCCTACATTCTTGGCGGCCAAGTTCCGGAGGGGACTTAATGAGGATATTGCTGGACATCTCGCTGGTTCTGCTTCGAGAGACTTCGGAGCGTTGGTGCAGCAGTGCCGCGACATCGAGGACTACTGCCAGGCGAGTCAGGCCAAGAGGGCCAAGGTTGAGGTGCCACAGAGCGCTGGTGGTTCTACTCCCTGGAAGAACAAGAAATTTGCCAACAAGGGCAAGGGTAAACCACCATTGGCGGCTAAGCAAGCGCCAAATCAGTTCAGGAAGACTGCTGCTTCGGGGAACGCCGCTAGACCTCCTGCTCCCAGATGTTCTGGATGCGGGAAGTCACATTTTGGGCCGTGCTCTACCGGTCAGCTGATTTGCTTCCAGTGTGGCAAGGAGGGCCACTACTCGAGAGATTGCCCGACGGCGAGAGTTGCTGCAGTGCAGGCTGTGCCATTGCAGATGGTTCCTACTGGGGCACCAGCCGTGCCACCTACCACCGGACGAGTCTACACACTTGATCGTCAGCAGTCGGACAGAGCTCCGAACCTGGTCAGAGGTACTGTTACCATTGGTGGATCAGCTATTGATGTTTTATTTGATTCCGGGGCAACGCACTCTTTTGTTGCTACCCCTATTGCTGTGGGGCTTGAGTTGCCCAGTGATGTGCTTTCTCCACCGATGCGGGTTACCACCGCCACCGGAGAAAAATGTTTGACCTCCACTGTTCATCGCGATGTAGCGTTTCAGTGGGATGGCCGTGACTTCTTGGTAGATCTGATAGGATTACCGATGGCCAACCTTCAAATTATTCTGGGCATGGATTGGTTGTCTAGAAACTGTGCAATGATTGACTGTTGTGCCAAGAAAGTGGTGATGTCTCCGGGTGGGTCCACAGCCAGTTCCTCACCGTTCATTTCAGTCCTGCAGGCGAGGAGGGCCTTGAGAGCAGGGGCATTTGGCTATGTCATGTTGGGAGGTTTGGTGAGTGGGACACAGGAGGATCTCACTGGCATTCCTGTGGTGAAGGAATTCCTCGAGGTGTTTCCTGAGGAGATTCCTGAGTTTCCACCACAGAGGGAGATAGAGTTCTCCATCGACCTATTGCCTGGTGTGGGGCCTATATCGTTGGCTCCATACCGGATGTCGCCACCAGAGTTGGCGGAGCTGAAGAAGCATATCGAGGAGCTTTCAGCGAAAGATTTTATTCGGCCGAGTGTGTCTCCCTGGGGAGCACCGGTCATTTTCGTGAAAAAGAAAGATGGGACCATGCGATTGTGCACCGACTACCGACAATTGAACAAGGTGACAATCAAGAACAAGTACCCTCTTCCACGCATTGATGATTTGCTGGATCAGCTCAGGGGTGCTTGTGTGTATTCCAAGATTGATCTCCGGTCCGGTTATCATCAGATACGGGTAAAGCCGGAGGATGTCCCAAAGACAGCATTTCGCTCGAGGTACGGGCACTACGAGTACTTGGTGATCCCGTTTGGACTCACCAATGCACCCGCAGTGTTCATGGACTACATGAACAGGATCTTCCAGCCGTACCTGGATCAGTTTGTGATCGTCTTCATTGACGACATCTTGATCTACTCCAAGACGGAGGAGGAGCATACCGAGCACTTGAAGATCGTGTTGCAAGTGCTAAAAGAGAAAAAGCTTTATGCTAAGCCGTCGAAATGTGAGTTTTGGCTCAAGGCGGTGAAATTTCTGGGTCATGTGATTTCTGCTAATGGAGTTGCAGTTGATCCTAACAAGATTGAGGCCGTGATGGATTGGGAGAGGCCCAAGACGGTTACAGAAGTGAGAAGCTTCTTGGGTTTGGCCGGGTACTATCGGAGGTTCATAGAAGGATTTTCCAAGATGGTGCTACCGATGACTCGCCTTACCCGAAAGGAGACTCCATTCGTGTGGACACATGAGTGTGAAGAGTGTTTCCAGGAGTTAAAGGAGAGACTGACTACTGCTCCTGTGTTAGTCCTTCCTGATCCTGCGGAGCAATTCGAGTTATACTGCGATGCCTCTGGTAAAGGACTTGGCTGTGTGCTGATGCAGAAAGGGAAAGCGGTTGCTTACGCGTCAAGACAATTAAAACCTCATGAGGAGAACTACCCGACCCACGACTTGGAGTTGGCAGCCATTGTTTTTGCTTTCAAGATTTGGAGGCATTACCTGTTTGGCATGAAGTTTGCTGTATTCAGTGATCACAAGAGCCTGAAGTATCTGTTTGACCAGAAGGAGTTGAACATGAGACAACGAAGATGGATGGAGTTCTTGAAGGACTACGACTTTGAGTTGAGATACCATCCTGGCAAGGCCAATGTGGTAGCCGATGCTTTGAGTCGGAAATCCGTGAGCTTATCCAGCTTAATGATGAACGACTACGAGATGATCGAGAAGTTCAGAGACTTGAGAGTGAACTCCTTGTTTGGGGGCGCACTGCTCGAAATGGAAACAGCAGAAGTGATCAATGAGCTGATGGAAAAGATCAAAGAGGCGCAAGTGCAAAGAGAATGCCTTGATTACGTGAAGAACCAGGACGGTGTGTCTTGGAATGATGATGGTTTATTGCTGTTCCAGAAGAGGATTGTTATTCCTCGAGGGCCACTGACTGAGGAGGTTATGGCAGAGGCTCATAAAGGCCGGTTCACTATCCACCCTGGTGCCACAAAAATGTACCAGGACTTAAAAAGGAATTTTTGGTGGCCGGGCATGAAGAAGGACATAGCGGTCTACGTGTCCAAGTGTCTGATTTGTCAGAAGGTGAAGATCGAGCACCAGAAACCGTCTGGTAAACTTCAACCTCTGGAGATTCCACAGTGGAAGTGGGAGAGTATTTCCATGGACTTCGTGGTGGGATTGCCTAAAACTCAGGCTGGTTGTGACTCTATCTGGGTCATTGTGGACAGATTGACCAAGTCTGCCCATTTTCTTCCAGTGAAGGTGAGCTTCACTACAGAGCAGTTGGCCAAGCTATATGTCCGCGAGATAGTGAGGCTTCACGGGGTGCCCGAGAGTATCATCAGTGATAGGGACCCGAAGTTCACATCTCGGTTCTGGGAGGCGCTGCAGGAGGCTTTTGGTACGCAGTTGAGATTGAGTACCGCCTATCACCCTCAGACTGACGGACAGACTGAGCGGACCATCCAGACATTGGAGGACATGTTGAGAGCTTGCACGTTGGAGCAGGGTTCTGCATGGGATAGGTACCTTCCGTTGGTTGAATTCTCGTACAACAACAGTTTTCATGCTAGTCTGGGCATGGCACCCTACGAGGCGCTGTATGGTAGGAGGTGTCGGACTCCTACTTGCTGGTCTGAGGTTGGAGATAAAGAGCTTTTCGGCTTGGACTTTGTCCAAGATACTACCCTACAGATCCAGATGATCAGGGAAAAGTTGAAGCAGGCGCAGAATCGTCAGAAAAGCTACTACGATGTCAAGCATCGTCCACTGGAGTTCAGTGAGGGTGAGCACGTGTTTGTGAAACTTTCACCTGTCACCGGTGTTGGACGGGCACTCGGCGTGAGGAAGTTGAGCCCGCGATTCATAGGGCCCTACCAGATCCTTGGTAGAGTAGGACCAGTTGCCTATCGACTCGCCTTACCTCCGAACCTAGCCAACATCCACGACGTGTTTCACGTGTCTCAGCTTCGAAAATACATAGCAGACCCTTCGCACGTGGTGCAGCCGGATGACGTGGAGGTTCGGGAGAACCTAAAGACTCCCGTCGGACCACTCAAGATTCTCGATCGAGGCGAGAAACAGCTTAGGAGCAAGATCATTCCGATGGTCAAGGTGCAGTGGACTGGGCGTAGTCCCGAGGAGTGTACCTGGGAGCGAGAGGACGAGCTTCTCCGACAGTATCCCGACTTTCGAGACAGGTATGTTTCTGATTTTGAGGACAAAATCCTTAAAAAGGTGGGGTGAATGTAAGAACCCGCACCGTTAATTAAGGTAATTAGTAAGTTAATTATGATAATTAGGAAATAATTCCATAATTGACCCTAATAATTATTAATGGACTTAGATAATTATATTGAGCGAGTAAAAATGCTGAAAGTCGCTTTTCGGAAGAAAAGCGCAGATACCGGTTCTGCTACTCGGTATAAATGCGTACCGGAAAAGTATCCCGGAAAATTATAACGAATGCATGATAATTACTAGAATATTATGTAGGACTTGTAAAACAAGTTTCAAGTCAAAATGACGTAATCTGATGCCAGAACTGATACTGGCTATGGAAAAGCGCGTACCGGAAAGGTGCTCCGAAAAATAAAATAAAAATATGACAAATCTTAGAAAAATGCGTAGGTCTAGAATCCGAAGTTTGAGATCAAGATCTTTTACTTTGCGATTAAGGCTAATACTGCGCGATTAGTAACTTTGCCTATAAATAGGCACACTAAGGCACAAAACCCTAGGTGCCTTATTTTTCCTACGTGACTGCTGCTGCCACCTTTCTTTCTTCTTCCTCTTCTTCCTCTTCCTTGCCTTCTTCTTCTTCTTCTCTTCTTCTTTCTTCACCATTCCTCCTTCCAAGCAACTAGAGTGTGTCTTGGGTGAGGGTGGTGCAACCTTTTCTGAGTTGAGAAGGCTGTGTGTGTGAGGTTAGTGAGCTGAACTTGAAGCTTTAGTGATGGCTACTTTGTGGTAGTCATTGTAAGCTTCAAAGTGCCTTCTTGTGGTGCAAGAACCCACCTTGAAGTGCCATTTTCGTGCTCCTACTTAGGCTGAGTGTGAGGAACCTTGGGATAGCTCCAAGAGCACAACTTGCCTCTGTTTTGAACTTTGGTAAGTTACCTCACTATGATCATGAGTCTATGATGCTTAAAGTTGATGTCTTGGCCATGTTTAATGAGTAAACAAGAGGGTATAAGAAATATGAACCTAAAATGAACCAAAGATGCATGCTTTAACGTGTTGAAGTGTTAAAAATGGAACCTTGGAAGGATATCTTCGCGAAATGCAGAAACTGCATTCTGTCGCGAAATATCCGGATATTTCGAGTGAGATATCCGGATATTGGATATCCTGATATCTCGAGTGAGATATCCGGATATGGGATATCCTGATATCTCGAGTGAGATATCCGGATATGGGATATCCTGATATTCTGAGGGAGATATCCGGATATTGGATATCCTGATATTTCGAGTGAGATATCCTGATATGGGATATCCTGATATTTCGAGTGAGATATCCTGATACGGGATATCCTGATATTTCCAATGAGATATCCGGATATCCTGGGTTCTGCGCAGACAGTAGCTTTACTGTATGAACAGTAAGCTATTGGGTGTGTGTGGACCCTAGTTTAAGGAAGTTGAACTTCTATAATAAATGGACTAAGTCAGAATCATATGATTAAGGACTTATGGCTTTGTTGGAAGCCTTAAGACGTAAAACGTAAAGGAAAGGCGTAGTCTTTAAGTTGTATGCATGTTGTGCATTAATATTGACTTGTTAAATGGTCCATATCAGATTGTGATACTGCTGTTTGTGGACTAGTGAGTGGTTGGACTCTTGGCTTGGGTAGCTAGCTTGCAAGGTAAGCTTTCGTGTCCTCGGTTTAGCCATTTTGATGTTCCACCATGTCCCATGGGGATGGGTTTATGCATGCTGTGTTACATGCTTTGATTATTTTGGAAATGCTGTTGAGCCGTTTATATGTAATGAGCTATTATGATATGCATGTGGTGTCCACCTAGACGGCAATCCTGAGTATGTAGTACATACAAGATGGAGAAGCATGTGGGTGAGGTGCAGGTAGTATCCATGTACTCATGTAGGCATAGACGTATTCCTACATTTCTCTGGCCAGTAGATTTGAAAGCACACATGACATGATTAATTGCTGCATCGCATGATTTTAGAACTTATACTGTAATACTGTTTTTAGAACTTATATTACACATGTAAGTGAGCCTGGGGTGGAGACTCCTTGAGGACCCCTTGTCATACTGAGATTTCTTGTTAGAGATCTCACCCCACGTTTGGGGACGCTTATTTCAGGATCAGGTAATGTTGAGGGCTCAGGTGGCAGGAGGCCAGAGTTGAGCTGATTGATGATATGCTGACTGCTGTTATGCTATTTCTATTGTTGTTTATGTTTTCTGCTTTAATTATGCTAAGTTTATGTTGAGACTATTTGTGGGCATTGTTGTCTTATTTGGTGAGCATGGGGTTTGTAACAGCCCGTTACGTACCGGTATTGTTAACATTGATTATGATATTAAGCGCAGTTACAATCACAGTAGTTGGATTAATTAAATTACGGGCAAACTTTTTCCTTTCATCATATTCTCTTTTCATTACCATAACCTTTTCCGTAATCAATTAAAGCAACACTATAATTGTAAATGCCATACGCGGAAGCATCTAGCTTAACAACAACACTAAACTTTTCTTTTTATTCAACTCATTTTAAACCCATCAACTCATTCTCCTTTCTTACCAAGTTCTAGCCCTTTACGTAAGCTACGCGTGGTTTCAAACCACGAAACATTTGGAGTTCTACCCAACAAGTTATGCCCCTTTCTTTAAGTCAAGAAAAACCTGAATTTTCAAAAATTGCACTGTGGTAATCGATTACCAGTGGGTGGTAATCGATTACCACCTGTCAAAAATGAGGCAGTAGCCAAATTTTGACCTCCTCTGTTCTGGTAATCGATTACCAACTTTGGGTAATCGATTACCAACTTTGGGTAATCGATTACCTCACATGGTAATCGATTACCAAGCCTCAGTAATCGATTACCAGTGAAGACAGTAGCCAATTTTCGTCCCCTGTTGCATGGTAATCGATTACCATGCTTGGGTAATCGATTACTATGCAGCAAAAGTGACAGATTACAGCATTTTAAGCCCCAAAAAGGTTGTGTAATCCATCCCAAACACCTAAGTACTCCACACAACACTTAAACATACTCTAATCTAGGCACTAGGCCCTTCAAACATACATTTTCATTCAATTATGTATCATATACAAAGTCCTCAACATAATGGCCATTTTACATCAAATATGGTCCATTTTACAACATATTCACCAAGACTTCAATTACAATAAATGTGGCAATGGACAAGTCCCATGCTCACTCAAATATACAATATATTCCCATGTCCTACATATACATCATATTGAAGGGTCTAACATGTATTCATGAGCTTACTAAGCATGGCATTTTCAACATGCATAGATTCATGACCTAAGTCTAAAGCATACATCATATGCAAGATGTGTCCCTATCCAATGCTCATCACATGGTGCCTCCAATATGCACCTCATGCTCCACTCTTCCAGGTTCAACCTAACCTGAAATGATGCCCCACAACACGGGGTGAGATATATAAATATATCTCAGTAAACCAAGGGCCCTGGAGGTTTCTCCACCCCATGGCTCACTCAATGTGCAAATATAACATCATACAATATGCAAGCAATGCAATATCACCCATCAACTGGAGACAACCCGAGAACATCCACTCATGGATTCATGTTCAAGGACTCCATCATATAACTCCCGAGACAGTCCTGGCGCCTCTCCCATGGTTGAGAAGACTCCATGGCAATACCCAACCGGAACTCCTCATGAGCCCTATCCGGCGGACGTCCCCGTTTGGATCATCCTGGCGCCGCTCCCAGAGTCGACTCCACGGCAAAACCCGACTGGCATTCTCACAAAGATGAACCCAGCGGATGTCCAAACTCCACACACGTCAACTGGCCAGTGACCAAACAATTTTCACAAAATCAAGCAATATGCATACAAGCACACAATCACACAATGTCATAACCACATAATCCAACCACAACCATCCACTAGGTGTGGTGGAGCACACAAGGGCTAAACCCCAGTTCCAAAGGTTACCTCAATACCGAGCCAATGCTCCAAACGTAAGCTCCAAGCTTACCCGCTCCCAAAGCGTCCAAAAGAGGCAACCTAGATAATCCACAACATGATTATCAATACAATTCCAATGTCAACCATTCATTTACACAATTAATCATCATTTAATTCACCTAGGCCAAAGGCTATTTTTCCATACCATTTTACTTCAATCTCTTTTATAGTTTGATTTACCAATTACACCATGAATCACACATTCTTTCTTCTCATTCCACTTTACCACACTATACTCTCATCCAATTAAACATCATTTTCAATCATTCAACTTCCATTACATCGTTTTTATATCATTTTTCCTCCAAACCCCTCTATGGTTCGAATTCCTCAAAGGTTCATTCTACAAGGTTTTCAATTTCATTTTAACACACACACTAATCATATAATCATATTATCAATCTATTCCAATGGTCCATCATTCAATTATCCAATTACACCACATACTAATTTTCATGAAATCTTCACAAATTTTCCTAAGTTAAAATCCAACTTTTTCACCAAAATTTATCATAGCATTTCTAGCTTTCATGCATCCTTCTAAGGCCTTTTCATCTAATAGCATTTTTCCATTTGGGCTCTCTATCATCACACATCTAGAATCAAAGATTCAAAGCATAAATTCCTAGATCTATGAAACCAACCACAAAAGTACCACAAATATACTTACAATGTGTTGTATGATCACCACCAAGGCTTCACTAAACCATTTGAAGATCAAAACTCCAAGAAAACTCCAAAACCCAACATGGTTCGGATCTGTACAGTCCAAAAACGCAGCAATGGAGGTGGTTTCATGGCTTCTAAGTGTTACCAATGGATCTAGAAGGTTGTTTACAATAGATTTCAACACCAAAATCAAGTGATTTGGTGGAGAAATGAAGAATTGGTGAGAGAAGGGAGAAATGGGGGGGTTTGGGTTCATTTTCGAGGGAAGGCGCGAGGGAGAAGAAGAAAAGAGAGGAAAGAAAGAAGAAAAAGAGGGTGGGGCCAAGTGACTTCGGTCACACGGGTCCCACACGCGATCTAACTTTCACTCCGATAAAAATTTTGATCATATATTCTTAATCTACATATTTTTCCAGTCCATGCCATATTTTTATTTCCTCAAAATATTGATAAAAATTTCACACTTATCGGTACACTCGTACCGCAGTATTTAACACTTAAAAATCACTATTCATCAATTTTTCCCAAATTTGCCTATTCACTCAATTTTCCGCCCCGATTCCATTTCCAGCATTATTTTTGTCATATTAAATCTCTAACTCCATTTTTTATGCCTCGGTTCACGTTTTTGGCAAATTACCATTTTGCCCTTTTTGCCCATTTTGACCCTAATTCTCGGATTTTCACTAATCCTTCCCTTTTAAACCCATATTTTATCACATAAATTCACATTTAATTTTCCGAGGTGTTATATTCACCCCACCTTTTTAGAATTTTGTCCGCAAAATCAACTATGCACATATGCTAACTCAGGATACAGCCGGAGAATCTCAGTCCCCCGTACCCCAAGAAGCCTCATCCAGTGCGCGGACACCAAAATACTCATTTACATTTTTGTCTTTTGGCTTTTCAGCCACATTTCACAATAGTCTTGCCTTTCAAAGGCCCAATGGGAGACTTCAAGTCCTTCCCAATCTCAATCTCAACCGGTGACACCACATGTGAACAACCGGAGCGCACCACACAGCTGTGCACTAACTCTGCTTTACCAAGCCAATTTCTTTTGGTTTCTTTTCAATTTCTTTTCACTTTCTTTCTACAAGTCCGGCTACCTAGCACACATAGCCCATAATTTCTCTTGGCAGGTTTTCCTACCAAATTAATCTATCAACAACTATCCCCATAGGGTCATACCTCATCCTGTTCAATCTCTGCCACACAGGCAACTATTACTTACTGACACACTACAGTCACAATTATCTTTCTTTGCTTCTTGATTTCTACAACTATTAACTCTCATCATCAATCTTTCCACATTTCTTATTCCACATCAAACACTATTATGGAATCTAACAGCCTTTCAGTGCAATTCACCGAGTATTCATCCAGTTCACGCTCACTATACTTTTATTTTCTGAGGGACAATTCCCCATTTTTTTTGCACCTAGCCACAACTCGTATATCCACATTTTTCTTTGCTCATGTCCTCAACCTACAACGTACGGTTTCAACTCAGCACTTTATCTTTACCGAGCACTATCTCTGTGCTAAACTTTTGAATCCAACTTTACAGGTTTACCAACTCTCGCCAAAACACAACGGCGAATCACTTCCTCAAGACATTTTACTGGTACTCAATGGACCACACGTTTCACTTTATACTTTACATCAGCCATTTCCAAGCCTTCAACCATCAATTCACTCATTAATTGTCATACCTTAAATCATACTTACCATTTCAACTAATCATCTCCACACTTGACACATAGTTCATCACTGATTTCTCACATTAAAGGCAACATGCCCAAGGTTTCCATTAACAATTTTCTTTAATTACAATTCCGTACTCATGTATCAATTCCACATGTGTTTCATTCTATACACCTCACCTTCATCATTATCACTTCATTCAATACATCTCACCTTCATTATCATTTCATTCAACCAGTATGTATCACTCCAAGGTCACATATCATCTTTCTCTCATATCTGTCCCATCACATAGGGATTTTCAAAGCCTATTCATCATGCCACTAGGAACTAAATCAATCCTTGTCATTACTTTCATCATTTCATATTGGCGATTACACAAATCTCTCGGACTATTCAAAGTACCACTAGCACTCTCAATCATATATCTTGGAACCTAGCCAAGAACAACGTTAACATTGGGTATTTTCAACACATCTCTCACTATAATTTGCCTCTATACAACTCCATCAGTAACTCTACCACCAGGGTAGAGGTATCAACCTTTTATTTCAACAAATTCCATCCTATTGAACCACTAGAATCACACCTTATCGCTTGACCACATCACAATTAATCACTTATTAAAATCATTGGCCACTTTGGCCACCAACTTAGCTTAGCATCTCACCATCACAAGCCTTTCCATAAATCTTTGACTCAATCCGTCATCACTAATCAATTTTCCATTCCCTCACATAGGGTGATAATCCAACAATTCATTTCACAATTTCCGTAAAACCATAATTCCATATTACCACACTTGTATACACTCATGCACATCCCCGAGTGCTCACATTCATAATTCAAACCACCATCTCATGGCACCTCTCACATTTCATTATATTAGGCATATTACTGTTCACTTACAGTTATCCAAATTCACCTCTTGCGTTCCTCACAAGATACAATCCTCTAATGCGATGGGTAAGAACATCCTTAGGTTTAACCCCTCGAGCTCTTGCTGTCCTAAGGGCCCCAGGTGCAATGCCCCACCAATCAGAGAATCTGTCCTTGTAATTCACGCAAGAAGAGGTAACATGCCATAGGCTGTACTAACAGTCCAACTAACTCAAGGTTCTACCTCACATTACATTACTTATACAAGATAATAATAATCTCCGGGAACATAATCCATACGGAGATAGCAACATAATCCAGGCATATAAGCCACACAAAGATAAACACATTCACATCAAATCCGTATATAACGGCAAACAGAGTTCTATATAGATACATAGTGGTATACTTGTTCTATCTTACTCTTGCACCATTCACTATAATTTTCCACTATGGTTCTTTTCTCAACATTCTATTCATTCACTTGACTAGTCATTAGTTTTAGTCCATAGCATAATCATCCTCACATGATTCCAACATCTTTCTCATATTTTGACACCAAATTTTCAATTCATAACAGTACCCATGTTCGGTACAGTCTTAATCCATTGTCCATCATGACTTATAACAACCATACTCAACACTGTAGAAGATCCGCTTCATTAAACTGTCATCACTTTTCTCTCAATGTTTCACTATGACACCAAGGGTGCCATCATTTAACAGTCCATGCATTCTGCGCATCGGGACCACCAGATAAATTTCAATTTCGAGCAGCGCTCGCCTGGGACTTCCAAGAGCAACACCTCTTAGGATTCAATCCACAAGGGGAAACCCAGGACAACATTAATTGTCACATTATTAACAACATGTGTGCCATGGTATAACTTGCACACCGGGACTCCATCATGAATCCCATACCAATTTGAGCGTCCAATGACACTCCAAAGAGACAATCTCTTCACATTTCCCATCATAGGGAATTTCACTTACATAATTGTTCTTTTACCAAAATAATTTTTTTCTAGTCCATTACAACACACATATAAATTTTAGGCACCCCGGCCTTCACAAAACATATAGATATACACATTTATACATATTGGCGTTTAGCCACCACAGGATTATTATCCTCATATAATTAAGCCACATCCTCCAATTTACAATGCTCCACAACATTATGGAGGCATATTCTTACCATTAATACACCACACTCAGTTATATTTTCTCACCTCACATTTATCAAGTCCAACCATCAATATATTATGAACCTTCATACTTTCAATCAAATTCATTCAATGCCTTACATGGCAATTTTCCTCACTTCTTATATTTTACGTTTTATTCATATGATATCCTCACTTATATCCAGCCAACATTAAATCATCATGGACTAAAGTCCCCATTTCAACATTGAATCATCCATCCCATCATTTCCATAGTTCTCTTAAGTTACTCACAATCCTCAATCCAAATTTGAAATTTCAATTTTATTTCTACATTTAAGCATATTAAGTCATCCAAGTACATGCCCTCATCAAGGGTCTTATAACCTTATACTTTACCCTAAGGTATCCAGCAGTACACATAGTCACTCATTTTTAAGTTTTTCACAAATTCATCGGGGTTTCCAGTCCCCTACCACATCAAAGATATACCACTAATTCTCACATATACTCAATTTTTCTAACTCCCCAAACATTTAGGGAAGACCTACCAACATCATCATACCAATATCAACTCAACTCAATCATTTACATATACCAACACACCTTCCTTTATTTCTATTCATTACAATACATGTTTACATTTCACATTTTCATCAATTACCACCAATTTCACTAAGTTACAACAATCCAATAGCACCATAAATTTTTTATTGCATAAATCATCATTATACAATCATACCACCACATTATGCAACAATTCACAACACCATTAACTCACTAAGTCCTTGATTACATTATCACCATTTATTCTCACTAAGTCCTCAAGTACACCAAATCCACTTACTAACATATCCATCCGTGGGGTAGTCAACACTGCACCCACCACTTTAACCTAAAGACTGGCATCGGTGCTCCAGGGTTGTCACGAAGGCATCTTATACTGACCACACATTGAACACAAAGGAATGGGTTGATCAGGCCCAAACTAAGGAATCACATGTGCAGCAGTCAATAAGAGTCTACGTACAACTATACAGCACTCACCTCAATTACGCAATCATCAGAGTTCCCTAAAGAAACTGCTCTGATACCATAAAATGTAACAGCCCGTTACGTACCGGTATTGTTAACATTGATTATGATATTAAGCGCAGTTACAATCACAGTAATTGGGTTAATTAAATTACGGGCAAACTTTTTCCTTTCATCATATTCTCTTTTCATTACCATAACCTTTTCCGTAATCAATTAAAGCAACACTATAATTGTAAATGCCATACGCGGAAGCATCTAGCTTAACAACAACACTAAACTTTTCTTTTTATTCAACTCATTTTAAACCCATCAACTCATTCTCCTTTCTTACCAAGTTCTAGCCCTTTACGTAAGCTACGCGTGGTTTCAAACCACGAATCATTTGGAGTTCTACCCATCAAGTTATGCCCCTTTCTTTAAGTCAAGAAAAACCTGAATTTTCAAAAATTGCACTGTGGTAATCGATTACCAGTGGGTGGTAATCGATTACCACCTGTCAAAAATGAGGCAGTAGCCAAATTTTGACCTCCTCTGTTCTGGTAATCGATTACCAACTTTGGGTAATCGATTACCTCACATGGTAATCGATTACCAAGCCTCAGTAATCGATTACCAGTGAAGACAGTAGCCAATTTTCGTCCCCTGTTGCATGGTAATCGATTACCATGCTTGGGTAATCGATTACTATGCAGCAAAAGTGACAGATTACAACATTTTAAGCCCCAAAAAGGTTGTGTAATCCATCCCAAACACCTAAGTACTCCACACAACACTTAAACATACTCTAATCTAGGCACTAGGCCCTTCAAACATACATTTTCATTCAATTATGTATCATATACAAAGTCCTTAACATAATGGCCATTTTACATCAAATATGGTCCATTTTACAACATATTCACCAAGACTTCAATTACAATAAATGTGGCAATGGACAAGTCCCATGCTCACTCAAATATACAATATATTCCCATGTCCTACATATACATCATATTGAAGGGTCTAACATGTATTCATGAGCTTACTAAGCATGGCATTTTCAACATGCATAGATTCATGACCTAAGTCTAAAGCATACATCATATGCAAGATGTGTCCCTATCCAATGCTCATCACATGGTGCCTCCAATATGCACCTCATGCTCCACTCTTCCAGGTTCAACCTAACCTGAAATGATGCCCCACAACACGGGGTGAGATATATAAATATATCTCAGTAAACCAAGGGCCCTGGAGGTTTCTCCACCCCATGGCTCACTCAATGTGCAAATATAACATCATACAATATGCAAGCAATGCAATATCACCCATCAACTGGAGACAACCCGAGAACATCCACTCATGGATTCATGTTCAAGGACTCCATCATATAACTCCCGAGACAGTCCTGGCGCCTCTCCCATGGTTGAGAAGACTCCATGGCAATACCCAACCGGAACTCCTCATGAGCCCTATCCGGCGGACGTCCCCGTTTGGATCATCCTGGCGCCGCTCCCAGAGTCGACTCCACGGCAAAACCCGACTGGCATTCTCACAAAGATGAACCCAGCGGATGTCCAAACTCCACACACGTCAACTGGCCAGTGACCAAACAATTTTCACAAAATCAAGCAATATGCATACAAGCACACAATCACACAATGTCATAACCACATAATCCAACCACAACCATCCACTAGGTGTGGTGGAGCACACAAGGGCTAAACCCCAGTTCCAAAGGTTACCTCAATACCGAGCCAATGCTCCAAACGTAAGCTCCAAGCTTACCCGCTCCCAAAGCGTCCAAAAGAGGCAACCTAGATAATCCACAACATGATTATCAATACAATTCCAATGTCAACCATTCATTTACACAATTAATCATCATTTAATTCACCTAGGCCAAAGGCTATTTTTCCATACCATTTTACTTCAATCTCTTTTATAGTTTGATTTACCAATTACACCATGAATCACACATTCTTTCTTCTCATTCCACTTTACCACACTATACTCTCATCCAATTAAACATCATTTTCAATCATTCAACTTCCATTACATCGTTTTTATATCATTTTTCCTCCAAACCCCTCTATGGTTCGAATTCCTCAAAGGTTCATTCTACAAGGTTTTCAATTTCATTTTAACACACACACTAATCATATAATCATATTATCAATCTATTCCAATGGTCCATCATTCAATTATCCAATTACACCACATACTAATTTTCATGAAATCTTCACAAATTTTCCTAAGTTAAAATCCAACTTTTTCACCAAAATTTATCATAGCATTTCTAGCTTTCATGCATCCTTCTAAGGCCTTTTCATCTAATAGCATTTTTCCATTTGGGCTCTCTATCATCACACATCTAGAATCAAAGATTCAAAGCATAAATTCCTAGATCTATGAAACCAACCACAAAAGTACCACAAATATACTTACAATGTGTTGTATGATCACCACCAAGGCTTCACTAAACCATTTGAAGATCAAAACTCCAAGAAAACTCCAAAACCCAACATGGTTCGGATCTGTACAGTCCAAAAACGCAGCAATGGAGGTGGTTTCATGGCTTCTAAGTGTTACCAATGGATCTAGAAGGTTGTTTACAATAGATTTCAACACCAAAATCAAGTGATTTGGTGGAGAAATGAAGAATTGGTGAGAGAAGGGAGAAATGGGGGGGTTTGGGTTCATTTTCGAGGGAAGGCGCGAGGGAGAAGAAGAAAAGAGAGGAAAGAAAGAAGAAAGAGGGTGGGGCCAAGTGACTTCGGTCACACGGGTCCCACACGCGATCTAACTTTCACTCCGATAAAAATTTTGATCATATATTCTTAATCTACATATTTTTCCAGTCCATGCCATATTTTTATTTCCTCAAAATATTGATAAAAATTTCACACTTATCGGTACACTCGTACCGCAGTATTTAACACTTAAAAATCACTATTCATCAATTTTTCCCAAATTTGCCTATTCACTCAATTTTCCGCCCCGATTCCATTTCCAGCATTATTTTTGTCATATTAAATCTCTAACTCCATTTTTTATGCCTCGGTTCACGTTTTTGGCAAATTACCATTTTGCCCTTTTTGCCCATTTTGACCCTAATTCTCGGATTTTCACTAATCCTTCCCTTTTAAACCCATATTTTATCACATAAATTCACATTTAATTTTCCGAGGTGTTATAGGGTTTGTCCATGCCACATGATTGTTATCGTCTTTTTATGTTGATGTTGTAATTAAAGTATCAGGATTTTGACCCAGGTTACTTGTGTAGACCTGTGGCTTTAGATACTCACTTATATTTATGTACGAGGTATTCAGTTAGTTGTCTTGCAATTTACATACAGGCAGTATTTTTATGAAAATGACTAAGTAATCAAGTTGGTTAAGTTAATGACGTCATAATTGAATTAAAGAAAAAGTTATTCCGCATTTTAATTAAGCATGGCTTAATACGATAGTGTGTTAACAGACCGGGTTAACACGGGCTGTTACATTAGAAACAACTACAGAAAGGATCTCCAACATATCAATTGTAGGCCTTTCAGAATAGGGCAATGCAGTGAATGGAGTGCCACTTAAGCACTGAACCAAAGGTGTGAGAGGTGATACATCGTTGATTTCAACCAATGAATTTTCCAATTGGTTTGAGATAGAAGGCACCGGCTTGTTCATATATTTATTGAATTGTTCTTTGGCTTCCTCTCTCTCCCTTGACAAGTCATCATCTGCTGAATAATCATATGCTCAAGTTTCTGAGTAGTTTACAAATGTATTTGTTTCAACTTCTCCAATTCATGCTCGGCATCTATATACTTTTGCTACCAGATCTTAGCTTCCTAAAAGAGTAAACAAGGACAAGTTAATGGAATTTGAAAAAAAAAAAACTTTCACCTTTTGTTTTTTTCCCTCTTAATATATTGCCTAAAGAGAATGAAACAAATGCGGACATGTATCTTAAAACGGGAAATCTAAAGCGGAACAAAAATAAAAAATTCGTGAACGAAACAAAAAAAAGATAAGAAAGAAGTCATGCAAGACAAAGTATGAGTAGGAATGGAGTTATGCAATGACCAAGTATGAGTAGGAATGTGGGATCAAAGAATTCTTCCATGCCGCTATGTTGTGAACGAAAATGGGAAGAATAAACAAGATTGAAAATCAAACGTGTTAGTTAGAGAGGAATGAAAATTAGGCTTATTTATAGAGACAATGACTGTATAGGTGAGACTAGAGAGACAAGGCAAAAAGCTGGGTGAGGGAGGGTGACAGCTTTTCCACCAAGATCCCTATAAACCTTGACATATCAAGGAATATCAAAATCTTCCTTGAAGAAAAAAAAATCGAGTTTTCATTATTTCTATTTTCTATTCGGTGATATGATTTGCAAAGGAATTTTTATTCTCTATCACGTGATATGAGTTAGGAATCCCCAAAATTTACTTACTATTTTTTAGGATCCAGTGGTCAATGGTTTAATTTGATTAAATTTTCCTTATATATAATTTCTCTAATAAACAAAAATATAAGCACCAATCATTTCAATTTTAATTTAGTGAAAAGTTCTAAAAATTCCCTATACTTTTCCTTTAAATACTAACAACCCCTTATGCTTTTTTTTAATCACTTATTGTTGCAACGAAGCGACAACGAAAGAAATAAAATGACTAAAACAATGAAGTCGCCACCAAGGTTTATTTGGAAAACATTGGAAAAACCTCTTATTTGGAAAACATTGGAAAAACCTCTTTATCTCAAAAAGATTGGTCTTTAGAATAGAAAATGGATTCGGGAGTTGATCACGAGTGGGGAAGGTATTAGCACCCACAATACACCATCCATTAGAAAATGTTTGTGTTGATTGATTTTAATTTAAAATAAATATGATGGCTAAAAATCAAAATATGAGATTAACAAAGCGTCACACCTAAATTAATTCTCAATATAAATTCTAAGCTATATAAGAAAATTCCTAATGGAGCGGAATGCTGGCCAGCACATAGGCAACAGGAGCATAAGATGGGAGTAACAAAGATGAGGATGTTAAGGTGGATGTGTGGTTACACAAAGATGGATAAGATAAAAAATGAAGATATTCGACAAAAGGTCGAAGTAGTACCGGTTGCCGAGAAGATGAGAGAACATAGATTGAGGTGGGTGGTTTGGGCACGTGATAATAAGGCCCCTGGATGCTCCTGTAAGAACAGAAGTTTGTTACCAAGAGCTCAACACAAAAAGAGGCAGAGGTCGGCCGAAACTTACTTGGGGGAAGGTAGTAAAACAATATTTAATGGAGTGGGATATAGATTGGCGAACGTTATGTCTTAGAACGGAATGGAGAAAAGCTATAAGTATGGAGGAAGGTTAGACCATGGTTATTCCTATATTCCAGATGGTCCCTTTTTAGTCCTTTTCCCCTTCATTTCCCCCACTTCTTCTTATCCCTTTCTTTTTCACTTTTATTTATTTATATATACATATATATATATATATATTTATTTATTTATTATTTTTATTTTTATTTTTATTTTATTTTTTCAACAATTTTATATCTTTCATGTGGGTTCATCTACCACGACCCCAATTAATTTTGGATAAAGGTGATGTTGATGTTATAAGAAAATTCCTAATAAAATACGAAAATCATAAGAAAATTCCTAAAAAATAAAAGCATACAAAGAAAATCATTAACTTTAGAGGAAATAAATGGATTTACCTCAAAGATGACCAAAACTTGGTGTATGGAGCCAAGTTGTAGAAAATCCCCTCAAATTTCCTCAAAGATGACCAAAACTTAGTGTCTCGAGCCAAGTTGTAAAAAATCCCCCCAAATTTCCTAGAAAGGAAAAAGAGTAGGGAAAATTGGGTATTAAAATTTTACTATGACATTAACTTAGTTTTTAAACCAAGCCTAAGTGTCTTGTATTTTGAGTCTCCAAGAGTGTGTGTAAGTGTTACCGAAGGAATAGAGGTCTTTATATAGGGGAAAGGGAAGAGGAAGAGGTGAGAGATATGCAATGTGGGACTTTATACGAATAGTGGTTTTTTCCTCAATGTGAACAGCCATTTTGCGACCACCATATCTCACACCCGAGGGTTTAGATTGAAAATCCATCCGGTCATATTGAAGTATCATATGCGAGGAACATGCCGATCAAATTTGAGGAAGACCGGATGGTTCATTTGAGAGAAACAATCCCTGCAATACGGCTGCCCGAACTGCATCATTTCTATCAATGCTAACAATCCCTGCAATACGGCTGCCCGAAACTGCATCATTTCTATCAAATGGAATTCCGTCGAAAATAATTTAAAAAAAAATTAAAAAGAAATTAATTTTTATGAAATCTTCGACGGAAAATGATTTCGTCGAAGATTTTCCACGGAAATGTAATTCCGTCGAAAACAATTCAAAAAAAAAATCAAAAAGAAATTAATTTTTATGAAATCTTCGACGGAAAAATGATTCCGTCGAAGATTTTCCACGGAAATGTAATTCCGTCGAAAACAATTAAAAAAAATCAAAAAGAAATTAATTTTTATGAAATCTTCGACGAAAAATGATTCCATCGAAGATTTTCCTCGGAAAGGGATTTCCGTCGAAAACAATTCCAAAAAAAATTAATTTTTATGAAATCTTCGACGGAAAATGATTCCGTCGAAGATTTTCCACAGAAATAAAATTCCGTCGAAATCAACCTATTTTCGTTTACAACCTATTTGCAACATATTTACAACCTATTTTCGTTTACAACCTATTTTCGTTTACAACCTATTTACAACCTATTTTCGTTTACAACTTCTTACAACCATATTTTAATCGTTGATTTCCGCCAATCAACGATTAAGATTATTGAATGCCCAAAACTAATAAATGTTTAAATGTTGGGGTTCATATTATTATTAGTTTGGCTTTAAGAGGCTATACAATGTATCCCCTCTTATACAATCGAGGTGAGAAAGCATTAGCTTGATGCAGGCCACAAAAAATATTTGTCAATTATAGTTTATATTTATGTAATGATAAAGATTTTTATTTTGTTGAGTTGAATCCTATTTTGGATTCAGATTATTTTGCTTTGTAGTTTTTTTTGGGGGGCTTTTGCCCCTCTAATATATTAAAAAAAAGATTTTTATTTTGTTTAGTATTATAAATATTTATGTATTTTCTCCTTCATTTGGAAAGTATTTTATTTTTAGAGATAAGAATATTCAAAGAATTTATGTCGAAAATCTTCGACGGAATTTGTTTTCCGTCGAAAAATATTAAAAGATTTTTCGACGGAATTTCATTCATTTTCCGTCGAAAAATTTCGACAGAATTTATTTTCCGTCGAAAAATATTAAAAGATTTTTCGACGGAATTTCATTCATTTTCCGTCGAAAAATTTCGACAGAATTTATTTCCCGTCGAAAAATATTAAAAGATTTTTCGACGGAATTACATTCATTTTCCGTCGAAAATTAATACAAGATTTTTCGACGGAATTTCATTCATTTTCCGTCGAAAAAATTCGACGGACTTATTTTTCCGTCGAAATTTTCCACAGAAATTATTCCGTCGAAAAAAATCGACGAAAATAATTTCCGTCGAAGTTTTTCGACGGAATCTCTAATTCCGTCGAAAAATTTATTACCTACGAAGACTTATTCGACGGCTTCTTTTCTGTCGAAAATGTCATTTTCGACAGAATTTTTATCATTTTCGACGGAATTTTTCCGTCGAAAAAAAAAGCATTTTCTAGTAGTAAAAAAAAAGAATATACTGCCTACCAAAAAAAAAGAAAAAAAAATATACTAAGAAAACAATAGAAGAAAAATAAAATCAAATATTTTGAAAATTTATAACACTTATTTCTTTTCTTCTTCTTTTTATATTTTGTCCTCCTTTTTTTCATTTCTTTGAACAGTGATAAAAAAGATTAAAAAGTGAAAAAAAAAATTAAATATATTAAAAGCTTAAGATAGTTATATTTTTTTCATTTATTTTTCTTCTATATCTTTTATCTTGTCTTCAATCTGTTTCCTTTTTTTATTTAGATCTTTTTTTTTTAATTTTAGTCTTTTTGTAAGTTTTTAACAATCTTATTTTTTATTTTCTTTTATAGTCCTTAATCTTTTTTTTTTCTTTTTGATTTAGGCATATTTGATTTATTTATTTATTTTGTTTTATTATTTTCTGTAAATGTTAGAAGTTTTCAAATATTTGGTCTTTTTTTTTTGTCATCACTTTATTTATTTTTTCTTGTAAGAAGGATAAAATAAATATATTAGTTAACTTTATAACAATGTTAAGGAGGGATTTGGATAAAAGAATCATAGGGGTGTAACATGTAAGTGATTAAAAAAAAAAACATAAAGGGGTTAGTATTCGAAGGAAAACTATAGGGAATTTTTTGAACTTTTCACTAAATTAAAAGTGAAATAATTGGCGTTTTATATTTTTATTTATTAGAGAAATTATATATTAGGAAGATTTAATCAAATTAAATCATTGATCACATGATCCTAAAAAATAGTAAGTAAATTTTGGGGATTCCAAATCATATCACCTGATAGAGAATATAAATTCATTTTCAAATCATATCACCGAATAGAAAATAGAAATAATGTATAAAAAAACAAAATGGAAACTCAATTTTTTTTTTCTAGAAGGAAGATTTTGATATTCCTTGATATGTCAAGGTTTATAGGGATCTTGGTGGGAAAGTTACCACCTTCCCTGACACATCTTTTTGCCTTGTCTCTAGTTTCACATACACTCATTGTTTCTATAGATAAGTGTCCTAATTTTCATTCCTCTCTAACCAATACGTTTGTTTTTCCAATCTTGTCTATTCTTCCCATTTGGACGAATTCTTTGATCCCACATTCAGTTATGAGGAGGTGGGTCATTGCATAATTCCCTTCCTATTCATAATTCATTTTATCTTTGTCTTGCATGACTTTTTTTTTTTAACTTGACACTTCCATTCTTTATGCGCTGCCTGACTGCCTCTGTTACACTTTGTTTATCAAAGCACGTCGATTTTTTTTTTTTTTTTGATGAGTTAAATGAGAACACGTCGATATTTTTTTTGTTTTCTCTCATTTTACTTTCAGCTTCTGCCTCTGTTATTTATTACTTAACCAAAAAAAATTATTTGATAAACCAAATTAGTCTCTTTTTTTTCTTTTCTTGTTTTTGCCTCTGTTTCCTTTTTTTTATATCCTTTTTATTTTACTTGAAAAATCAAATTAGTCCACATTGAAAAATAAAATTAGTCTAGATTGAAAGATCAAATTAGTCATGCTTTCTCATGGACCAATTAAATTGTGGTTTATTTTTTATTTTTTATTTTGTGAATTTGAATATTGTATTTTTTTAGAAAATGTCTTCAAGTGGTATTAATAGTGCTCTTTTTCTTGACCATGACTATTGTATGACATTATTTTGCTGGTTGGTTGAATTAATTTTGCTTATTATATTATTTTATATGCATATAAATATTATTTGTATCCCATATTATGATTCTACGATTTACGTTTTTGGTTCACCCTTCCGAGTTTGCGTAGACTCTCGAGTTTGACAACCTTGGGCATAGAAAAAACAAACTGTGAAAGATTTAATTTTCTTTTTTCAAATTCCATTAACTTTTCCTTGTTTACTCTCTTAGGAAGCTAAGACCTGGAAGCGAAAGTATACAAATGTCGTGCATGAATTGGAGAAGTTGAAACAAATACATTCGAAAATTACTCGGAGACTTGAGGATATGTCTATTCAGCATATGATGACTTGTCAAGAGAGAGAGACGAAGCCATAGAAAAACTCAATAAATATATGAACAAGTCGGGCACTCTACCTCAAACCAATTGGAAAACTCATTGGTTGATATCAACAATGTATCACCCGTCACATCTTCTGATTGTTTCTTAGTTGATGCTCCAGAGTTTACAAACATGAATATTTTTTAATCCAATAACTTGGGTTATATGAATGGTCCTTTGGTTCAAGGCTTAAGTGGCACTCCATTCCATGCATTGCCCTCTTGTGAAAGGCCTACAATTGATCCTGCAGATGCAGTGATTCTTAACCTTGCCAAAGGAAAAGTCTTAGTACAAAGGGATAATCTCTTTCAGGCTGTAAAGAGGGTTCCTTTGATGTTGGAGATCCTTTCTGGAGCTGTTTCTAACATGACAAATCCACAACCTTTGCAGCTTGTAAAAGCTCCAAATTCACCACCACCTTTTCAGACCATGTCAAATCCTCAGCCTTTGCAGGTTATAAAAGCTCCAAATCCACTTGTGATCAGAGACAATGTTACCACTAGCCCTAGGATGCAGCTGAACCCTTCTCCAGTCACATGGAACTCTTACGAGCCTCGTCCAGCGTTTTCACCTTCTATGCACAACTATGCTGCTATCACTACTCCCTCATGGAACCATGCAATGCCAAGTTCTTCCAATGCTACTACTGCCAATATCGTTTAGGTGCAATACTTGTCTTAGTATTATACACCACAAGCAAATGAATTTATTCTGTCCCTTGCAAATTCTCCGTGTCTTAGCATTTATACACAACAAGCAGATAAGTTTATTCAAATCCCTTGCAAATAATTTTAGTATTGGCTAATTTCAACCTGAGTAGGTCTTTTACCACTAGCTGGATTTTATTTTATGTTTTTGACTCCGCCACTACTTTCAAATTCTCCTTAACTTCACATTTTTGTTAATCTGATTAAAATGTCTGATGGGCTAAACCACTGGAAGTTTGTTTGAATTTTGTATTATATGTGCTCTTCTGTGTAGTTGAGGGTCTCTTGGAGTTAGAAACTGGGTTCAAGGGCGACCTCTAGATGTGTCCATTCCTGATTATGATTCACTACAATTTTATGCAGACTCTGCCATTTGCTTGGGGGAATTTGAAGATGGGAAATGGCTGCTTCTTCCAAATTGCACCCACCGCTTTCATATTTCTTGCATGACACATGGTTCTGTCTCATTGAAATTGCCCCCTCTGCAGATCCCATGTAAATCATAACCTCGTTGCTAAAATAGTGTTCAGTGACACATTGCAAGAAACTTTGAGGAATGAAAACTTCCCCTTACAAAGGTATATCCGTTCCCTCTAAAATCTCACAAAATTTGGAGATTGGACGTCAACATTTTGGTTCATTAATTAGAAGACAGTGATAGCATAATATGAAGACAGTGACAGTGATATAATATGAAGACATGAAATCATGAAGACAGTGATAGCATTGAAGACAGTGATAGCGTCAGATGAAGACAGTGATAGCATCAGATGAAGACAGTGATAGCATCAGATGAAGACAGTGAAAGCCTCATATGAAGACAGTGATAGCATCAGATGAAGGCAGTGATAGCATCAGTTGAAGACAGTGATAGCATCAGATGAAGACAGTAAAAGCATCAGATGAAGGCAGTGATAGCATCAGATGAAGGCAGTGATAGCATCAGATGAAGACAGTAATAGCATCAGATGAAGGCAGTGATAGCATCAGATGAAGACAGTGATAGCATTTGATGAAGGCAGTGATAGCATTAGATGAAGGCAGTGATAGCATCAGTTGGAGACAGTGATAGCATCAGATGAAGACAGTGAAAGCATAATATGAAGACAGTGATAGCATAAGATGAAGAAAATGATAGCATAATATGAAGACAGTGATAGCGTCAGATGAAGACAGTGATAGCGTCAGATGAAGACAGTGATAGCGTCAGATGAAGACAGTGATAGCATCAGATGAAGACAGTGAAAACATCCGATGAAGGCAGTGATAGCATCAGATGAAGACAGTGAAAGCATCAGATGAAGACAGTGATAGCATAAGATGAAGACAGTGAAAACATCAGATGAAGACAGTGATAGCATAATATGAAGACAGTGATAGCATAATATGAAGACAGTGAAAGCATCAGATGAAGACAGTGATAGCATCAGATGAAGGCAGTGATAGCATCAGATGAAGGCAGTGATAGCATCAGATGAAGACAGTGAAAGCATAAGATGAAGACAGTGATAGCATAATATGAAGACAGTGAAAGCATCAGATGAAGACAGTGATAGCATAATATGAAGACAGTGATAGCATAATATGAAGACAGTGATAGCGTCAGATGAAGACAGTGATAGCGTCAGATGAAGACAGTGATAGCGTCAGATGAAGACAGTGATAGCGTCAGATGAAGAAAGTGATAGCGTCAGATGAAGACAGTGATAGCATCAGATGAAGACAATGAAAGCACCAGATGAAGACAGGGATAGCACCAGATGAAGACAGGGATAGCACCAGATGAAGACAGAGATAGCACCAGATGAAGACAGGGATAGCACCAGATGAAGAAAGTGAAACCATAATATGAAAACAGTGATAGCATCAGATGAAGACAGTGAAAGCATCAGATGAAGACAGTGATAACATCAGATGAAGACAGTGATAGCATCTGATAAAGACAGTGATAGCATCAGATGAAGACAGTGAAAGCATCAGATGAAGACAGTGAAAGCATCAGATGAAGACAGTGATAGCATAAGATGAAGACAGTGATAGCATAATATGAAGACAGTGATAGCATAATATGAAGACAGTGAAAGCATAATATGAAGACAGTGATAGCGTCAGATCAAGACAATGATAGCGTCAGATGAAGACAGTGATAGCGTCAGATGAAGACAGTGATAGCATCAGATGAAGACAGTGAAAGCATCAGATGAAGACAGTGAAAGCATCAGATGAAGATAGTGATAGCATAAGATGAAGACAATGAAAACATCAGATGAAGACAGTGATAGCATAATATGAAGACAGTGATAGCATAATATGAAGACAGTGATAGCATCACATGAAGACAGAGATAGCATCACATGAAGACAGTGAAAGCATCCGATGAAGACAGAGATAGCATCACAAGAAGACAGTGATAGCATCAGATGAAGACGGTGATAGCATCAGATGAAGACGGTGATAGCATAATATGAAGACAGTGAAAGCATCAGATGAAGACAGTGATAGCATCAGATGAAGACAGTGATAGCATCAGATGAAGACCGTGATAACATAATATGAAGACCGTGATAGCGTCAGATGAAGACAGTGATAGCGTCAGATGAAGACAGTGAGAGCATCAGATGAAGACAGTGAGAGCATCAGTTGAAGACAGTGATATCATAATATGAAGACAGTGATAGCATAATATCTTCGACAGAGATAGCATAATATGAAGACAGTGATAGCATCAGATGAAGACAGTGATAGCATAATATGAAGACAGTGATAGCGTCAGATGAAGACAGTGATAGCGTCAGATGAAGACAGTGATAGCGTCAGATGAAGACAGTGATAGCGTCAGATGAAGACAGTGACAGCGTCAGATGAAGACAGTGATAGCATAATATGAAGACAGTGAAAGCATAATAACAGTGATAAGACATAGCATCATGAAGACAGTGATAGCATCAGATGAAGACAGTGATAAGCATCAGATGAAGACAGTGATAGCATCAGATGAAGACAGTGATAGCATCAGATGAAGACAGTGATAGCATCAGATGAAGACAGTGATAGCATCAGATGAAGACAGTGAAGACAGTGATAGCATCAGATGAAGACAGTGATAGCATAAGATGAAGACAGTGATAGCATAAGATGAAGACAGTGATAGCATCAGATGAAGACAGTGAAAGCATGAAGACAGTGATAGCATCAGATGAAGACAGTGATAGCATCAGATGAAGACAGTGATAGCGATCAGATGTGAAGACAGTGATAGCATCAGATGAAGACAGTGATCAGATGAAGACAGTGATAGCATCAGATGAAGACAGTGATAGCATCAGATGAAGACAGTGATAGCATCAGATGAAGACAGTGATAGCATCAGATGAAGACAGTGATAGCATCATCAGATGAAGACAGTGATAGAAGACAGTGATAGCATCAGATGAAGACAGTGAAAGCATCAGATGAAGACAGTGATAGCATCAGATGAAGACAGTGATAGCATCAGATGAAGACAGTGATAGCATCAGCATCAAGACAGTGAAAGCATCAGATGATGAAGACAGTGATAGCATCAGATGAAGACAGTGATAGCGTCAGATGAAGACAGTGATAGCATCAGATGAAGACAGTGATAGCATCAGATGAAGACAGTGATAGCATCAGATGAAGACAGTGAAAGCATCAGATGAAGACAGTGATAGCATCAGATGAAGACAGTGAAAGCATCAGATGAAGACAGTGATAGCATCAGATGAAGACAGTGATAGCATCAGATGAAGACAGTGATAGCATCAGATGAAGACAGTGATAACATCAGATGAAGACAGTGATAGCATCAGATGAAGACAGTGATAGCATCAGATGAAGACAGTGATAGCATCAGATGAAGACAGTGAAAGCATCAGATGAAGACAGTGATAGCATCAGATGAAGACAGTGATAGCATCAGATGAAGACAGTGATAGCATCAGATGAAGCCAGTGATAGCATCTGATGAAGATGAAGACAGTGAAAGCATCAGATGAAGACAGTGATAGCATCAGATGAAGACAGTGATAGCATCAGATGAAGACAGTGAAAGCATCAGATGAAGTCAGTGATAGCATCAGATGAAGACAGGGATATCATCAGATGAAGACAGGGATAGCATCAGATGAAGACAGTGATAGCATCAGATGAAGACAGTGAAAGCATCAGATGAAGACAGTGAAAGCATCAGATGAAGACAGTGATAGCATCAGATGAAGACCGTGATAGCATAATATGAAGACCGTGATAACATAATATGAAGACCGTGATAGCGTCAGATGAAGACAGAGATAGCCTCAGATCAAGACAGTGAAGCGTCAGATGAAGACAGTGATAGCGTCAGATGAAGACAGTGATAGCATCAGATGAAGATAGTGATAGCGTCAGATGAAGATAGTGATAGCGTCAGATGAAGACAGTGATAGCATCAGATGACGACAGTGAAAGCATCAGATGAAGACAGTGAAAGCATCAGATGAAGACAGTGATAGCATCAGATGAAGACAGTGAAAGCATAAGATGAAAACAGTGATAGCATCAGATGAAGACAGTGAAAGCATAAGATGAAGACAGTGAAAGCATAATATGAAGACAGTGATAGCATAATATGAAGATAGTGATAGCATAAGATGAAGAAAGTGATAGCATAATATGAAGACAGTGATAGCGTCAGATGAAGACAGTGATAGCGTCAGATGAAGACAGTGAAAGCGTTAGATGAAGACAGTGATAGCGTCAGATGAAGACAGTGAAAACATCAGATGAAGGCAGTGATAGCATCAGATGAAGACAGTGAAAGCATCAGATGAAGACAGTGAAAGCATCAGATGAAAACAGTGATAGCATAAGATGAAGACAGTGAAAACATCAGATGAAGACAGTGATAGTGTAACATCCCGCATAATTAGTAAAATACATAAGTGTATGATGATATAGATGCATATGTGGAATTCGGATTTTTGGGGTATGTGTGATGGTTTGCGAAATTACATGACCTTATCCTTGGATGAGACTAAGGTAAGTATTTTAATTAAATCATAGGAGGGTGCATATGTAGGCATGTGAAATTTATTAAAATCATATGAGTAATTGGAGTGTGTGTTAGAAGGCTTTTATGTTTATTGGACTTTGGAAGTGGGCTAGTGTGTGTGGACTTGTCACTATTGGACTTGTGTGATTGGGTTCTTTTTGTGTGTGTGGCCAATGGCCCAAAGAGGATTCTTGGATCAATCATGTTCAGCCCAAATTAAATCCACACATAATTCCCTAAGCCTTGTCCAACAAGGTTGTCTTGTGTAGCAAGGAATTCCCACTTGGCAAGATGTATTCTTTCCCACCTATTTCATGCGCAAAAGAGGGTGACTAGGACTTAGAAAAATCTGTCATTTTTCCTCATGCATAACCGCCACCTCACACCATAGTTTGTGCACTTTTGACTTCAACTTCATTGCATGAAAGACACATGTACTCCTTAGCATTATTTTGGGCTGCATTCTTCTTCTTTTAGGCGCACATGGAGGTGTCTTGGAGCAGATTTTTATGACACAAAATCTGCCTTTGAGTGTTGACTTGGAGAACCATCTTACACCTTCCATCATGAGGCTGAATTGTGCAGATTTTTGCATGCTTTTGGCAGTCCATCATGAGCCAAATCTGTCCTTGCTTCCTCATGCAACCAAAGAAGGATTTTGGGGCTGCATCTCCCTCGTCACTTGTGCGCACAAGAGCACCCCCAAAGCAGATTTTTGGCTGCCACAAAGCTGTCTTGCTTGTGGACTTAGTGAACCCTCTTACATGTGCTCATGATGCACCTCCTTTCCACTCCATCTTGTGCGCCTAGCTTGCTTGTTTATGTTAAAAATTCTGACTTGATAGCTATTATTCAGATCTGAATCCCCTCCTCACTCCTTGCATGTGCTTAGTGTATATTAGAAGCAACCCCTTGCTTGTTTTGACCATGTGTGCAGTCCCACCTTCACAAGAAATCAGAAATTTCATGATGCTTCATCATTGCAACCTCTCCTCACTTCTCTTTAAGTTATGCGCACAACTAGAGGGGGCTGTCCTCATTCTTCATTCAGCCAATTTCTCTCCCTCTCCCTCACTCTCCTAGCCGAACATACAGCCCTCTTGGAGAAAGAAAGACTAAGCTAACTCACCTTCCCTCACACTCACCTCAACCGTGACCTATACCCCAAGCTAGTGCAAGCCTTCTTCTTCTTTTCCCCTCACTGTCCAGCTTTGTTCCTCAACCTTGGAAGCTGTCCTAAGTTGCTCCTCCTCACCATTTATGCGCATAGATCATCTCCTAGGAAGTGTGGACTTGTTGTTGGTAGAACTAGAAAGGTGTGGTGTGTGAACAAGAAGTGTGTGCTACAAGAGGTAAGCCTAGAACTTAGACCTCTTTCATGGTGTGTAATCATGTGTGTTCTTGAATGCCTCTTTGAATATGTTTTGTTTTGGGATTCTTGAATGAGTATGGTAAAGGAATAAGGATGGAGCTATTTTATGATGATTGGTATGCATGATATAATGGAATGAAAGTCTCATGGTTATGCTCAAGTTAATGCCACTGTTTTTGTATGAATATGCCACTGTTTTGAAAAGAAATATGCCACTGTCTATGTATGAATGTGCCACTGTTTTGAGGATATATATGTGCCACTGTTTCTTTATGAATGTGCCACTGTTTTGAGGATATATATATATGTGCCACTGTTTGAGGATGAATAGGTCACTGTTTCGGTTGGACAAGCTCACCATTTTGATGCCACTGTTTTGTATAAAATGCTCACTGTTTTAGTGCATCACATGCCACTGTTTCTGCATAAAAACACTCACTGTTTTAGTCCATTATGTGCCACTGTTTCTGCATAAAAACACTCACTGTTTTAGTCCATTATGTGCCACTGCTTCTGCATAAAAACACTCACTGTTTTAATGCCACATATGTCACTGTTTTGCACCAAAAACACTCACTGTTTTAGTACTTAATGAGCCACTGTTTCTGCATAAAATAACCACCATCTTGATGTCCAAACACTACCCTCTATGCCACTGTATTGGTGTCTAAATACTCCCATTTTGCCACTGTTTTGATGATCAAGAATCACTATTTATGCCACTGTTTTAATGTCTAAAAATCATGATTTATATCACTGTTTTGGATGCTTAAATGCTACCATTCATGCCACTGTTTTGATGCGCAAAAGCCACGGATTATGTCACTGTTTTAACGTTCAAATGCCACTGTTTCTGCCACTGTTTGATGTCACTGTTTCTGCCACTGTTGATGTCCAAAGAGCCACTGTTTCTGTTTCAAAATGGTCACTGTTTCTGCTGTATGTTCACTATTTTCCTGCTGTAAAACGTCACTATTTCTGTCCACTGTTTTTAAGGAAAATACCACTGTTTTCTGCTCACTGTTTTAAAGAACAACTCACTGTTTCTGCTCACTGTTTTAAGCACAAACGTCACTGTTTTCTGCTGTAAAAACACTGTTGTATGCTCACTGTTTCTGCTGTAAATCGCCACTGTAAATGATTGGTTGTAATTGATTTAGGTGTGCATAAGAAGTGAGATACTTCGCTGCTGTTTGGTATTGTTTAAGGCACACAAGGTAAGTGTCAGGCGATATTACCTAATGTGACTATTGACTACTGGTATAAAATTGTGACATGATGCTCCATATTCCGTAAAAGTATTATGTTCCATTATGATGAAAGGAAACTGCCAAAAATGTGCCGTGATGGCTATATGATTATGAGGTAAAGACGTTATGTGGCAGCATAACGCATATGAAAAGTATATGTGCCGTGATGGCTATATGAAAGGTATATAAGCATGCACCTTACATCATACCGCATTTTTACGCTTTGTGTGTGAAAGCATAGCATGACATGCATGTATCAAGATCATATAGGCCTTGTTTTAGACTAGTTATGTACAGGACCATGTGTTTGAGCAAGCATCATATAGGCATCCCCAAGGTACCGGGGTATGGGACACTTGGCATCAGTCCGCATAGGCCCACAGTTGGAATCCACATGGAGCTCAGGTGCCAAGGGTATATTTGATTCCACTGTGAAGTGCGCGCACGACGGTGCTAAAAGCGCAAAGGAAAGGCGTTATATACGCAATATATGAATATGATGAAAAGGAAAGGCGTTATATGCGCTATATATATGAATATGATGAAAAGGAAAAAGGAAAAGGAACAAGGATATGTTGAAGTGACTGTTTATGATTTTGTGCCTAGTTAATACTGTTATATTACTGGTTTTGTTGCCACACTACTGGGATTATTCTCACCCCTTCGGGGCTGCTATTTTTCCAAAATGGCAGGAGGACGTAAAAGCATTTGAAGGAGTGATGTTTTGCTGTTGCTTGCTGATGCAAGGATTATCACTGTTGCTGTTTGATTAATTGGATGACTGTAATGATTGATATTTTGGTACTCTTGGATGACTGTAGACTTTATCATCTCTATTTTATCTTGAACTTTTATGAACAGCGGCTATTTTGGAAAACGTTTGTGAAAGGACTTTTTGAAAGACTTATGTGCTGAAATTTTTACAGTGCACCTTACGGGTGGTGTTTTCATGAGCAAACGAACTCGGATTTTCTATTATTTTATATGCACGCGAAGCCCCAGACGTGCTCTTTCTAAATCACTTGAAATATTTTTTATCGTCCAAACAGAAGTGATAAGAAACTCGAAACGTCTTACGGGTTGTATATTGCTATGAGGATTTTTGTTATCTCATGTGACGTTAACGACTCTAATTCCGCTTAGCAAACGACTCTCTTGGATGCATACAAGGGAGGGCGTTACAGATAGCATAATATGAAGACAGTGAAACCATCAGATGAAGACCATGATAACATATTATGAAGACAGTGATAGCGTCAGATGAAGACAGTGATAGCGTCAGATGAAGACAGTGATAGCATCAGATGAATACAGTGATTGCATAATATAAAGACAGTGAAAGCATAATATGAAGACAGTGAAAGCATAATATGAAGACAGTGATAGCATAATATGAAGACAGTGAAAGCATCAGATGAAGACAGTGAAAGCATCAGATGAAGACAGTGATAGCATAATATGAAGACAGTGATAGCGTCAGATGAAGACAGTGAAAGCATCAGATGAAGACAGTGATAGCATAATATGAAGACAGTGATAGCGTCAGATGAAGACAGTGATAGCATCAGATGAAGGCAGTGAAAGCATAATATGAAGACAGTGATAGCATCAGATGAAGGCAGTGATAGCATCAGTTGAAGACAGTGATAGCATCAGATGAAGACAGTGAAAGCATCAGATGAAGACAGTGAGAGTGAAAGCATCAGATGAAGACAGTGATAGCATCAGATGAAGGCAGTGATAGCATCAGATGAAGACAGTAATAGCATCAGATGAAGGCAGTGATAGCATCAGATGAAGACAGTGATAGCATCAGATGAAGACAGTGATAGCATCAGATGAAGTCAGTGATAGCATCAGTTGAAGACAGTGATAGCATCAGATGAAGACAGTGAAAGCATCAGATGAAGAAAGTGAGAGTGAAAGCATCAGATGAAGACAGTGATAGCATCAGATGAAGGCAGTGATAGCATCAGATGAAGACAATGGGAGCATCAGATGAAGACAATGATATCATAATATGAAGACAGTGATAGCATAATATCTTCGACAGAGATAGCATAATATGAAGACAGTGATAGCCTCAGATGAAGACAGTGATAGCGTCAGATGAAGACAGTGATAGCGTCAGATGAAGACAGTGAAAGCATCAGATGAAGACAGTGATAGCATCAGATGAAGACAGTGAAAGCATCAGATGAAGACAGTGAAAGCATCAGAAGAAGACAGTGAAAGCATCAGATGAAGACAGTGATAGCATCAGATGAAGACAGTGAAAGCATCAGATGAAGACAGTGATAGCATCAGATAAAGATAGCGATAGCATCAGATGAAGACAGGGATAGCATCAGATGAAGACAGGGATAGCATCAGATGAAGACAGTGAAAGCATCAGATGAAGAGAGTGATAGCGTCAGATGAAGACAGTGAAAGCATCAGATGAAGACAGTGAAAGCATCAGATGAAGACAGTGATAGCATCAGATGAAGACAGTTATAGCATCAGATGAAGACATTGATAGCATCAGATGAAGACCGTGATAGCATAATATGAAGACCGTGATAACATAATATGAAGACCGTGATAGCGTCAGATGAAGACAGTCAGATGAAGACAGTGAAGCGTCAGATGAAGACAGTGATAGCGTCAGATGAAGACAGTGATAGCGTCAGATGAAGACAGTGATAGCATCAGATGAAGACAGTGATAGCGTCAGATGAAGACAGTGATAGCGTCAGATGAAGACAGTGATAGCATCAGATGAAGACCGTGATAGCATCAGATGAAGAAAGTGATAGCATCAAATAAAGACAGTGAAAGCATCAGATGAAGACAGTGATAGCGTCAGATGAAGACAGTGAAAACATCAGATGAAGACAGTGAAAACATCAGATGAAGGCAGTGATAGCATCAGATGAAGACAGTGAAAGCATCAGATGAAGACAGTGAAAGCATCAGATGAAAACAGTGATAGCATAAGATGAAGACAGTGAAAACATCAGATGAAGACAGTGATAGCATAATATGAAGACAGTGATAGCGTCAGATGAAGACAATGATAACATATTATGAAGACAATGATAGCGACAGATGAAGACAATGATAGCGTCAGATGAAGACAGTGATAGCATCAGACGAAGACAGTGATAGCATCAGATGAATACAGTGATTGCATAATATAAAGACAGTGAAAGCATAATACGAAGACAGTGAAAGCATAATATGAAGACAATGATAGCATAATATGAAGACAGTGAAAGGATCAGATGAAGACAGTGAAAGCATCAGATGAAGACAGTGATATAATATGTAGATAGTGATAGCGTCAGATGAAGACAGTGATAGCATAATATGAAGACAGTGATAGCATCAGATGAAGACAGTGATAGCGTCAGATGAAGACAGTGATAGCGTCAGATGAAGACAGTGATAGCGTCAGATGAAGACAGTGATAGCGTCAGATGAAGACAGTGATAGCGTCAGATGAAGACAGTGATAGCGTCAGATGAAGACAGTGATAGCATCAGATGAAGACAGTGATAGCATCAGATGAAGACAGTGATAGCATCAGATGAAGACAGTGATAGCATCAGATGAAGACAGTGAAAGCATCAGATGAAGACAGTGAATAGCATCAGATGAAGACAGTGATAGCATCAGATGAAGACAGTGATAGCATCAGATGAAGACAGTGATAGCATCAGATGAAGACAGTGAAAGCATCAGATGAAGACAGTGATAGCATCAGATGAAGACAGTGATAGCATCAGATGAAGACAGTGATAGCATCAGATGAAGACAGTGATAGCATCAGATGAAGACAGTGATAGCATCAGATGAAGACAGTGATAGCATGAAGACAGTGATAGCATCAGATGAAGACAGTGATAGCATCAGATGAAGACAGTGATAGCATCAGATGAAGACAGTGATAGCATCAGATGAAGACAGTGATAGCATCAGATGAAGACAGTGATAGCATCAGATGAAGACAGAATAGCATCAGATGAAGACAGTGAAAGCATCAGATGAAGACAGTGAAAGCATCAGATGAAGACAGTGATAGCATCAGATGAAGACAGTGATAGCATCAGATGAAGACAGTGATAGCATCAGATGAAGACAGTGATAGCATCAGATGAAGACAGTGATAAGCATCAGATGAAGACAGTGATAGCATCAGATGAAGACAGTGATAGCATAGATGAAGACAGTGATAGCGTCAGATGAAGACAGTGATAGCATCAGATGAAGACAGTGATAGCATCAGATGAAGACAGTGATAGCGTCAGATGAAGACAGTGATAGCGTCAGATGAAGACAGTGATAGCATCAGATGAAGACAGTGATAGCGTCAGATGAAGACAGTGATAACATCAGATGAAGTCAGTGAAAGCATCAGATGAAGACAGTGAAAGCATCATATGAAGACAGTGAAAGCATCAGATGAAGACAGTGAAAGCATCAGATGAAGACAGCAATAGCATCAGAAGAAGATAGCGATAGCATCAGATGAAGACAGCAATAGCATCAGATGAAGATAGCGATAGCATCAGATGAAGACAGCGATAGCATCAGATGAAGACAATGAAAGCATCAGATGAAGATAGCGATAGCATCAGATGAAGACAGCGATAGCATCAGATGAAGACAGTGAAAGCATCAGATGAAGACAGTGATAGCATAAGATGAAGACAGTGAAAGCATCAGATGAAGACAGTGAAAGCATCAGATGAAGACAGCATAAGATGAAGACTGTGAAAACATCAGATGAAGATAGTGATAGCATAATATGAAGACAGTGAAAGCATAAGATTAAGACAGTGATAGCATAATATGAAGACAGTGATAGCGTCAGATGAAAACAGTGATATAATATGAAGATAGTGAAAGCATCAGATGAAGACAGTGAAAGCATCAGATGAAGACAGTGATAGCGTCAGATGAAGACAGTGATAGCGTCAGATGAAGACAGTGATAGCGTAAGATGAAGACAGTGATAGCGTAAGATGAAGACAGTGATAGCTTCAAATGAAGACAGTGAAAGCATCAGATGAAGATAGTGAAAGCATCAGATGAAGACAGTGAAAGCATCAGATGAAGACAGTGATAGCATAATATGAAGACAGTGAAAGCATAAGATTAAGACAGTGATAGCATAATATGAAGACAGTGATAGCGTCAGATGAAAACAGTGATATAATATGAAGACAGTGATAGCATCAGATGAAGACAGTGAAAGCATCAGATGAAGACAGTGAAAGCATCAGATGAAGACAGTGATAGCATAATATGAAGACAGTGAAAGCATCAGATGAAGACAGTGATAGCATAAGATGAAGACAGTGATAGCATAAGATGAAGACAGTGATAGCATAAGATGAAGACAGTGAAGCATCAGATGAAGACAGTGAAAGCATCAGATAGCATCATGAAGACAGTGATAGCATCAGATGAAGACAGTGAAAGCATCAGATGAAGACAGTGAAAGCATAGCAGTGAAAGCATCAGATGAAGACAGTGATAGCATCAGATGAAGACAGTGATAGCATCAGATGAAGACAGTGATAGCATCAGATGAAGACAGTGATAGCATAAGATGAAGACAGTGATAGCTTCAGATGAAGACAGTGATAGCATCAGATGAAGACAGTGAAAGCATCAGATGAAGACAGTGAAAGCATCAGATGAAAACAGTGATAGCATCAGATGAAGACAGTGATAGCCTAATATGAAGACAGTGAAAGCATAAGATTAAGACAGTGATAGCATAATATGAAGACAGTGATAGCGTCAGATGAAAACAGTGATATAATATGAAGACAGTGATAGCATCAGATGAATACAGTGATAGCATCAGATGAAGACAGTGAAAGCATCAAATGAACGCAGTGATAGCATCAGATAAGACAGTGATAGCAGATGAAGACAGTGATAGCGTCAGATGAAGACAGTGATAGCAATATGAAGACAGTGATAGCATAATATGAAGACAGTGATAGCATCAGATGAAGACAGTGAAAGCATCAGATGAAGACAGTGATAGCATCAGATGAAGACAGTGATAGCATCAGATGAAGACAGTGAAAGCATCAGATGAAGACAGTGATAGCATAATATGAAGACAGTGAAAGCATAAGATTAAGACAGTGTGATAGCATAATATGAAGACAGTGATAGCGTCAGATGAAAACAGTGATATAATATGAAGACAGTGATAGCATCAGATGAAGATAGTGATAGCATCAGATGAAGACAGTGAAAGCATCAGATGAAGAGAGTGATAGCATCAGATGAAGACAGTGAAAGCATCAGACGAAGACAGTGATAGCATAAGATGAAGACAGTGATAGCATAATAAGAAGACAGTGATAGCATAATATGAAGACAGTGAAAGCATAATATAAAGACAGTGATAGCGTCAGATGAAGACAGTGATAGCGTCAGATGAAGACAGTGATAGCGTCAGATGAAGACAGTGATAGCGTCAGATGAAGACAGTGATAGCATCAGATGAAGACAACGAAAGCATCAGATGAAGACAGTGAAAGCATCAGATGAAGACAGTGAAAGAATCAGATGAAGACAGTGAAAGCATCAGATGAAGACAGTGATAGCATCAGATGAAGACAGTGATAGCATAAGATGAAGACAGTGATAGCGTCAGATGAAGACAGTGATAGCGTCAGATAAAGACAGTGATAGCGTCAGTTGAAGACAGTGATAGCGTCAGATGAAGACAGTGATAGCATCAGATGAAGACAGTGAAAACATCAGATGAAGACCGTGATAGCATAATATGAAGACAGTAATAGCATAATATGAAGACATTGAAAGCATAAGATTAAGACAGTGATAGCATAATATGAAGACAGTGATAGCGTCAGATGAAGACAGTGATATAATATGAAGATAGTGATAGCGTCAGATGAAGACAGTGATAGCGTCAGATGAAGACAGTGATAGCATCAGATGAAGACAGTGATAGCATCAGATGAAGACAGCGAAAGCCTCATATGAAGACAGTGATAGCATCAGATGAACGCAGTGATAGCATCAGTTGAAGACAGTGATAGCATCAGATGAAGACAGTAAAAGCATCAGATGAAGACAGTGAGAGTGAAAGCATCAGATGAAGACAATGATAGCATCAGATGAAGGCAGTGATAGCGTCAGATGAAGACAGTAATAGCATCAGATGAAGACAGTGATAGCATCAGATGAAGACAGTGATAGCATAAGATGAAGGCAGTGATAGTGTAACGCCCTCCCTTGTATGCATCCAAGAGAGTCGTTTGCTAAGCGGAATTAGAGTCGTTAACGTCACATGAGCTAACAAAGTAGTATACAAATTCGTATAAAAAAATTTCATCACTTAAATTCTTTTCACAACGGTTCCCAAAATAGCCATTGTTCATAAAAGTTCAAGTTAACATAAATATGATAAAGACTACAGTCATCCAAAAGTACCAAAACGTTAATCATTACAGTTATCCATTTTAAACAAACAGCAATAGAGGTAATCCAGCATCAGCTATCAACAGCAAACAACACGTCTTCATGTGCTTTTATGTCCTCCTGCCATTTAGGAAAATAGCAGCCCCGAAGGGGTGAGAATAAATCCCAGTAGTGTGGCAATAAAACCAGTAATATAACAGTATTAACTAGGCACAAAATCATAAACAGTCACTTCAACATATACTTGTTCCTTTTCCTTTTTATCATATTCATATATTGCGTATATAACGCCTTTCCTTTGCGCTTTTAGCACCGTCGTGCGCGCACTTCACAGTGGAATCAAATATCCCTTGGCACCTGAGCTCCATGTGGATTCCATCTGTGGGCCTATGCGGACTGATGCCAAGTGTCCCATACCCCGGTACCTTGGGGATGCCTACATGATGCTTGCTCAAACACATGGTCCTGTACATAACTATTCTAGAACAAGGCCTATATGATCTTGTTACATGCATGACATGCTATGCTTTCACACACAAAGCGTAAAAATGCGGTATAATGTAAGATGCATGCTTATATACCTTTCATATGCGTTATGCTGCCACATAACGTCTTTTACCTCATAATCATATAGCCATCACGGCACATTTTGGCAGTTTCCTTATAACATAATGGAACATAATATTTTCACGGCATATGGAGCATCATGTCACAATTCTATACCAGTAGTCAATAGTCACATTAGGCATCATCGCCTGACACTTACCTTTGCGTGCCTTAAATATTACCAAACAGCAGCGAAGTATCTCACTTCTTAAGCGCACCTAAATCAATTACAACTAATCATTTACAGTGGCTATTTACAGCAGCAAAACAGTGAGCATACAGCAGCAAAACAGTGAGCATACAGCAGCAAAACAGTGAGCATACAGCAGCAAAACAGTGAGCATTTACAGCAGCAAAACAGTGAGCATACAGCAGCAAAACAGTGAGCATTTACAGCAGCAAAACAGTGAGCATACAGCAGCAAAACAGTGAGCATACAGCAGCAAAACAGTGAGCATTTACGGCAGCAAAACAGTGACGTTTTAAAACGAAAATAGTGGCGTTTTTAAAACAGAAACAGTGGCACTTTGAACTTCCAAAACAGTGGCATAAATCTTGGTTTTTGGACAGTGAAACAGTGGCATATTATAGATTAAAACAGTGACATTTTATGCATACAAACAGTGGCATAGAAGGACTAAAACAGTGGCATTTTTATGCATAAAACAGTGGCATATGATGACTAAAACAGTGGCATTTGATGCATAAAAAAACAGTGGCATTTATGCATATAAACAGTGGCATATGATGACTAAAACAGTGGCACATTATGCATAAAACAGTGGCATATGATGACTTAAAACAGTGGCATATTATGCATAAAAACAGTGGCATATGATGACTAAAACAGTGGCACATTATGCATAAAACAGTGGCATATGATGACTTAAAACAGTGGCCTTTTATGCATAAAAACAGTGGCATTTTAAGCATGGAAACAGTGACATTTCATGACTAAAACAGTGGCATTTTAAGCATGGAAACAGTGACATTTCATGACTAAAACAGTGGCATTTTAAGCATGGAAACAGTGGCATTTAATCTACAAAATAGTGGCTTAAGGAGCACTAAAACAGTGACATATATGTGCAGAAACAGTGGCATATAACAGTGGCATGTAATGTGCAGAAACAGTGGCTTTTAAGTGCAGAAACAGTGGCTTTTAAGGTGCAGAAACAGTGGCTTTTAAGGTGCAGAAACAGTGGCTTTTAGGTGCAGAAACAGTGGCATTTTAATGTGATTTTGAGGGACCGAAACAGTGGCATTTTATCTACAAAACAGTGGCACATCAAACCGAAACAGTGGCACATTTCTTCTTTAAAACAGTGGCCTAATTATACAAAACAGTGGCATATAATTTTAAGCATGATCATGAGACTTTTACTCTACAACTCATGCATACAAATCATCATAACATGGCTCCATACTTATACTTTAATCATGCTCAACCAAGGATCCAAAGCAACACATATACAAGGAGACATTCAAGCATACATACATGGCTACACAAAGAAGGAGTTCAAAGTTCAAAGCCTACCTCTTGTAGCACACCCTTCAAAGTCAAGAATCACACCACCTTCTAGCTTCACTACACACAAGTCCACACTTCCTAAGAGGTCCTATGCGCAACAAGGTGAGGAACAAGGCTAGCACTAGCTTGGTGTATGGTTGAGGTGAGGGAAGGAGGGAGTTGGCTTGGCAAAGTCTTCTTGCTCCAAGGTGACTTGTTGGTGCGGCTAGAGGGAGTGAGGAGGAGGAGGAGAGTTGGCTGCACTTGCACATGAAGCCAGCCCCCTCTCCATGCGCACATATATAGGGAAAGTGAGGGAAAAATTGCTATGATTAACCATCATGAAAATTCAGATTTCTTGAGGGGATGGGGCTGCATACAAGGCTGACTCAAGCAAAGGGTTTGCTTCTAGCTTACTCTATTTACATGCAAGGATGGAGGAGTGATATGTTCAGATTTGGTGCTGTCCTAAGTCAGAAAATTTTCTGCATCATTGACCAAGTTATGCGCAAAAATGGAGTGGAAGGGAAGTGTCAAGAGCACATGCAAGAGCTTTGCTAAGTCAACAAGTAAAACAACCATGTGGCAGCCCAAAAATCTGCACTTAGGCAGCCTTGGTGCGCAATGATGAGGGGGAAGAGATGCAGTTTTGTGACAGCCCAAATTCAGATTTTTGGAGCTGCACAAAGTGATGAAAATGCAGCCAAAAATCCTCTTATGATGCATGTGAAAACAAGGCAGGTTTTGACTCAGGATGGGCTGCAAAAGCTTGCCAAAAATCTGCACAAAACAGTGTCATGATGGAGGGTGTAAGTGGTTCTCCAAGTCAACAAGTTAGGCAGTTTGAGTCATAAGAAAAATCTGCACCCAAAGCCCCTCCATGTGCGCCTAAATGGAGGAGAATGCAGCCTAATCTCATGCTAAAAGGTACAAGTGTCTTCCATGCAATGCAATTGAAATCAAGTTATGCCTAAGCAAGGTGAGGTGGCGGTTTAGCAAGGGAAAAAGGCAGATTACTAAAGTCCTAATTACTCTCCCTTGTGCGCAAGAATGAGGGGAAAAACATCTAGCCAAGTGGTGTTCCTTGCTGCATAAGGCAGCCTTGTTGGACTAGGCTTTAAGAGGATAAGTGGTTACAACTTTGGGCTAAAACAAGGTAGGTTCAAAGGCCATCCTTGGGCCATTGGCCACACACCAAAAATCCAATCACACAAGTCCAAAAGCAACAAGTCCATACACACTCAAGCCCACATCCAAACACTAATGCCTTCTAACACACACTCACATTACACATAAGATTAAATTCACATGCCTACATATGTATCTTCCTATGATTTAATTTAATTAATTACCTTAGTCTTATCCAAGGATAAAGGTCAACCAATTCACAAGCCATTACACATAAACCATACATCCGAATTCTACACATGTACATATAACATATAGTACCTATGTATTTTACTAATTATGCGGGATGTTACAGATAGCATCAGTTGAAGACAGTGATAGCATCAGATGAAGACAATGAAAGCATAATATGAAGACAGTGATAGCTTAATATGAAGATAGTGATAGCATAAAATGAAGAAAGTGATAGCATAATATGAAGACAGTGATAGCGTCAGATGAAGACAGTGATAGCGTCAGATGAAGACAGTGATAGCGTCAGATGAAGACAGTGAAAGCGTCAGATGAAGACAGTGATAGCGTCAGATGAAGACAGTGATAGTGTCAGATGAAGACAGTTATAGCATCAGATGAAGACAGTGAAAACATCAGATGAACGCAGTGAAAACATCATATGAAGACAGTGATAGCATCAGATGAAGACAGTGAAAGCATCAGATGAAGACAGTGAAAGCATCAGATGAAAACAGTGATAGCATAAGATGAAGACAGTGAAAACATCAGATGAAGACAGTGATAGCATAATATGAAGACAGTGAAAACATCATATGAAAACAGTGATAACATCAGATGAAGACAGTGATAGCATCAGATGAAGACAGTGAAAGCATCAAATGAAGACAGTGATAGCATCAGATGAAGACAGTGATAACATCAGATGAAGACAGTGATAGCATCAGATGAAGACAGTGAAAGCATCAGATGAAGACAGTGAAAGCATCAGACGAAGACAGTGAAAGCATCAGATGAAGACAGTGATAGCATAATATGAAGACAGTGATAGCATAATATGAAGACAGTGAAAGCATAATATAAAGACAGTGATAGCGTCAGATGAAGACAGTGATAGCGTCAGATGAAGACAGTGATAGCGTCAGATGAAGACAGTGATAGCATCAGATGAAGACAGTGAAAGCATCAGATGAAGACAGTGAAAGCATCAAATGAAGATAGTGATAGCATAAGATGAAGACAATGAAAACATCAGATGAAGACAGTGATAGCATAATATGAAGACAGTGATAGCATAATATGAAGACAGTGAAAGCATAAGATTAAGACAGTGATAGCGTCAGATGAAGACAGTGATATAATATGAAGACAGTGATAGCGTCAGATGAAGATAGTGAAAGCATCAGATGAAGACAGTGAAAGCATCAGATGAAGACAGTGATAGCATCAGATGAAGACAGTGATAGCATCAGATGAAGACCATGATAACATAATATGAATACCGTGATAGCTTCAGATGAAGACAATGATAGCGTCAGATGAAGACAGTGATAGCGTCAGATGAAGACAGTGATAGCGTCAGATGAAGACAGTGATAGCGTCAGATGAAGACAGTGATAGCATAATATGAAGACAATGATAGCATAATATGAAGACAGTGATAGCATAATATGAAGACAGTGATAGCATAATATGAAGACAGTGATAGCGTCAGATGAAGACAGTGATAGCGTCAGATGAAGACAGTGATAGCGTCAGATGAAGACAGTGATAGCGTCAGATAAAGACAGTGAAAGCATCAGATGAAGACAGTGAAAGCATCAGATGAAGACAGTGAAAGCATCAGATGAAGACAGTGAAAGCATCAGATGAAGACAGTGATAGCATCAGATGAAGACAGTAATAGAATCATATGAAGACAGTGATAGCATCAGATGAAGACAGTGAAAGCATCAGATGAAGACAGTGAATGCATCAGATGAAGACAGTGAAAGCATCAGATTAAGACAGTGATAGCATCAGATGAAGACAGTGATAGCATAATATGAAGACAGTGATAGCATAATATGAAGACAGTGATAGCATAATATGAAGACAGTGAAAGCATCAGATGAAGACAGTGATAGCATCAGATGAAGACAGTGATAGCATCAGATGAAGACAGTGATAGCATAATATGAAGACAGTGAAAGCAAAATATGAAGACAGTGATAGCATAATACGAAGACAGTGATAGCATAATACGAAGACAGTGATAGCGTCAGATGAAGACAGTGATAGCATCAGATGAAGACAGTGATAGCGTCAGATGAAGACGGTGATAACATCAGATGAAGTCAGTGAAAGCATCAGATGAAGACAGTGAAAGCATCGGATGAAGACAGCAATAGCATCAGAAGAAGATAGCGATAGCATCAGATGAAGACAGCGATAGCATCAGATGAAGACAGTGAAAGCATCAGATGAAGACAGTGATAGCATCAGATGAAGACAGTGATAGCGTCAGATGAAGACAGTGATAGCATCAGATGAAGACAGTGATAGCGTAAGATGAAGACAGTGATAGCGTCAGATGAAGACAGTGATAGCGTCAGATGAAGACAGTGAAAGCATCAGATGAAGACAGTGATAGCATCAGATGAAGACAGTGAAAGCATCAGATGAAGAGAGTGATACCATCAGATGAAGACAGTGATAGCATAATATGAAGACAGTGATAGCATCAGATGAAGACAGTGATAGCATCAGATGAAGACCGTGATAGCATCAGAAGAAGAAAGTGATAGCATCAGATGAAGACAGTGAAAGCATCATATGAAAGCATCAGATGAAGACAGTGATAGCATCAGATGAAGACAGTGAAAGCATCAGATGAAGACAGTAAGACAGTGAAAGCATCAGATGAAGACAGTGATAGCATCAGATGAAGACAGTGATAGCGTCAGATGAAGACAGTGATAGCGTCAGATGAAGACAGTGATAGCGTCAGATGAAGACAGTGATACCATCAGATGAAGACAGTGAAAGGATCAGATGAAGACAGTGAAAGCATCAGATGAAGACAGTGATAGCATCATATGAAGACAGTGATAGCGTCAGATGAAGACGGTGATAACATCAGATGAAGTCAGTGAAAGCATCAGATGAAGACAGTGAAAGCATCGGATGAAGACAGCAATAGCATCAGAAGAAGATAGCGATAGCATCAGATGAAGACATCGATAGCATCAGATGAAGACAGTGAATGCATCAGATGAAGACAGTGAAAGCATCATATGAAGACCAGTGATATCATCAGATGAAGGCAGTGATAGCGTCAGATTAGGACAGTGATAGCGTAAGATGAAGACAGTGATAGCGTCAGATGAAGACAGTGATAGCGTCAGATGAAGACAGTGATAGCGTCAGATGAAGACAGTGAAAGCATCAGATGAAGACAGTGAAAGCATCAGATGAAGACAGTGATAGCATCAGATGAAGACAGTGATAGCATCAGATGAAGACAGTGATAGCATCAGATGAAGACAGTGATAGCATCAGATGAAGACAGTGATAGCATCAGATGAAGACAGGGATAGCATCAGATGAAGACAGGGATAGCATCAGATGAAGACAGTGAAAGCATCAGATGAATACAGTGATAGCGTCAGATGAAGACAGTGATAGCGTCAGATGAAGACAGTGAAAGCATCAGATGAAGACAGTGATAGCGTCAGATGAAGACAGTGAAAGCATCAGATGAAGACAGTGAAAGCATCAGATGAAGACAGTGATAGCATCAGATGAAGACAGTGATAGCATTAGATGAAGACAGTGAAAGCATCAGATGAAGACAGTGATAGCATCAGATGAAGACAGTGATAGCATCAGATGAAGACAGTGATAGCATCAGATGAAGACAGTGATAGCATCAGATGAAGACAGTGATAGCATCAGATGAAGACAGTGAAAGCATCAGATGAAGACAGTGATAGCATCAGATGAAGACAGTGATAGCATCAGATGAAGACAGTGATAGCATCAGATGAAGAAAGTGATAGCATCAGATGAAGACCGTGATAGCATCAGATGAAGACAGTGATAGCATCAGATGAAGACAGTGATAGCATCAGATGAAGATAGTGATAGCATCAGATGAAGAGAGTGATAGCATCAGATGAAGACAGTGAAAGCATCAGATGAAGACAGTGATAGCATCAGATGAAGACAGTGATAGCATCAGATGAAGACCGTGATAGCATCAGATGAAGAAAGTGATAGCATCAAATAAAGACAGTGAAAGCATCAGATGAAGACAGTGATAGCATCAGATGAAGACAGTGAAAGTATAAGATGAAGACAGTGAAAGCATAATATGAAGACAGTGATAGCATAATATGAAGATAGTGATAGCATCAGATGAAGACAGTGATAGAGTCAGATGAAGACAGTGATAGCATCAGATGAAGACAGTGATAGCATCAGATGAAGACAGTGATAGCATCAGATGAAGACAGTGATAGCATCAGATGAAGACAGTGATAGCATCAGATGAAGACAGTGAAAGCATCAGATGAAGACAGTGAAAGCATCAGATGAAGACAGTGATAGCATCAGATGAAGACAGTGATAGCATCAGATGAAGACAGTGATAGCATAATATGAAGACAGTGAAAGCATCAGATGAAGACAGTGATAGCGTTAGATGAAGACAGTGATAGCGTCAGATGAAGACAGTGATAGCGTCAGATGAAGAAAGTGATAGCGTCAGACGAAGACACTGAAAGCACCAGATGAAGACAATGAAAGCACCAGATGAAGACAGGGATAGCACCAGATGAAGACAGGGATAGCACCAGGTGTAGACAAGGATAGCATCAGATGAAGACAGTGATAGCATCAGATGAAGACAGTGATAGCATCAGATGAATACAGTGATAGCATCAGATGAAGACAGTGATAGCATCAGAAAGACAGTGATAGCATCAGATGAAGACAGTGATAGCATCAGATGAAGACAGTGATAGCATCAGATGAAGACAGTGATAGCATCAGATGAAGACAGTGATAGCATCAGATGAAGACAGTGATAGCATCAGATGAAGGCAGTGATAGCATCAGATGAAGACAGTAGTAGCATCACATGAAGGCAGTCATAGCATCAGATGAAGACAGTGATAGCATCGGATGAAGACAGTGATAGCATCGGATGAAGATAGTGATCGCATCAGATGAAGACAGTGATAGCATCAGATGAAGACAGTGAAAGCATAATATGAAGACAGTGATAGCATCAGATGAAGACAGTGATAGCATCAGATGAAGACAGTGATAGCATCAGATGAAGACAGTGATAGCATCAGATGAAGACAGTGATAGCATCAGATGAAGACAGTGATAGCATCAGATGAAGACAGTGATAGCATCAGATGAAGACAGTGATAGCATCAGATGAAGACAGTGATAGCATCAGATGAAGACAGTGATAGCATAAGCACAGTGAAGACAGTGATAGCATCAGATGAAGACAGTGATAGCATCAGATGAAGACAGTGATAGCATCAGATGAAGAGATAGCATGATGAAGACAGTGATAGCATCAGATGAAGACAGTGATAGCATCAGATGAAGACAGTGATAGCATCAGATGAAGACAGTGATAGCATCAGATGAAGACAGTAGCATCAGATGAAGACAGTGAAAGCATCAGATGAAGACAGTGATAGCATCAGATGAAGACAGTGATAGCATCAGATGAAGACGGTGATAGCATCAGATGAAGACGGTGATAGCATCAGATGAAGACGGTGATAGCATCATATGAAGACAGTGATAGCATAATATGAAGACAGTGATAGCGTCAGATGAAGACAGTGATAGCGTCAGATGAAGACAGTGATAGCATCAGATGAAGACAGTGATAGCATCAGATGAAGACAGTGATAGCATCAGATGAAGACAGTGATAGCATCAGATGAAGACAGTGATAGCAAGATGAAGACAGTGATAGCATCAGATGAAGACAGTGATAGCATCAGATGAAGACAGTGATAGCATCAGATGAAGACAGTGATAGCATCAGATGAAGACAGTGATAGCATCAGATGAAGACAGTGATAGCATCAGATGAAGACAGTGATAGCATCAGATGAAGACAGTGATAGCATCAGATGAAGACAGTGATAGCATCAGATGAAGACAGTGATAGCATCAGATGAAGACAGTGATAGCATCAGATGAAGACAGTGATAGCATCAGATGAAGACAGTGAAAGCATCAGATGAAGACAGTGATAGCATCAGATGAAGACAGTGATAGCATAAGATGAAGACAGTGATAGCATAATATGAAGACAGTGATAGCATCAGATGAAGAAAGTGATAGCATCAGATGAAGACAGTGAAAGCATCAGATGAAGACAGTGAAAGCATCAGATGAAGACAGTGATAGCATCAGATGAAGACAGTGATAGCATCAGATGAAGACAGTGATAGCGTATCAGATGAAGACAGTGATAGCATCAGATGAAGACAGTGATAGCATCAGATGAAGACAGTGAAAGTATCAGATGAAGACAGTGAAAGCATCAGATGAAAACAGTGATAGCATAAGATGAAGACAGTGAAAACATCAGATGAAGACAGTGATAGCATAATATGAAGACAGTGAAAGCATAGCATGATACCATAATATGAAGACAGTGATAGCGTCAGATGAAAACAGTGATATAATATGAAGACAGTGATAGCATCAGATGAAGACAGTGATAGCATCAGATGAAGACAGTGATAGCATCAGATGAAGACAGTGAAAGCATCATATGAAGACCAGTGATAGCATCAGATGAAGGCAGTGATAGCGTCAGATGAAGACAGTGATAGCGTAAGATGAAGACAGTGATAGCTTCAGATGAAGACAGTGATAGCATCAGATGAAGACAGTGAAAGCATCAGATGAAGACAGTGAAAGCATCAGATGAAAATAGTGATAGCATAAGATGAAGACAGTGATAGCATAAGATGAAGACAGTGAAAACATCAGATGAAGACAGTGATAGCATAATATGAAGACAGTGAAAGCATAAGATTAAGACAGTGATAGCATAATATGAAGACAGTGATAGCGTCAGATGAAAACAGTGATATAATATGAAGACAGTGATAGCATCAGATGAAGACAGTGATAGCATCAGATGAAGACAGTGAAAGCATCATATGAAGACCAGTGATAGAATCAGATCAAGGCAGTGATAGCGTCAGATGAAGACAGTGATAGCGTAAGATGAAGACAGTGATAGCGTAAGATGAAGACAGTGATAGCATCAGATGAAGACAGTGAAAGCATCAGATGAAGACAGTGAAAGCATCAGATGAAGACAGTGATAGCATGATGAAGCAGTGAATAAGATGAAGACAGTGATAGCATAAGATGAAGACAGTGAAAACATCAGATGAAGACAGTGATAGCATAATATGAAGACAGTGATAGCATAATATGAAGACAGTGATAGCGTCAGATGAAGACAGTGATAGCATCAGATGAAGACAGTGATAGCTTCAGATGAAGACAGTGATAGCATCAGATGAAGATAGTGATAGCATCAGATGAAGACAGTGAAAGCATCAGATGAAGACAGTGATAGCATCAGATGAAGACAGTGATAGCATCAGATGAAGACAGTGATAGCATCAGATGAAGACAGTGATAGCATCAGATGAAGACAGTGAAAGCATCAGATGAAGACAGTGATAGCATCAGATGAAGACAGTGATAGCATAAGATGAAGACAGTGAAAGCATCAGATGAAGACAGTGATAGCATAATATGAACACAGTGATAGCATAACATGAAGACAGTGATAGCATAATATGAAGACAGTGATAGCGTCAGATGAAAACAGTGATATAATATGAAGACAGTGAAAGCATCAGATGAAGACAGTGAAAACATTAGATGAAGACAGTGAAAGCATCAGATGAAGACAGTGATAGCGTAAGATGAAGACAGTGATAGCTTCAGATGAAGACAGTGATAGCATCAGATGAAGACAGTGAAAGCATCAGATGCAGACAGTGAAAGCATTAGATGAAGACAGTGAAAGCATCAGATGAAAACAGTGATAGCATAAGATGAAGACAGTGAAAATATCAGATGAAGACAGTGATAGCGTAATATGAAGACAGTGAAAGCATAAGATTAAGACAGTGATAGCATAATATGAAGACAGTGATAGCGTCAGATGAAAACAGTGATATAATATGAAGACAGTGATAGCATCAGATGAAGACAGTGATAGCATCAGATGAAGACAGTGAAAACATCATATGAAGACCAGTGATAGAATCAGATCAAGGCAGTGATAGCGTCAGATGAAGACAGTGATAGCGTAAGATGAAGACAGTGATAGCTTCAGATGAAGACAGTGAAAGCATCAGATGAAGACAGTGAAAGGATCAGATGAAGACAGTGATAGCATCAGATAAAGATAGTGAAAGCATCAGATGAAGATAATGAAAGCATCAGATGAAGACAGTGAAAGCATCAGATGAAGACAGTGATAGCATCAGATGAAGGCAGTGATAGCATCAGATGAAGACAGTGATAGCATCAGATGAAGACAGTAATAGCATCAGATGAAGACAGTGATAACGTCAGATGAAGATAGTGAAAGCATCAGATGAAGACAGTGATAGCATAATATGAAGACAGTGAAAGCATAATATGAAGACAGTGATAGCGTCAGATGAAGACAGTGATAGCGTCAGATGAAGACAGTGATAGCGTCAGATGAAGATAGTGAATGCATCAGATGAAGACAGTGAAAGCATCAGATGAAGACAGTGATAGCATCAGATGAAGACAGTGATAGCATCAGATGAAGACAGTGATAGCATAATAGGAAGACAGTGAAAGCAAAATATGAAGACAGTGAAAGCAAAATATGAAGACAGTGAAAGCATCAGACAGTGATACCATCAGATGAAGACAGTGATAGGATCAGATGAAGACAGTGATAGCATAATATGAAGACAGTGATAGCATAATATGAAGACAGTGATAGCATCAGATGAAGACAGTGATAGCATCAGATGAAGACAGTGATAGCATCAGATGAAGACAGTGATAGCATCAGATGAAGACAGTGATAGCATCAGATGAAGACAGTGATAGCATCAGATGAAGACAGTGAAAGCATCAGATGAAGACAGTGATAGCATCAGATGAAGACAGTGATAGCATAAGATGAAAACAGTGATAGCATAATATGAAGACAGTGATAGCATAATATGAAGACAGTGAAAGCGTCAGATGAAGACAGTGATAGCATCAGATGAAGACAGTGATAGCATCAGATGAAGACAGTGATAGCATCAGATGAAGACAGTGATAGCATAAGATGAAGACAGTGATAGCATCAGATGAAGACAGTGATAGCATCAGATGAAGACAGTGATAGCATCAGATGAAGACAGTGATAGCATAAGATGAAGACAGTGATAGCATAGATGAAGACAGTGATAGCATAATATGAAGACAGTGATATCGTCAGATGAAGACAGTGATATAATTTGAAGACAGTGATAACGTCAGATGAAGACAGTGATAGCGTCAGATGAAGACAGTGATAGCGTCAGATGAAGACAGTGAAAGCATCAGATGAAGACAGTGATAGCATCAGATGAAGACAGTGATAGCATCAGATGAAGACAGTGATAGCATAATATGAAGACAGTGATAGCATCAGATGAAGACAGTGATAGCATCAGATGAAGACAGTGATAGCATCAGATGAAGACAGTGATAGCATCAGATGAAGACAGTGATAGCATCAGATGAAGACAGTGATAGCATCAGATGAAGAAAGTGATAGCATCAGATGAAGACAGTGATAGCATAATATGAAGACAGTGATAGCATCAGATGAAGACAGTGATAGCATAAGATGAAGACAGTGATAGCATAAGATGAAGACAGCATGATAAGATGAAGACAGTGATAGCATCAGATGAAGACAGTGATAGCATCAGATGAAGACAGATAGCATCAGATGAAGACAGTGATAAGACAGTGATAGCAGATAGCATCAGATGAAGACAGTGATAGATGAAGACAGTGATAGCAGATGAAGACAGTGATAGCATCAGATGAAGACAGTGATAGCATCAGATGAAGACAGTGATAGCATCAGATGAAGACAGTGATAGCATCAGATGAAGACAGTGATAGCATCAGATGAAGACAGTGATAGCATCAGATGAAGACAGTGATAGCATCATCAGATGAAGACAGTGATAGCATCAGATGAAGACAGTGATAGCATCAGATGAAGACAGTGATAGCATCAGATGAAGACAGTGATAGCATCAGATGAAGACAGTGATAGCATCAGATGAAGACAGTGATAGCATCAGATGAAGACAGTGATAGCATCAGATGAAGACAGTGAAGCATAGCATAGATCAGATGAAGACAGTGATAGCATAATATGAAGACAGTGATAGCATAATATGAAGACAGTGATAGCATAATATGAAGACAGTGATAGCATAATATGAAGACAGTGATAGCGTCAGATGAAGACAGTGATAGCGTCAGATGAAGACAGTGATAGCGTCAGATGAAGACAGTGATAGCGTCAGATGAAGACAGTGATAGCGTCAGATGAAGACAGTGATAGCGTCAGATGAAGACAGTGATAGCATCAGATGAAGACAGTGAAAGCATCAGATGAAGACAGTGATATAATATGAAGACAGTGATAGCGTCAGATGAAAACAGTGATAGCATCAGATGAAGACAGTGAAAGGGTCAGATGAAGTACAGGGATAGCTTCAGATGAAGACAGTGATAGCATAATATGAAGACAGTGATAGCATAAAATGAAGACAGTGATAGCATAATATGAAGACGGTGATAGCATAACATGAAGACAGTGATAGCGTCAGATGAAGACAGTGATAGCGTCAGATGAAGACAGTGATAGCGTCAGATGAAGACAGTGAAAGCGTCAGATGAAGACAGGGATAGCACCAGATGAAGACAGTGATAGCATCAGATGAAGACAGTGATAGAATCATATGAAGACAGTGATAACATCAGATGAAGACAGTGAAAACATCAGATGAAGGCAGTGATAGCATCAGATGAACACAGTGAAAACATCAGATGAAGACAGTGAAAGCATCAGATAAAGACAGTGATAGCATAAGATGAAGACAATGATAGCATAATATGAAGACAATGATAGCATAATATGAAGACAGTGAAAGCATAATATGAAGACAGTGATAGCGTCAGATGAAGACAGTGATAGCGTCAGATAAAGACAGTGATAGCGTCAGTTGAAGACAGTGATAGCGTCAGATGAAGACAGTGATAGCATCAGATGAAGACAGTGAAAACATCAGATGAAGACAGTGATAGCATAATATGAAGACAGTAATAGCATAATATGAAGACATTGAAAGCATAAGATTAAGACAGTGATAGCATAATATGAAGACAGTGATAGCGTCAGATGAAGACAGTGATATAATATGAAGATAGTGATAGCGTCAGATGAAGACAGTGATAGCGTCAGATGAAGACAGTGATAGCATCAGATGAAGACAGTGATAGCATCAGATGAAGACAGTGAAAGCCTCATATGAAGACAGTGATAGCATCAGATGAACGCAGTGATAGCATCAGTTGAAGACAGTGATAGCATCAGATGAAGACAGTAAAAGCATCAGATGAAGACAATAAAAGCATCAGATGAAGTGAAAAAGCATCAGATGAAGACAATGATAGCATCAGATGAAGGCAGTGATAGCGTCAGATGAAGACAGTAATAGCATCAGATGAAGACAGTGATAGCATCAGATGAAGACAGTGATAGTATAAGATGAAGGCAGTGATAGCATCAGTTGAAGACAGTGATAGCATCAGATGAAGACAATGAAAGCATAATATGAAGACAGTGATAGCTTAATATGAAGATAGTGATAGCATAAAATGAAGACAGTGATAGCATAATATGAAGACAGTGATAGCGTCAGATGAAGACAGTGATAGCGTCAGATGAAGACAGTGATAGCGTCAGATGAAGACAGTGATAGCGTCAGATGAAGACAGTGATAGCGTCAGATGAAGACAGTGATAGCATCAGATGAAGACAGTGATAGCATCAGATGAAGACAGTGATAGCATCAGATGAAGACAGTGATAGCATCAGATGAAGACAGTGATAGCATCAGATGAAGACAGTGATAGCATCAGATGAAGACAGTGATAGCATCAGATGAAGACAGTGATAGCATCAGATGAAGACAGTGATAGCATCAGATGAAGACAGTGATAGATCAGATGAAGACAGTGATAGCATCAGATGAAGACAGTGATAGCATCAGATGAAGACAGTGATAGCATCAGATGAAGACAGTGATAGCATCAGATGAAGACAGTGATAGCATCAGATGAAGACAGTGATAGCATAAGAAAGACAGTGATGAAGCATAATATGAAGACAGTGATAGCATCAGATGAAGACAGTGATAGCATCAGACGAAGACAGTGATAGCATCAGACGAAGACAGTGATAGCATCAGACGAAGACAGTGATAGCATCAGACGAAGACAGTGATAGCATCAGATGAAGGCAGTGAAAGCATCAGATGAAGACACTGATAGCATCAGATGAAGACACTGATAGCATCAGATGAAGCCAGTGATAGCATCAGATGAAGACATGAAGACAGTGAAAGCATCAGATGAAGACAGTGATAGCATCAGATGAAGACAGTGATAGCATAAGATGAAGACAGTGATAGCATAATATGAAGACAGTGAAAGCATAATATGAAGACAGTGATAGCGTCCGATGATGACAGTGATAGCGTCAGATGAAGACAGTGAGAGCGTCAGATGAAGACAGTGATAGCGTCAGATTAAGACACTGATAGCGTTAGATGAAGACAGTGATAGCATCAGATGAAGACAGTGATAGCATCAGATGAAGACAGTTAAAGCATCAGATGAAGATAGTGAAAGCATCAGATGAAGACAGTGATAGCATCAGATGAAGACAGTGATAGCATCAGATGAAGACAGTGATAGCATCAGATGAAGACAGTGATAGCATCAGATGAAGACAGTGATAGCATCAGATGAAGACAGTGATAGCATAATAGATGAAGACTGTGATAGCATAATATGAAGACAGTGATAGCATAATATGAAGACAGTGATAGCATAATATGAAGACAGTGATAGCATAATATGAAGACAGTGATAGCGTCAGATGAAGACAGTGATAGCGTCAGATGAAGACAGTGATAGCGTCAGATGAAGACAGTGATAGCATCAGATGAAGACAGTGATAGCATCAGATGAAGACAGTGATAGCATCAGATGAAGACAGTGATAGCATCAGATGAAGACAGTGAAAACATCAGATGAAGACAGTGATAGCATCAGATGAAGACAGTGATAGCATCAGATGAAGACAGTGAAAGCATCAGATGAAGACAGTGATAGCATCAGATGAAGACAGTGATAGCATCAGATGAAGACAGTGATAGCATCAGATGAAGACAGTGATAGCATCAGATGAAGACAGTGATAGCATATGAAGACAGTGATAGCATCAGATGAAGACAGTGATAGCATCAGATGAAGACAGTGATAGCATCAGATGAAGACAGTGATAGCATCAGATGAAGACAGTGATAGCGTCAGATGAAGACAGTGATAGCGTCAGATGAAGACAGTGATACCATCAGATGAAGATAGTGATAAGATCAGATGAAGACAGTGATAGCATAATATGAAGACAGTGATAGCATAATATGAAGACAGTGATAGCATAATAATATGAAGACAGTGATAGCGTCAGATGAAGACAGTGATAGCGTAATATGAAGACAGTGATAGCGTCAGATGAAGACAGTGATAGCGTCAGATGAAGACAGTGATAGCATCAGATGAAGATAATGAAAGCATCAGATGAAGACAATGAAAGCATCAGATGAAGACAGTGATAGCATCAGATGAAGACAGTGATAGCATCAGATGAAGACAGTGATAGCATCAGATGAAGACAGTGAAAGCATCAGATGAAGACAGTGAAAGCATCAGATGAAGACAATGAAAGCATCAGATGAAGACAGTGATAGCATCAGATGAAGACAGTGATAGCATCAGATGAAGACAGTGATAGCATCAGATGAAGACAGTGATAGGATCAGATGAAGACAGTGATAGCATCAGATGAAGACAGTGATAGCATCAGATGAAGACAGTGATAGCATCAGATGAAGACAGTGATAGCATAATATGAAGACAGTGATAGCATAATATGAAGACAGTGATAGCATAATATGAAGACAGTGATAGCATAATATGAAGACAGTGATAGCGTCAGATGAAGACAGTGATAGCGTCAGATGAAGACAGTGAAAGCGTCAGATGAAGACAGTGATAGCGTCAGATGAAGACAGTGATAGCGTCAGATGAAGACAGTGAAAGCATCAGATGAAGACAGTGATAGCATCAGATGAAGACAGCGGTAGCATCAGATGAAGACAGTGAAAGCATCAGATGAAGACAGTGATAGCATGATATGAAGACAGTGAAAGCATCAGATGAAGACAGTGATAGCATAATATGAAGACAGTGAAAACATCATATGAAGACAGTGATAGCACCAGATGAAGACAGTGAAAACATCAGATGAAGACAGTGAAAGCATCAGATGAAGACAGTGATAGCATCAGATGAAGACAGTGATAGCATCAGATGAAGACAGTGATAGCATCAGATGAAGACAGTGATAGCATCAGATGAAGACAGTGAAAGCATCATGAAGACAGTGAAAGCATCAGATGAAGACAGTGATAGCATCAGATGAAGACAGTGATAGCATAATATGAAGACAGTGAAAGCATAATATGAAGACAGTGATAGCGTCAGATGAAGACAGTGATAGCGTCAGATGAAGACAGTCATAGAATCAGATGAAGACAGTGAAAGCATCAGATGAAGACAGTGAAAGCATCAGATGAAGATAGTGATAGCATAAGAAGAAGACAATGAAAACATCAGATGAAGACAGTGATAGCATAATATGAAGACAGTGATAGCATAATATGAAGACAGTGATATGAAGACAGTGATAGCGTCAGATGAAGACAGTGTTGAAGACAGTGATAGCGTATGAAGACAGTTATAGCATCAGATGAAGACAGTGATAGCGTCAGATGAAGATAGTGATAGCATCAGATGAAGACAGTGATAGCATCAGATGAAGACCATGATAACATAATATGAAGACCGTGATAGCTTCAGATGAAGACAATGATAGCGTCAGATGAAGACAGTGAGAGCATAAGATGAAGACAGTGAAAGGGTCAGATGAAGACAGGGATAGCGTCAGATGAAGACAGTGATAGCATAATATGAAGACAGTGATAGCATAATATGAAGACGATGATAGCATAATATGAAGACAGTGATAGCATAATATGAAGACGGTGATAGCATAATATGAAGACAGTGATAGCGTCAGATGAAGACAGTGATAGCGTCAGATGAAGACAGTGATAGCGTCAGATGAAGACAGTGATAGCGTCAGATGAAGACAGTGAAAGCGTCGGATGAAGACAGTGAAAGCGTCAGATGAAGACAGTGAAACCATAAGATGAAGACAGGGATAGCATCAGATGAAGACAGTGATAGCATCAGATGAAGACAGTGAAAGCATCAGATGAAGACAGTGATAGCATCATAGAATCATATGAAGACAGTGATAGCATCAGATGAAGACAGTGAAAACATCAGATGAAGACAGTGATAGCATCAGATGAAGACAGTGAAAACATCAGATGAAGACAGTGAAAGCATCAGATGAAGACAGTGAAAGCATAAGATGAAGACAGTGATAGCATAAGATGAAGACAGTGATAGCATAATATGAAGACAGTGATAGCATAATATGAAGACAGTGATAGCATAATATGAAGACAGTGAAAGCATAATATGAAGACAGTGAAAGCATCAGATGAAGACAGTGAGAGTGAAAGCATCAGATGAAGACAGTGATAGCATCAGATGAAGACAGTAATAGCATAAGATGAAGGCAGTGATAGCATCAGATGAAGACAGCGATAGCATCAGATGAAGATAGTGATAGCATCAGATGAAGACAGTGATAGCATCAGATGAAGACAGTGATAGCATCAGATGAAGACAGTGAAGGCATCAGAAGAAGACAGTGATAGCATCAGATGAAGACAATGATAGCATAAGATGAAAACAGTGATAGCATAATATGAAGACAGTGATAGCATCAGATGAGTGATAAGCGTAAGATGAAGACAGTGATAGCGTCAGATGAAGACAGTGAAAGCATCAGATGAAGACAGTGAAAGCATCAGATGAAGACAGTGATAGCATCAGATGAAGACAGTGAAAGCATCAGATGAAGACAGTGATAGCATAATATGAAGACAGTGATAGCATAAGATGAAGACAGTGATAGCATAATATGAAGACAGTGATAGCATAGATGAAGATAGTGATATAATATGAAGACAGTGATAGCATCAGATGAAGACAGTGATAGCATCAGATGAAGACAGTGATAGCATCAGATGAAGACAGTGATATCAGAAGAAGGCAGTGATAGCGTCAGATTAGGACAGTGATAGCGTAAGATGAAGACAATGATAGCGTCAGATGAAGACAGTGAAAGCATCAGATGAAGACAGTGAAAGCATCAGATGAAAACAGTGATAGCATAAGATGAAGACAGTGAAAACATCAGATGAAGACAGTGATAGCATCAGATGAAGACAGTGATAGCATAATATGAAGACAGTGATAGCATAATATGAAGACAGTGATAGCATCAGATGAAGACAGTGATAGCATCAGATGAAGACAGTGATAGCATCAGATGAAGACAGTGATAGCATCAGATGAAGACAGTGAAAGCATCAGATGAAGACAGTGATAGCATCAGATGAAGACAGTGATAGCATAAGATGAAGACAGTGATAGCATAATATGAAGACAGTGATAGCATAATATGAAGACAGTGAAAGCATCAGATGAAGACAGTGATAGCATCAGATGAAGGCAGTGATAGCATCAGATGAAGGCAGTGAAGACAGTGATAGCATAAGATGAAGACAGTGATAGCATAATAAGAAGACAGTGATAGCATAATATGAAGACAGTGAAAGCATCATATGAAGACAGTGAAAGCATCAGATGAAGACAGTGAAAGCATCAGATGAAGACAGTGAAAGCATCAGATGAAGACATCAGATGAAGACAGTGAAGATATGAAGACAGTGAAAACATCATATGAAGACAGTGATAGCATCAGATGAAGACAGTGATAGCATCAGATGAAGACAGTGATAGCATCAGATGAAGACAGTGATAGCGTCAGATGAAGACAGTGAAAGCGTCAGATGAAGACAGGGATAGCGTCAGATGAAGACAGGGATAGCACCAGATGAAGACAGGGATAGCACCAGATGAAGACAGGGATAGCATCAGATGAAGACAGGGATAGCATCAGATGAAGACAGTGATAGCATCAGATGAAGACAGTGAAAGCATCAGATGAAGACAGTGAAAGCATCAGATGAAGACAGTGATAGCATCAGATGAAGACAGTGATAGCATCAGATGAAGACAGTGATAGCATAATATGAAGACAGTGAAAGCATAATATGAAATATGAAGACAGTGATAGCGTCAGATGAAGACAGTGATAGCATAATATGAAGACAGTGATAGCATTAAAGACAGTGATAGCATCAGATGAAGACAGTGAAAGCATCAGATGAAGACAGTGAAAGCATCAGACGAAGACAGTGATAGCATAAGATGAAGACAGTGATAGCATAATAAGAAGACAGTGATAGCATAATATGAAGACAGTGAAAGCATAATATAAAGACAGTGATAGCGTCAGATGAAGACAGTGATAGCGTCAGATGAAGACAGTGATAGCATCAGATGAAGACAGTGATAGCATCAGATGAAGACAGTGATAGCATCAGATGAAGACAGTGATAGCATCAGATGAAGACAGTGATAACGTCAGATGAAGACAGTGATAGCGTCAGATGAAGACAGAGATAGCGTCAGATGATGACAGTGAAAGGATCAGATGAAGACAGTGAAAGCATCAGATGAAGACAGTGAAAGCATCAGATGAAGACAGTGATAGCATCAGATGAAGACAGTGATAGCATAATATGAAGACAGTGAAAGCATAAGATTAAGACAGTGATAGCATCAGATGAAGACAGTGATAGCGTCAGATGAAGACAGTGATAGCATCAGATGAAGACAGTGATAGCATCATATGAAGACAGTGATAGCATCAGATGAAGACAGTGAAAACATCAGATGAAGACAGTGATAGCATCAGATGAAGACAGTGAAAACATCAGATGAAGACAGTGATAGCATCAGATGAAGACAGTGAAAACATCAGATGAAGACAGTGAAAGCATCAGATGAAGACAGTGATAGCATAAGATGAAGACAGTGATAGCATAATATGAAGACAATGATAGCATAATATGAAGACAGTGAAAGCATAATATGAAGACAGTGAAAGCATCAGATGAAGACGGTGAAAGCATCAGATGAAGACAGTGATATAATATGTAGATAGTGATAGCGACAGATGAAGACAGTGATAGCATAATATGAAGACAGTGATAGCATAATATGAAGACAGTGATAGCATCGGATGAAGACAGTGATAGCGTCAGATGAAGACAGTGATAGCGTCAGATGAAGACAGTGATAGCGTCAGATGAAGACAGTGATAGCGTCAGATGAAGACAGTGATAGCGTCAGATGAAGACAGTGATAGCATCAGATGAAGACAGTGAAAGCATCAGATGAAGACAGTGAAAGCATCAGATGAAGACAGTGAAAGCATCAGATGAAGACAGTGAAAGCATCAGATGAAGACAGCAATAGCATCAGAAGAAGATAGCGATAGCATCAGATGAAGACATCGATAGCATCAGATGAAGACAGTGAAAGCATCAGATGAAGACAGTGAAAGCATCATATGAAGACCAGTGATATCATCAGATGAAGGCAGTGATAGCGTCAGATTAGGACAGTGATAGTGTAAGATGAAGACAGTGATAGCGTCAGATGAAGACAGTGAAAGCATCAGATGAAAACAGTGATAGCATAAGATGAAGACAGTGAAAACATCAGATGAAGACAGTGATAGCATAATATGAACACAGTGAAAGCATAAGATTAAGACAGTGATAGCATAATATGAAGACAGTGATAGCGTCAGATGAAAACAGTGATATAATATGAAGACAGTGATAGCATCAGATGAAGACAGTGAAAGCATCATATGAAGACTAGTGATAGAATCAGATGAAGGCAGTGATAACGTCAGATGAAGACAGTGATAGCGTAAGATGAAGACAGTGATAGCGTCAGATGAAGACAGTGATAGCATCAGATGAAGACAGTGAAAGCATCAGATGAAGACAGTGAAAGCATCAGATGAAAACAGTGATAGCATCAGATGAAGACAGTGAAACCATCAGATGAAGACAGTGATAGCATAATATGAAGATAGTGAAAGCATAAGATTAAGACAGTGATAGCATAATATGAAGACAGTGATAGCGTAATATGAAGACAGTGAAAGCATCATATGAAGACAGTGAAAGCATCAGATGAAGACAGTGAAAGCATCAGATGAAGACAGTGAAAGCATCAGATGAAGACAGTGAAAACATCAGATGAAGACAGTGATAGCATAAGATGAAGACAGTGATAGCATAATAAGAACACAGTGATAGCATAATATGAAGACAGTGAAAGCATCAGATGAAGACAGTGATAGCATCAGATGAAGACAGTGAAAGCATCAGATGAAGACAGTGAAAGCATCAGATGAAGACAGTGATAGCATCAGATGAAGACAGTGAAAGCATCAGATGAAGACAGTGATAGCATCAGATGAAGACAGTGATAGCATCAGATGAAGACAGTGATAAGCATCAGATGAAGACAGTGATAGCATAATATGAAGACAGTGATAGCTTAATATGAAGATAGTGAAATCATCAGATGAAGACAGTGAAAGCATTAGATGAAGACAGTGATAGCGTCAGATGAAGACAGTGATAGCATCAGATGAAGACAGTGATAGCGTCAGATGATGACAGTGATAGCGTCAGATGAAGACAGTGATAGCGTCAGATGAAGACAGTGATAGCATCAGATGAAGACAGTGATAGCATCAGATGAAGACAGTGAAAGCATCAGATGAAGACAGTGAAAGCATCAGATGAAGACAGTGATAGCATCAGATGAAGACAGTGATAGCATCAGATGAAGACAGTGATAGCATAATATGAAGACAGTGAAAGCATAAGATGAAGACAGTGATAGCATCAGATGAAGACAGTGATAGCATCAGATGAAGACAGTGAAAGCATCAGATGAAGACAGTGATAGCATCAGATGAAGACAGTGAAAACATCAGATGAAGACAGTGAATGCATCAGATGAAGACAGTGAATGCATCAGATGAAGACAGTGATAGCATAATATGAAGACAGTGATAGCATAATATGAAGACAGTGATAGCATAATATGAAGACAGTGAAAGCATAATATAAAGACAGTGATAGCGTCAGATGAAGACAGTGATAGCGTCAGATGAAGACAGTGATAGCGTCAGATGAAGACAGTGATAGCATCAGATAAAGACAGTGATAGCATCAGATGAAGACAGTGAAGCATCAGACAGTGATAGCATCAGATGAAGACAGTGATAGCATCAGATGAAGACAGTGATAGCATCAGATGAAGACAGTGATAGCGTCAGATGAAAACAGTGATAGCATCAGTTGAAGACAGTGAAAGCATCATATGAAGACAGTGAAAGCATCAGATGAAGACAGCGAAAGCATCATATGTAGACGGTGAAAACATCAGATGAAGACAGTGATAGCATAATATGAAGACAGTGATAGCCTAATATGAAGACAGTGAAAGCATAAGATTAAGACAGTGATAACATAGTATGAAGACAGTGATAGCGTCAGATGAAGACAATGATATAATATGAAGACAATGATAGGGTCAGATGAAGACAGTGATAGCATAATATGAAGACAGTGATAGCATAATATGAAGACAGTGAAAGCATCAGATGAAGACAGTGATAGCATAAAATGAAGACAGTGAAAGCATCAGATGAAGACAGTGATAGCATCAGATGAAGACAGTGATAGCATCAGATGAAGACAGTGATAGCATCAGATGAAGACAGTGATAGCATAATATGAAGACAGTGAAAGCATCAGATGAAGACAGTGATAGCATAAGATGAAGACAGTGATAGCATAAGATGAAGACAGTGATAGCATAATATGAAGACAGTGATAGCATCAGATGAAGACAGTGATAGCATCAGATGAAGACAGTGATAGCATCAGATGAAGACAGTGATAGCATCAGATGAAGACAGTGATATAGCATCAGATGAAGACAGTGAAAGCATAAGATGAAGACAGTGAAAGCATCAGATGAAGACAGTGAAAGCATCAGATGAAGACAGTGATAGCATCAGATGAAGACAGTGATAGCATCAGATGAAGACAGTGATAGCATCAGATGAAGACAGTGATAGCATCAGATGAAGACGGTGATAGCATCAGATGAAGACAGTGATAGCATCAGATGAAGACAGTGATAGCATCAGATGAAGACAGTGATAGCATCAGATGAAGACAGTGATAGCATCAGATGAAGACAGTGATAGCATCAGATGAAGACAGTGATAGCATCAGATGAAGACAGTGATAGCATCAGATGAAGACAGTGATAGCATCAGATGAAGACAGTGATAGCATCAGATGAAGACAGTGAAAGCATCAGATGAAGACAGTGATAGCATCAGATGAAGACAGTGATAGCATCAGATGAAGACAGTGATAGCATAATATAGCATAATATGAAGACAGTGAAAGCATCAGATGAAGACAGTGATAGCATAATGTGAAGACAGTGAAAGCATCAGATGAAGACAGTGATAGGATAATATGAAGACAGTGATAGCATCAGTGATGAAGACAGTGATAGCATCAGACGAAGACAGCGATAGCATCAGATGAAGACACTGATAGCATCAGATGAAGACAATGATAGCATCAGATGAAGACAGTGATAGCATCAGATGAAGACAGTGATAGCATCAGATGAAGACAGTGAAAGCATCAGATGAAGACAGTGAAAGCATCAGATGAAGACAGTGATAGCATCAGATGAAGACAGTGATAGCATCAGATGAAGACAGTGATAGCATCAGATGAAGACAGTGATAGCATCAGATGAAGACAGTGATAGCATCAGATGAAGACAGTGATAGCATCAGATGAAGACAGTGAAAGCATCAGATGAAGACAGCATCAGATAAGACAGTGATAGCATATGAAGACAGTGATAGCATAATATGAAGACGGTGATAGCATAATATGAAGACAGTGATAGCGTCAGATGAAGACAGTGAAAGCATAATATGAAGACAGTGATAGCATAATATGAAGATAGTGATAGCATAATATGAAGACCGTGATAGCTTCAGATGAAGACAATGAGAGCGTCAGATGAAGACAGTGAGAGCATCAGATGAAGACAGTGAAAGCATAAGACAGTGAAAGCATCAGATGAAGAGAGTGAAAACATCAGATGAAGACAGTGAAAGCATCAGATGAAGACAGTGATAGCATCAGATGAAGACAGTGATAACATCAGATGAAGACAGTGATAGCGTCAGATGAAGACAGTGATAGCGTCAGATGAAGACAGTGATAGCGTCAGATGAAGACAATGATATAATATGAAGACAATGATAGGGTCAGATGAAGACAGTGATAGCATAATATGAAGACAGTGATAGCGTCAAATGAAGACAGTGATAGCATCAGATGAAGACAGTGATAGCATCAGATGAAGACAGTGAAAGCATCAGATGAAGACAGTGATAGCATCAGATGAAGACAGTGATAGCATCAGATGAAGACAGTGATAGCATCAGATGAAGACAGTGAAAGCATCAGATGAAGACAGTGAAAGCATCAGATGAAGACAGTGAAAGCATCAGATGAAGACAGTGATAGCATCAGATGAAGATAGTGATAGCATCAGATGAAGACGGTGATAGCATCAGATGAAGACGGTGATAGCATCAGATGAAGACAGTGAAAGCATCAGATGAAGACAGTGATAGCATCAGATGAAGACAGTGATAGCATCAGATGAAGACAGTGAAAGCATCAGATGAAGACAGTGAAAGCATCAGATGAAGACAGTGATAGCATCAGATGAAGACAGTGATAGCATCAGATGAAGACAGTGATAGCATCAGATGAAGACAGTGAAAGCATCAGATGAAGACAGTGATAGCATAATATGAAGACAGTGATAGCATAATATGAAGACAGTGAAACCATAATATGAAAACAGTGATAACATCAGATGAAGACAGTGATAGCATCAGATGAAGACAGTGAAAGCATCAGATGAAGACAGTGAAAGCATCAGACGAAGACAGTGATAGCATAATAAGAAGACAGTGATAGCATAATATGAAGACAGTGAAAGCATAATATAAAGACAGTGATAGCGTCAGATGAAGACAGTGATAGCGTCAGATGAAGACAGTGATAGCGTCAGATTAAGACAGTGAAAGCATCAGATGAAGACAGTGAAAGCATCAAATGAAGATAGTGATAGCATAAGATGAAGATGGTTTATGTGTTATGTGTTATGGCTTGTGAATTGTTTGATTTTTATTCCTTGGATAGGCATATGAATTTATTAAAATCATGTGAGTAATGTGAGTATGTGTGTTTGGATGTGGGCTAGTGTGTGTGTGTGGACTTGTTGCTTTTGGACTTGTGTGAATGGATCCTTTTGTGTGGATGGCCAATGGCCCAAGGATGGCTCTTGGATCAAGCTATTTCAGCCCAAAGTTATAACCATTCTCATTTCCCCTAAGCCTTGCCCAATTAGGGTGTCTTGTGCATCAAGGAACAACCACTTGGCTTAATGTTTTTCCTTCTCATTTTGCGCACAAGTAAGGGTAATTTAGGACCTTGAAATCTGCCATTTTACCTTGTTAAAACCGCCACCTCACCTTGCTTAAGCATAACTTGATTTAAACCTTATTTCTTGGAAGCCACATGTGCATTGCAGCATGATCTTTAGGCTGCATAATTTCCTCATTTTGGGCGCACATGGGAGGGGCTGGATGCAGATTTTTTTTATGACACAAGACTGCATAACTTGTTGACTTGGATAACCACTTTCACTCTCCATCATGAGACTGTTTTGTGCAGATTTTTGGGCAAGCTTTTGCAGCCCATCATGAGTCAAAACCTGCCTTGTTTTCACATGCATCATAAGAGGATTTGTTGCTGCATTTTCATCATTTTGTGCAGCTCCAAAATCTGAATTTGGGCTGTCACAAAACTGCACTCTGGTCACACTTCTTTCCCCCTCATCATTGCGCACCAAGGCTGCTTCTTTGCAGATTTTTGGGCTGCCACTTGGTTGTTTTACTTGTTGACTTAGCCAAGCTCTTGCATGTGCACTTGACACTTCCCTTCCACTCCATTTTTGCGCACAAATTGGGCAATGATGCAGAAGTTTTTCTGACTTAGGACAGCCCCAAAATTGAGTATTTAGACTGCCACAAATCAGAGTTATGATGCATCCTTTCCCACTCAACCTTGTGTGCGCATGGCTTGGTCTTTGGTGTGAAAGTTCTGACTTGTATCACCAACTCAGATCTGAATATATCACTCCTCCATCCTTGCATGTAAGTAGAGTAATTTAGAAGCCAACACCTTGCTTGTACAGCCCTTGTATGCAGCCCCACTCCCCCAAGTAATCAGATTTTTCCATGATGATAAATCATAGCAACTCCTCTCCTCTCTCCCTTTAAATTTGCGCACAAGAGGGGCTGCCCCCATTCACTTGTGCAGCAAATTCTCCTCCTCCTCCTCACTCCCTCTAGCCACACCAACAAGCCATTTTGGAGAAAGAAAGACTTTGCTTTAGACAACTCACACTCCCTCACTGTCCAGCCTTGTCTTCAACCTTGAAACTGTCCAAGCTTGCTCATCATCACCTTGCTTGCGCATAGGACCTCCTAGGAAGAAAGGACTTGTTGTGAAGTAGAGCTAGAAGGGTGTGGTGAAGTGTGTGCTACAAGAGGTAGGCCTTGAACCTTGAATCCTTTCTTAGTGTAGTCATGTATGAATGTTTGAATGTCTTCTTGTAATTGTGTTACTTTGGATCCTTGGTTGAGCAAGATAAAAGTATAAGAATGGAGTCATTTCATGATGAATTGTATGCATAAAAAAATCTTATGGTTATGTTTGAGCTTAGGCCACTAATTCTTGTATGATTAGGCCACTGTTTTAAAGAGAAATGTGCCACTGTTTCCTTATGTAAATGCCACTGTTTTGAAGATGTATGCCCACTGTTTCGGTTCATAAAAATCACCATTATATGCCACTGTTTCTGCACCTAGAATGCCACTGTTTCTGCACCTAAAATGCCACTGTTTCTGCACCTAAAATGCCACTGTTTCTGCACCTAAAATGCCACTGTTTCTGCACCTAAAATGCCACTGTTTCTGCACCTAAAATGCCACTGTTTCTGCACCTAAAAGCCACTGTTTCTGCACATTAAAAGCCACTGTTTCTGCACATTAAAAGCCACTGTTTCTGCACTTAAAATGCCACTGTTTCCATGCTTAAAACGCCACTGTTTCAGCCATGAAATGCCACTGTTTCCATGCTTAAAATGCCACTGTTTTAGTCATGAAATGCCACTATTTCCATGCTTAACATGCCACTGTTTTTATGCATAATATGCCACTGTTTTAAGTCATCATATGCCACTGTTTATATGCATAAATGCCACTGTTTTTATGCATCAAATGTCACTGTTTTAAGTCATCATATGCCACCGTTTATATGCATAAATGCCACTGTTTTAGACATCATATGCCACTGTTTTATGCATAAAAATGCCACTGTTTTAGCCCTTCTATGCCACTGTTTGTATGCATAAAATGTCACTGTTTCTGTTTTAAAAACGCCACTGTTTCTGTTTTGAAAACGTTTAAAACGTCACTGTTTTGCTGCTGTAAGCTCACTGTTTTGCTGCTGTTTGCTCACTGTTTTGCTGCTGTAAATGCTCACTGTTTTGCTGCTGTATGCTCACTGTTTTGCTGCTGTTTGCTCACTGTTTTGCTGCTGTAAATGCTCACTGTTTTGCTGCTGTATGCTCACTGTTTTGCTGCTGTTTGCTCACTGACTGTTTTGCTGCTGTTTGCTCACTGTTTTGCTGCTGTAAATGCTCACTGTTTTGCTGCTGTATGCTCACTGTTTTGCTGCTGTATGCTCACTGTTTTGCTGCTGTAAATAGCCACTGTAAATGATTAGTTTTAATTGATTTAGGTGCGCTTAAGAAGTGAGAATATTTCGCTGCCGTTGGTAATTTTTAAGGAAAGCTAAGGTAAGTGTCAGGCGATGATGCCTAATGTAACTATTGACTACTGGTATAGAATTGTAACATGATGCTCCATATGCCGTAAAAATATTATGTTCCATTATAATGAAAGGAAACTGCCAAATATGTGCCGTGATGACTATACGATTATGAGGTAAAGACGTTATGTGGCAGCATAACGCATATGAAAGGTATATAAGCATGCATTTTACATTATACCGCATTTTTACGCTTTGTGTGTGAAAGCATAGCATGACATGCATGTAATAAGATCATATAGGCCTTGTTTTAGAATAGTTATGTACAGGACCATGTGTTTGAGCAAGCATCATATAGGCATCCCCAAGGTACCGGGGTATGGGACACTTGGCATCAGTCCGCATAGGCCCACAGATGGAATCCACATGGAGCTCAGGTGCCAAGGGATATTTGATTCCACTGTGAAGTGCGCGCACGACGGTGCTAAAAGCGCAAAGGAAAGGCGTTATATACGCAATATATGAATATGATAAAAAGGAAAAGGAACAAGGATATGTTGAAGTGACTGTATATGATTTTGTGCCTAGTTAATATTGTTATATTATTGGTCTTATTGCCACACTACTGGGATTATTCTCACCCCTTCGGGGCTGCTATTTTCCTAAATGGCAGGAGGACGCAAGAGCATTTGAAGGAGTATTATTTTGCTGTTGATTGCTGATGCGTGGATTATCAGTGTTGCTGTTTGTTTAAAAGGATAACTGTAATGATTAATGTTTTGGAACTATTTTGGATGACTGTAGCCTTCATCATGATTATGTTAATATTGAACTTTTGTGAACAATGACTATTTTGGAAAACCTTTATGAAAAGAATTTAAGGGTTGAAAATTTTTATACGGATTTGTATGCTGCTTTGTTAGCTCATGTGACGTAACGACTCTAATTCCGCTTAGCAAACGACTCTCTTGGATGCATACAAGGGAGGGCGTTACACTAATTGGTATCAGAGCAGTTTGGTCCATGGAATTGCTTGTGTTTGATTGAATAGACTGCTGTTTGTGTTTATCTGCTAATTGACTGTCTAAATGTGCTATAGTTAAGTATATATTAGCTAGGGTAGTTAGATGGTTAGGACTGTTCTGTGATAAGACACGGATGCATAGCTAACTTGTCCGAATTGAACTCGAGTACCTACTTGGGACTGCTGCCATGAATAACTTGCGGTGAGCCTGATCAACTCATTTCCTGATATTGTGAGTGCAGAATCATGGCGGGTGGTCGCGGTTCAACTCGGGGAAGGACTGGCGATGCGGAAGAGGATCTTATCACTACCATAGGAGGACTGGCAACGTTCATCCAGAACATGAGCCAAGAATGGCGCGATCATAGGCAACAGAATCAGAACCAACCCCCACTGCATGAAAATGCAGAAGAAATTGCCCGTCGGAGGTTGAAAGACTTCCGCAACTTCCAACCACCTACTTTTGAGGGTGAAGACAACCCTGAGGCTGCAGCAAGGTGGCTGCAGATGATTGAGCATATTTTCGAACGCATGGCGTGCCCGGAAGCGCAGAAGACTGATTACGCGTCGTATCAGCTGGTGGGAGAAGCTTTAACATGGTGGACTGGCGCGAGGGCTCTGCTGAGAGCTCAGGATGTGGAGCTGACGTGGGCCGTGTTCAGACAAGTATTTCTGGATAAGTATTTTCCTAAGGCAATGCGAAGGATGAAGCACACTGAACTGCTGTCGCTCAGGCAGGGTAACATGACGGTTAATGAGTATATCGCAAAGTTTGGGCAGCTGATCGAGTACGCCAACTTCGACCGGAACATTTATGATGAAGAATGGCAGGTGGAGAAGTTCGAGAGCGGACTGCATCCGGAAATCCGCAAGCTCATCTTAACGACGGCTAATCGTACACTTCCAGAACTCATCAACCAGAGTCGTCAGGCAGAAGGAATCATTCTGGAGGCCAAGAACTTGAACAAGCCACCACCACAATTCCACGGAGGAAATCGAGCAGGCAGATTCTTCAGGACGGCACCTGGTAGGGGTCGAGGCAGAGGTACGCCGTTGCAGGCGCGGCCTGGAAATTTTAAGAGGAACTTTACGGTGGGCCAATCGTCGACGGGACGTCAGGGTGCGACTGCTTGTGCTACGTGTGGAAAGAATCACTTTGGAGTCTGTCGCAAGAACAACAATGCATGCTTCAGATGCGGCCAGCAAGGTCACTTTGCTTACAAATGCCCCCAGAACGCTGATCAACAGCCTCCGCAAGCTCGAGTGTTCACATTGGATGCAAATGAAGCGCAGAAGTTTCCCAACCTGATCAAAGGTAATGTCACTCTGAATGGTCACCCAATTTCTGTTATCTTTGATTCTGGAGCGTCTGGTTCTTTTATGGCAAAGCATACTGCCTTGAGAATAGGCATCACCCCAACCCCGTTACCTTATGAGTTACACATCAGCACACCTACGGGAGGATCGTGCACAGCCTCAGAGATCTGCAGAGGTGTTACCTTGCAGTACGAAGGGAACACGTATACAGTTAACTTGGTGGTCCTGCCGGTATTCAACTTCGATGTGATTATCGGTATGGACTGGTTGACGGAAAACGGGATAACCTTGGATTGTCGAGCGGGGAAGGTCATTGTTCCTGCAAAGGATGGTAATTTTCAACTTTTCTCTCTCATTTCCTTATTGCAAGTTAGAAAAGAGCTCCGCAAGGGAGCAGCAGGGTATCTTTTGTCGATCGAGGCTGAGACCTCGATTGACAATCAAATTCAGGATGTGCCGGTAGTTAGAGAATTCGAGGAGGTATTCCCGGATGAAATACCTCGATTGCCTCCTCATAGGGAAATAGAATTTTCGATCGAACTTGTTCCTGGAGTTGGACCAATCTCCATCGCCCCGTATCGCATGGCACCTTTGGAACTGCGCGAGTTAAAGAAGCAGATAGAAGAGCTTTTGGCAAAGGAATTCATCAGACCGAGTACTTCTCCATGGGGTGCTCCAGCTATCTTGATTAAGAAGAAGGATGGAAGCTTACGTCTGTGTGTAGATTACCGCCAGCTGAACAAAGTCACGGTGAAGAATAAGTATCCGCTACCGAGGATCGACGATTTGATGGACCAGCTGAGAGGAGCCAGAGTCTTCTCCAAGATAGATTTACGATCGGGATACCATCAGATCCGGGTCAAACCGGAGGATATTCCGAAAACCGCTTTTAGGACTCGTTATGGGCACTATGAATATCAGGTGATCCCATTCGGACTTACGAATGCTCCAGCGGTATTCATGGACTACATGAACCGCATCTTCCGCCCATTCCTTGATCAGTTCGTTATTGTGTTTATCGACGATATCCTGATTTACTCGGCTAATGAAGAGCTGCACGCGGAACATCTGAGGATTGTCTTGCAAGTCTTGAAGGAGAAGCAGTTGTACGCAAAATGGTCGAAGTGCGAGTTTTGGCTTAAAGAGGTCCAGTTTCTGGGCCATGTCATTTCATCAGAAGGTATCGCGGTGGACCCCAGCAAGGTTGAAGCTGTTATGAATTGGGAACGACCCAAGTCTGTCACTGAAGTAAGAAGTTTCTTAGGTCTGGCTGGGTATTATCGAAGGTTCATCCAGAATTTCTCTCAGATAGTACAACCCCTTACTCGTCTCACTCGGAAGGATAAGCCTTTTGAGTGGACTGAAGCCTGTGAAGAATGTTTCTTGGAGCTAAAGAGCAGATTGACGAGTGCTCCAGTACTCACGATTCCGGATCCTACTCGAAAGTTCGAAGTTTATTGCGATGCGTCGCTGAAAGGACTTGGATGCGTGTTGATGCAGGATCGTATGGCGGTAGCTTATGCATCTCGACAACTGAAGCCTCACGAAGAAAATTATCCTACGCACGATTTGGAATTAGCAGCTATCGTGTTCGCACTGAAAATCTGGAGGCACCACTTGTATGGTTCGCAGTTTGACGTGTTCAGCGATCATAAGAGTTTGAAGTACTTGTTCGACCAGAAGGAGCTGAATATGCGACAACGACGGTGGATGGAATTTCTGAAGGACTACGATTTTGAACTTAAGTACCACCCAGGAAAGGCAAACGTGGTAGCTGACGCTCTGAGCAGGAAGACACTACACACTGCAACTCTGATGATGGAAGAATTGAAGTTGTTTGAGGCCTTTCGAGACTTGAACTTGTCAGTAGACGAGAGAGGAAGTAGCATAAGATTGGGAAATATTAAGGTGGAGAATGAATTGATCAGTAGAATTAAGGAGGCTCAGAAAGATGAAGAGTTAGTCCGTGATTTGGTTGGTAACCAAGATGTTGTAAAGGATGAGTTTGATGTTTGGAGATTTCAAGGACGGCTGGTTGTGCCGAATGAAGTGTTGAAGCAAGAAGTTTTGCAGGAAGCTCACAAGGGTAAGTATGCAGTTCATCCTGGATCCACGAAGATGTACCATGATTTGAAGACCTCGTTTTGGTGGCCGGGTATGAAGCGTGATATTGCGGAGTATGTGTCTCGATGCTTAACTTGTCAGAAGGTGAAGTACGAACATCAGAAACCGTCGGGACTCCTTCACCCTTTGGAGATTCCCGAATGGAAGTGGGACAGTATTTCGATGGATTTTGTAGTTGGACTTCCTCGGACGCGAGAAGGATATGATTCTATCTGGGTGATTGTCGATCGTTTAACGAAGTCAGCTCATTTCTTGCGTGTTAGAACCACATATGATACAGAAAGGCTTGCTAGAATTTATCTGCAGGAGATTGTGAAGCTGCACGGAGTTCCTACGAGTATTGTCAGTGATCGTGATCCCAAGTTTACATCTAAGTTTTGGGAATCCTTTCAAAGAGCATTAGGGACCCAACTGAGGTTGAGTACTGCTTATCATCCGCAGACCGATGGACAGACGGAACGCACCATTCAAGCCTTAGAGGACATGTTGCGAGCATGTGTTTTGGAGTTAGGAGGCAGCTGGGATAGCTATCTTTCGTTGATCGAGTTCGCATACAACAACAGTTACCACTCCAGCATTCAGATGGCACCGTACGAAGCTTTGTATGGGAGGAAATGCAGATCCCCTTTATGTTGGACGGAAGTGGGTGAGCGAAGTATGTTAGGACCTGATCTAATTCAAGAAACATCCGAACAAGTAAAGAAGATTCGGGAGAATATGCAGAGGGCTCAGACCAGACAGAAGAGTTATTACGACAAGCGTCATAAGCCTCTATCTTTCGAAGTCGGAGACCATGTGTTCTTGAGAATCACTCCTACATCGGGACTCGGAAGGAGAATGGGAGTAAAGAAGTTAAGTCCACGGTACTTAGGACCGTATCTGATTATGGAACGGATTGGAGAGTCTGCATACCGGTTGGCCTTACCACCCAATCTGTCAGGAATTCACAATGTATTTCATGTGTCGCAGCTACGGAGGTATCTCTCTGATCCATCTCACGTATTACAGCCGGAAGAAGTGGAACTCAAGGAAAATCTGACTTATCAAGTGCAACCATTCCAAATTCTTGAAAGATCCGTCAAGAGACTCCGTTCTAAAGAGATTCCGTTGGTGAAAGTATTATGGAACAACAGATCGGCAGCTGAAGCCACTTGGGAGCGCGAGGAAGACGTTCAGAAACGCTATCCAGAACTGTTTAGCTCTTAAGTAAGTTTATTTTGCGGACAAAATTCCTTTTTGGTGGGGAGAGTGTAACATCCCGTATAATTAGTAAAATACCTAAGTACTATATGCTATATGTACATGTGTAGAATTCGGATGTATGGTTTATGTGTTATGTGTTATGGCTTGTGAATTGTTTGATTTTTATTCCTTGGATAAGACTAAGGTAATTAATTAAATTAAATCATAGGAGGGTGTATATGTAGGCATATGAATTTATTAAAATCATGTGAGTAATGTGAGTATGTGTTAGAAGGCATTAGTGTTTGGATGTGGGCTAGTGTGTGGACTTGTTGCTTTTGGACTTGTGTGAATGGATCCTTTTGTGTGTGTGGCCAATGGCCCAAGTATGGCTCTTGGATCAAGCCAATTCAGCCCAAGGTTGTGTCCACCCTTATCTTCCCTAAGCCTTGCCCAACTAAGGTGCCTTGTGTATCAAGTAACACTCACATGGCAAAGGTATTTTTCCCTCTCAATTTTGCGCACAAGTGAGAGTAATTAGGACCTTTATAATCTGCCATTTTGCCTTGTTAAACCGCCACCTCACCTTGATTATGCATAATTTGATTTAAGCCTCATAGCATGGTAGACACATGTGCATTTAAGCATGATCTTAGGCTGCATAATTCTCCATTTTGGGCGCACATGGGAGGGGCTGGCTGCAGATTTTTTTTATGACACAAGACTGCATAACTTGTTGACTTGGATAACCACTTTCACTCTCCATCATGAGACTGCATTGTGCAGATTTTTGGTAAGCTTTTGCAGCCCTTCATGAGTCAAATCCCCTCCTCCTTCCACATGCATCATTAGTGAGATTTTGGGACTGCATACTCATCATTTTTGCGCAGAGGTCAGCTCCATAAATCTGAATCCTTGGCTGCCACAAAGCCCTCTAGCTTGTGGACTTAGTGAACCTCCCTCACACCTCACCTTGTGCGCATGGGTTGGCTTTTTATGCAGAAATTTTCTGCACAAGGACAGCTCCTATATGAGTGTTTGGACTGTCACAAATCTGCACTCATGATGAACCTCTTTTCCTCTCTTAATTTGCGCACCAAGGACTGCACAAATGCAGATTTTTGGCTGCCATCAAGTTGAGTTGCTTGTTGGCTTAGTGAACCTTTTTCTTGTGCTCTTGATGCATCCATTCCACCCCACTTCATGCGCATAACTTGGTCAACTATGCAGGAAATTTCTCTGACTTGGACAGCCCCCAAAGCTGAACAAATCTTCCCTCATTCCTTGCATGTAAATAGAGTAAACTAGAAGCTAACACCTTGCTTGTACAGCCCTTGTATGCAGCCCCATCCTCTCAAAGAAATCTGAATTTTTTCATGATAGCTAATCATGGCAATTCTCCCTCACTTTCCCTATATATTTGCGCACAAGAGAGGGGGCTGCCTCATTCATTTTGTGCAGCCACTCCTCTCCCCTCTCTCTCACACTCTAGTTAAACATTGCAAGAACCTTAGGAGGAAGAAAGACCAAGCCAACTCCCTCTTTCCCTCACCTCAACCATACACCAAGCTAGTGCTAGCCTTGTTCCTCAACCTTGAAGTTGTCCAAGTGGTTCCTCCTCACCTTGTTGCGCATAGAACTTCTTAGGAAGTGTGGACTTGGTGTGAAGTGAAGTTAGAAGGAGTGTGTGCTACAAGAGGTAGGCTTTGAACCTTGAACTTTTCTTTGTATAGCCATGTATGTATGCTTGAATGTCTCCTTATATATGTGTTGCTTTGGATCCTTGGGTGAGCATGATAAAAGTATAAGTATGGAGTCATTTCATGATGGATTGTATGCATAAAAATCCTATGGTTATGTTTGAGCTTAGGCCACTAATTCTTGTATGGATATGCCACTGTTTTAAAGAGAAATGTGCCACTGTTTCCTTATGTATGTGCCACTGTTTTGGTAGAGAAAATGCTACTGTTTCGGTCCATCAAAATCACATTTTATGCCACTGTTTCTGCACATTTTATGCCACTGTTTCTGCACTTAAAAGCCACTGTTTCTGCACATTTTATGCCACTGTTTCTGCACTTAAAAGCCACTGTTTCTGCACATTTTATGCCACTGTTTTAGTGCTCCTTAAGCCACTGTTTTAGTCATGAAAAGCCACTGTTTCCATGCTTAACATGCCACTGTTTTTATGCATAAAAGGCCACTGTTTTAAGTCATCATATGCCACTGTTTTATGCATAATGTGCCACTGTTTTAGTCATCATATGCCACTGTTTTTATGCATAAAAGGCCACTGTTTTAAGTCATCATATGCCACTGTTTATATGCATAGATGCCACTGTTTTTATGCATAAAAATGCCACTGTTTGTATGCATAAAATGCCACTGTTTTAGTCCTTCTATGCCACTGTTTGTATGTATAAAATGCCACTGTTTTGGAAGTTCAAAGTGCCACTGTTTCTGTTTTAAAAATGCCACTGTTTCTGTTTTAAAAACGCCACTGTTTCTGTTTTGAAAACGTTTAAAACGTCACTGTTTTGCTGCTGTTTGCTCACTGTTTTGCTGCTGTAAATGCTCACTGTTTTGCTGCTGTAAGCTCACTGTTTTGCTGCTGTAAATGCTCACTGTTTTGCTGCTGTATGCTCACTGTTTTGCTGCTGTAAATGCTCACTGTTTTGCTGCTGTATGCTCACTGTTTTGCTGCTGTTTGCTCACTGTTTTGCTGCTGTAAATGCTCACTGTTTTGCTGCTGTAAATGCTCACTGTTTTGCTGCTGTATGCTCACTGTTTTGCTGCTGTAAATAGCCACTGTAAATGATTAGTTTTAATTGATTTAGGTGCGCTTAAGAAGTGAGAATATTTCGCTGCCGTTGGTAATTTTTAAGGAAAGCTAAGGTAAGTGTCAGGCGATGATGCCTAATGTAACTATTGACTACTGGTATAGAATTGTAACATGATGCTCCATATGCCGTAAAAATATTATGTTCCATTATAATGAAAGGAAACTGCCAAATATGTGCCGTGATGACTATACGATTATGAGGTAAAGACGTTATGTGGCAGCATAACGCATATGAAAGGTATATAAGCATGCATTTTACATTATACCGCATTTTTACGCTTTGTGTGTGAAAGCATAGCATGACATGCATGTATTAAGATCATATAGGCCTTGTTTTAGAATAGTTATGTACAGGACCATGTGTTTGAGCAAGCATCATATAGGCATCCCCAAGGTACCGGGGTATGGGACACTTGGCATCAGTCCGCATAGGCCCACAGATGGAATCCACATGGAGCTCAGGTGCCAAGGGATATTTGATTCCACTGTGAAGTGCGCGCACGACGGTGCTAAAAGCGCAAAGGAAAGGCGTTATATACGCAATATATGAATATGATAAAAAGGAAAAGGAACAAGGATATGTTAAAGTGACTGTTTATGATTTTGTGCCTAGTTAATATTGTTATATTATTGGTCTTATTGCCACACTACTGGGATTATTCTCACCCCTTCGGGGCTGCTATTTTCCTAAATGGCAGGAGGACGCAAGAGCATTTGAAGGAGTATTATTTTGCTGTTGATTGCTGATGCGTGGATTATCAGTGTTGCTGTTTGTTTAAAAGGATAACTGTAATGATTAATGTTTTGGAACTATTTTGGATGACTGTAGCCTTTATCATGATTATGTTAATATTGAACTTTTGTGAACAATGACTATTTTGGAAAACCTTTATGAAAAGAATTTAAGGGTTGAAAATTTTTATACGGATTTGTATGCTGTTTTGTTAGCTCATGTGACGTAACGACTCTAATTCCGCTTAGCAAACGACTCTCTTGGATGCATACAAGGGAGGGCGTTACACTAATTGGTATCAGAGCAGTTTGGTCCATGGAATTGCTTGTGTTTGATTGAATTAACTGCTGTTTGTGTTTATCTGCTGATTGACTGTTTAAATGTGCTATAGTTAAGTATATATTAGCTAGGGTAGTTAGGTTGTTAGGACTGTTCTGTGATAAGACACGGATGCATAGCTAACTTGTCCGAATTGAACTCGAGTACCTACTTGAGACTGCTGCCATGAATAACTTGCGGTGAGCCTGATCAACTCATTTCCTGGTATTGTGAGTGCAGAATCATGGCGGGTGGTCGCGGTTCAACTCGGGGAAGGACTGGCGATGCAGAAGAGGATCTTATCACCACCATTGGAGGACTGGCCACATTCATCCAGAACATGAGCCAAGAATGGCGCGATCATAGGCAACAGAATCAGAACCAACCCCCACTGCATGAAAATGCAGAAGAAATTGCCCGTCGGAGGTTGAAAGACTTCCGCAACTTCCAACCACCCACTTTTGAGGGTGAAGACAGCCCCGAGGCTGCAGCGAGGTGGCTGCAGATGATTGAGCATATTTTCGAACGCATGGCGTGCCCGGAAGCGCAGAAGACTGATTACGCGTCGTATCAGCTGGTGGGAGAAGCTTTAACATGGTGGACTGGCGCGAGGGCTCTGCTGAGAGCTCAGGATGTGGAGCTGACGTGGGCCGTGTTCAGACAAGTATTTCTGGATAAGTATTTTCCTAAGGCAATGCGAAGGATGAAGCACACTGAACTGCTGTCGCTCAGGCAGGGTAACATGACGGTTAATGAGTATATCGCAAAGTTTGGGCAGCTGATCGAGTACGCCAACTTCGACCGGAACATTTATGATGAAGAATGGCAGGTGGAGAAGTTCGAGAGCGGACTGCATCCGGAAATCCGCAAGCTCATCTTAACGACGGCTAATCGTACACTTCCAGAACTCATCAACCAGAGTCGTCAGGCAGAAGGAATCATTCTGGAGGCCAAGAACTTGAACAAGCCACCACCACAATTCCACGGAGGAAATCGAGCAGGCAGATTCTTCAGGACGGCACCTGGTAGGGGTCGAGGCAGAGGTACACCGTTGCAAGCACGGCCTGGAAATTTTAAGAGGAACTTTACGGTGGGCCAATCGTCGACGGGACGTCAGGGTGCGACTGCTTGTGCTACGTGTGGAAAGAATCACTTTGGAGTCTGTCGCAAGAACAACAATGCATGCTTCAGATGCGGCCAGCAAGGTCACTTTGCTTACAAATGCCCCCAGAACGCTGATCAACAGCCTCCGCAAGCTCGGGTATTCACATTGGATGCAAATGAAGCGCAGAAGTTTCCCAACCTGATCAAAGGTAATGTCACTCTGAATGGTCACCCAATTTCTGTTATCTTTGATTCAGGAGCGTCTGGCTCTTTTATGGCAAAGCATACTGCCTTGAGAATAGGCATCACCCCAACCCCGTTACCTTATGAGTTACACATCAGCACACCTACGGGAGGATCGTGCACAGCCTCGGAGATCTGCAGAGGTGTTACCTTGCAGTACGAAGGGAACACGTATACAGTTAACTTGGTGGTCCTGCCGGTATTCAACTTCGATGTGATTATCGGTATGGACTGGTTGACGGAAAACGGGATAACCTTGGATTGTCGAGCGGGGAAGGTCATTGTTCCTGCAAAGGATGGTAATTTTCAACTTTTCTCTCTCATTTCCTTATTGCAAGTTAGAAAAGAGCTCCGCAAGGGAGCAGCAGGGTATCTTTTGTCGATCGAGGCTGAGACCTCGATTGACAATCAAATTCAGGATGTGCCGGTAGTTAGAGAATTCGAGGAGGTATTCCCGGATGAAATACCTCGATTGCCTCCTCATAGGGAAATAGAATTTTCGATCGAACTTGTTCCTGGAGTTGGACCAATCTCCATCGCCCCGTATCGCATGGCACCTTTGGAACTGCGCGAGTTAAAGAAGCAGATAGAAGAGCTTTTGGCAAAGGAATTCATCAGACCGAGTACTTCTCCATGGGGTGCTCCAGCTATCTTGATTAAGAAGAAGGATGGAAGCTTACGTCTGTGTGTAGATTACCGCCAGCTGAACAAAGTCACGGTGAAGAATAAGTATCCGCTACCGAGGATTGACGATTTGATGGACCAGCTGAGAGGAGCCAGAGTCTTTTCCAAGATAGACTTACGATCGGGATACCATCAGATCCGGGTCAAACCGGAGGACATTCCGAAAACAGCTTTTAGGACTCGTTATGGGCACTATGAATATCAGGTGATCCCATTCGGACTTACGAATGCTCCAGCGGTATTCATGGACTACATGAACCGCATCTTCCGCCCATTCCTTGATCAGTTCGTTATTGTGTTTATCGATGATATCCTGATTTACTCGGCTAATGAAGAGCTGCACGCGGAACATCTGAGGATTGTCTTGCAAGTCTTGAAGGAGAAGCAGTTGTACGCAAAATGGTCGAAGTGCGAGTTTTGGCTTAAAGAGGTCCAGTTTCTGGGCCATGTCATTTCATCAGAAGGTATCGCGGTGGACCCCAGCAAGGTTGAAGCTGTTATGAATTGGGAACGACCCAAGTCTGTCACTGAAGTAAGAAGTTTCTTAGGTCTGGCTGGGTATTATCGAAGGTTCATCCAGAATTTCTCTCAGATAGTACAACCCCTTACTCGTCTCACTCGGAAGGATAAGCCTTTTGAGTGGACTGAAGCCTGTGAAGAATGTTTCTTGGAGCTAAAGAGCAGATTGACGAGTGCTCCAGTACTCACGATTCCGGATCCTACTCGAAAGTTCGAAGTTTATTGCGATGCGTCGCTGAAAGGACTTGGATGCGTGTTGATGCAGGATCGTATGGCGGTAGCTTATGCATCTCGACAACTGAAGCCTCACGAAGAAAATTATCCTACGCACGATTTGGAATTAGCAGCTATCGTGTTCGCACTGAAAATCTGGAGGCACCACTTGTATGGTTCGCAGTTTGACGTGTTCAGCGATCATAAGAGTTTGAAGTACTTGTTCGACCAGAAGGAGCTGAATATGCGACAACGACGGTGGATGGAATTTCTGAAGGACTACGATTTTGAACTTAAGTACCACCCAGGAAAGGCAAACGTGGTAGCTGACGCTCTGAGCAGGAAGACACTACACACTGCAACTCTGATGATGGAAGAATTGAAGTTGTTTGAGGCCTTTCGAGACTTGAACTTGTCAGTAGACGAGAGAGGAAGTAGCATAAGATTGGGAAATATTAAGGTGGAGAATGAATTGATCAGTAGAATTAAGGAGGCTCAGAAAGATGAAGAGTTAGTCCGTGATTTGGTTGGTAACCAAGATGTTGTAAAGGATGAGTTTGATGTTTGGAGATTTCAAGGACGGCTGGTTGTGCCGAATGAAGTGTTGAAGCAAGAAGTTTTGCAGGAAGCTCACAAGGGTAAGTATGCAGTTCATCCTGGATCCACGAAGATGTACCATGATTTGAAGACCTCGTTTTGGTGGCCGGGTATGAAGCGTGATATTGCGGAGTATGTGTCTCGATGCTTAACTTGTCAGAAGGTGAAGTACGAACATCAGAAACCGTCGGGACTCCTTCACCCTTTGGAGATTCCCGAATGGAAGTGGGACAGTATTTCGATGGATTTTGTAGTTGGACTTCCTCGGACGCGAGAAGGATATGATTCTATCTGGGTGATTGTCGATCGTTTAACGAAGTCAGCTCATTTCTTGCGTGTTAGAACCACATATGATACAGAAAGGCTTGCTAGAATTTATCTGCAGGAGATTGTGAAGCTGCACGGAGTTCCTACGAGTATTGTCAGTGATCGTGATCCCAAGTTTACATCTAAGTTTTGGGAATCCTTTCAAAGAGCATTAGGGACCCAACTGAGGTTGAGTACTGCTTATCATCCGCAGACCGATGGACAGACGGAACGCACCATTCAAGCCTTAGAGGACATGTTGCGAGCATGTGTTTTGGAGTTAGGAGGCAGCTGGGATAGCTATCTTTCGTTGATCGAGTTCGCATACAACAACAGTTACCACTCCAGCATTCAGATGGCACCGTACGAAGCTTTGTATGGGAGGAAATGCAGATCCCCTTTATGTTGGACGGAAGTGGGTGAGCGAAGTATGTTAGGACCTGATCTAATTCAAGAAACATCCGAACAAGTAAAGAAGATTCGGGAGAATATGCAGAGGGCTCAGACCAGACAGAAGAGTTATTACGACAAGCGTCATAAGCCTCTATCTTTCGAAGTCGGAGACCATGTGTTCTTGAGAATCACTCCTACATCGGGACTCGGAAGGAGAATGGGAGTAAAGAAGTTAAGTCCACGGTACTTAGGACCGTATCTGATTATGGAACGGATTGGAGAGTCTGCATACCGGTTGGCCTTACCACCCAATCTGTCAGGAATTCACAATGTATTTCATGTGTCGCAGCTACGGAGGTATCTCTCTGATCCATCTCACGTATTACAGCCGGAAGAAGTGGAACTCAAGGAAAATCTGACTTATCAAGTGCAACCATTCCAAATTCTTGAAAGATCCGTCAAGAGACTCCGTTCTAAAGAGATTCCGTTGGTGAAAGTATTATGGAACAACAGATCGGCAGCTGAAGCCACTTGGGAGCGCGAGGAAGACGTTCAGAAACGCTATCCAGAACTGTTTAGCTCTTAAGTAAGTTTATTTTGCGGACAAAATTCCTTTTTGGTGGGGAGAGTGTAACATCCCGTATAATTAGTAAAATACCTAAGTACTATATGCTATATGTACATGTGTAGAATTCGGATGTATGGTTTATGTGTTATGTGTTATGGCTTGTGAATTGTTTGATTTTTATTCCTTGGATAAGACTAAGGTAATTAATTAAATTAAATCATAGGAGGGTGTATATGTAGGCATATGAATTTATTAAAATCATGTGAGTAATGTGAGTATGTGTTAGAAGGCATTAGTGTTTGGATGTGGGCTAGTGTGTGGACTTGTTGCTTTTGGACTTGTGTGAATGGATCCTTTTGTGTGTGTGGCCAATGGCCCAAGTATGGCTCTTGGATCAAGCCAATTCAGCCCAAGGTTGTGTCCACCCTTATCTTCCCTAAGCCTTGCCCAACTAAGGTGCCTTGTGTATCAAGTAACACTCACATGGCAAAGGTATTTTTCCCTCTCAATTTTGCGCACAAGTGAGAGTAATTAGGACCTTTATAATCTGCCATTTTGCCTTGTTAAACCGCCACCTCACCTTGATTATGCATAATTTGATTTAAGCCTCATTGCATGGTAGACACTTGTGCATTTTAGCATGATCTTAGGCTGCATAATTCTCCATTTTGGGCGCACATGGGAGGGGCTGGATGCAGATTTTTTTATGACACAAGACTGCATAACTTGTTGACTTGGATAACCACTTTCACTCTCCATCATGAGACTGCATTGTGCAGATTTTTGGTAAGCTTTTGCAGCCCTTCATGAGTCAAATCCCCTCCTCCTTCCACATGCATCATTAGTGAGATTTTGGGACTGCATACTCATCATTTTTGCGCAGAGGTCAGCTCCATAAATCTGAATCCTTGGCTGCCACAAAGCCCTCTAGCTTGTGGACTTAGTGAACCTCCCTCACACCTCACCTTGTGCGCATGGGTTGGCTTTTTATGCAGAAATTTTCTGCACAAGGACAGCTCCTATATGAGTGTTTGGACTGTCACAAATCTGCACTCATGATGAACCTCTTTTCCTCTCTTAATTTGCGCACCAAGGACTGCACAAATGCAGATTTTTGGCTGCCATCAAGTTGAGTTGCTTGTTGGCTTAGTGAACCTTTTTCTTGTGCTCTTGATGCATCCATTCCACCCCACTTCATGCGCATATCTTGGTCAACTATGCACGAAATTTCTCTGACTTGGACAGCCCCCAAAGCTGAACAAATCTTCCCTCATTCCTTGCATGTAAATAGAGTAAACTAGAAGCTAACACCTTGCTTGTACAGCCCTTGTATGCAGCCCCATCCTCTCAAAGAAATCTGAATTTTTTCATGATAGCTAATCATGGCAATTCTCCCTCACTTTCCCTATATATTTGCGCACAAGAGAGGGGGCTGCCTCATTCATTTTGTGCAGCCACTCCTCTCCCCTCTCTCTCACACTCTAGTTAAACATTGCAAGAACCTTAGGAGGAAGAAAGACCAAGCCAACTCCCTCTTTCCCTCACCTCAACCATACACCAAGCTAGTGCTAGCCTTGTTCCTCAACCTTGAAGTTGTCCAAGTGGTTCCTCCTCACCTTGTTGCGCATAGAACTTCTTAGGAAGTGTGGACTTGGTGTGAAGTGAAGTTAGAAGGAGTGTGTGCTACAAGAGGTAGGCTTTGAACCTTGAACTTTTCTTTGTATAGCCATGTATGTATGCTTGAATGTCTCCTTATATATGTGTTGCTTTGGATCCTTGGGTGAGCATGATAAAAGTATAAGTATGGAGTCATTTCATGATGGATTGTATGCATAAAAATCCTATGGTTATGTTTGAGCTTAGGCCACTAATTCTTGTATGGATATGCCACTGTTTTAAAGAGAAATGTGCCACTGTTTCCTTATGTATGTGCCACTGTTTTGGTAGAGAAAATGCTACTGTTTCGGTCCATCAAAATCACATTTTATGCCACTGTTTCTGCACATTTTATGCCACTGTTTCTGCACTTAAAAGCCACTGTTTCTGCACATTTTATGCCACTGTTTCTGCACTTAAAAGCCACTATTTCTGCACATTTTATGCCACTATTTTAGTGCTCCTTAAGCCACTGTTTTAGTCATGAAAAGCCACTGTTTCCATGCTTAACATGCCACTGTTTTTATGCATAAAAGGCCACTGTTTTAAGTCATCATATGCCACTGTTTTATGCATAATGTGCCACTGTTTTAGTCATCATATGCCACTGTTTTTATGCATAAAAGGCCACTGTTTTAAGTCATCATATGCCACTGTTTATATGCATAGATGCCACTGTTTTTATGCATAAAAATGCCACTGTTTGTATGCATAAAATGCCACTGTTTTAGTCCTTCTATGCCACTGTTTGTATGTATAAAATGCCACTGTTTTGGAAGTTCAAAGTGCCACTGTTTCTGTTTTAAAAATGCCACTGTTTCTGTTTTAAAAACGCCACTGTTTCTGTTTTGAAAACGTTTAAAACGTCACTGTTTTGCTGCTGTTTGCTCACTGTTTTGCTGCTGTAAATGCTCACTGTTTTGCTGCTGTAAGCTCACTGTTTTGCTGCTGTAAATGCTCACTGTTTTGCTGCTGTATGCTCACTGTTTTGCTGCTGTAAATGCTCACTGTTTTGCTGCTGTATGCTCACTGTTTTGCTGCTGTTTGCTCACTGTTTTGCTGCTGTAAATGCTCACTGTTTTGCTGCTGTATGCTCACTGTTTTGCTGCTGTATGCTCACTGTTTTGCTGCTGTAAATAGCCACTGTAAATGATTAGTTTTAATTGATTTAGGTGCGCTTAAGAAGTGAGAATATTTCGCTGCCGTTGGTAATTTTTAAGGAAAGCTAAGGTAAGTGTCAGGCGATGATGCCTAATGTAACTATTGACTACTGGTATAGAATTGTAACATGATGCTCCATATGCCGTAAAAATATTATGTTCCATTATAATGAAAGGAAACTGCCAAATATGTGCCGTGATGACTATACGATTATGAGGTAAAGACGTTATGTGGCAGCATAACGCATATGAAAGGTATATAAGCATGCATTTTACATTATACCGCATTTTTACGCTTTGTGTGTGAAAGCATAGCATGACATGCATGTATTAAGATCATATAGGCCTTGTTTTAGAATAGTTATGTACAGGACCATGTGTTTGAGCAAGCATCATATAGGCATCCCCAAGGTACCGGGGTATGGGACACTTGGCATCAGTCCGCATAGGCCCACAGATGGAATCCACATGGAGCTCAGGTGCCAAGGGATATTTGATTCCACTGTGAAGTGCGCGCACGACGGTGCTAAAAGCGCAAAGGAAAGGCGTTATATACGCAATATATGAATATGATAAAAAGGAAAAGGAACAAGGATATGTTGAAGTGACTGTTTATGATTTTGTGCCTAGTTAATATTGTTATATTATTGGTCTTATTGCCACACTACTGGGATTATTCTCACCCCTTCGGGGCTGCTATTTTCCTAAATGGCAGGAGGACGCAAGAGCATTTGAAGGAGTATTATTTTGCTGTTGATTGCTGATGCGTGGATTATCAGTGTTGCTGTTTGTTTAAAAGGATAACTGTAATGATTAATGTTTTGGAACTATTTTGGATGACTGTAGCCTTTATCATGATTATGTTAATATTGAACTTTTGTGAACAATGACTATTTTGGAAAACCTTTATGAAAAGAATTTAAGGGTTGAAAATTTTTATACGGATTTGTATGCTGTTTTGTTAGCTCATGTGACGTAACGACTCTAATTCCGCTTAGCAAACGACTCTCTTGGATGCATACAAGGGAGGGCGTTACACACATAAATTTAAAATTCAAAAAAAAAAAAATTCAAATCCGGGCACCATGACCATCCCCTTCCTGTGTGTACCTGAAAAGTTCAAAACTTGCAAACACAAACATTATATTATCACATAACATTTTCACATGTATTTTGACATTTAACATTTAAACATCAAAATTACATCAAGATTCATAATCTTAAATTTCTCATTGGCCGAATTTAAAAACAATTTCAATTCAAATTTTGTTAATTCTTTCTTAAAGAAAACAAAATTAAACCATGCATGTAGCCATATATCCCTACATGGCCGAATCATATAGGTAACTATATGATAAATTTGTCACAAAATTTCATGCATATAAACATGACACAATTCATGGAGAAAAATAAGAAATCATTCAAGGTACTCTTAGTACCCTCCATGGCCGAATCTACCCTTTCAAAAAGGGTGTTCCTTTTAGAACTTTCATAAAGAAAAGAAACTAAACCATGATGCATAATGTTTTATGAACACAGAATCAAATTTTGATGTTCATAAAAACAAAAACTTTAACACTTTAAAGGATTTGTGATTTAAAATCCACATGCAGAATTTAAACTTTAACCCTTTAAAGATTTTTGACTGTGAAAGACTCTTTTCACAAACAAGGTACCATCACCCGTCGATGGTAAAGCAACCGGGCTCTGATACCACTTGAAAGTAAACTGGCCTTTGAAGGCCGATGCATGTAAGGTGTAAAACAAAAATTTTACTGCGGAACATACATGCACTCATAGATTCATGCTTTAAGACAGCATGATGTTACCTTGTTTTGGCCTGATCAGTCAGGGAGATGAGATGTCAGGCTTGAAGGGTTCAAACCCTCTAATGGTGATCCACACCACCGTTCGTCTATGATGCAAGAACTCTTTCTTGAAAGCCACCAGATGAACACCACAATGAGGCTTGCTATGCGCACAAGTGGTGAGGGTGGAGGCTAGGTATCCTGTTTGGAAAGGTGTACTGAGCTACCCTACAGAATGGTGCATAGAGGAGGAGAGTTGGCATGGTTTTCCAATTGAAACCTAAGGTGAGGAACATGTCTATTTATGTGCACCCTTTGGAGAGGAGGAGGGAATTCATTCATCCAAAATGAAAAACAAACTTTCAAATTTCTTTGAAAGTTGTGCATGAAACAGTGTGATAAGGTGGAGCTGTTGCAAAACAAACTTTGCCAACAACCTCCAATCTTATCCACATGAATTTAAATTCAAATTAATTTAAACTTAAATTCATAAACTATCATATAGTATATAGTTTTCATGCGCATAATTCAGCCCTATAAAGGGTCCAAATACATTGAGCAGTTGCATTCAAAATTTGAATCAACTTACCCACTGATTCCCTCAACCACCAAATCTGAATGGAGGTTTGTTTTAAGTGATAAGATAACACTCTTATCACTTAAAAGTGGCGCACCAAACAGCCTAGGGAGAGCCTCCAAAGATGCTTCTTCATCCAAGGAATATGCTCCAATAAGATCCTGTCTTATCCTTTTGTTATGAAACAACTTTTCAAAACCAATTCAAATTCGAATTCAAACACTTGAATTCAAACGTTCAAACATTCAAATTCAAAATTCAAAATTTCAAATTTCAAATTCAAAATTCGAATTTCAAAATTCAAATTCAAATTCAAATTTTAAAATTCAAATTTCAAATTTCAAATTTCCAATTCAAAATTCGAATTTCGAAATTCAAATTCTAAATTCAAATTTCAAACTTCAAAATTCAAATTCAAAATTCAAAATTCAAATATTTGATTATTAATTTAACAAATTAAATTAATTAGTAATGGCTTGGACTATCCAAGCCCATTACTAAACTCCATGCACCACCCACCCATTTAGGTGGGCTTCCAAACAGCTTCTTGGGCTAATAACATTATTAGGCCCAATACCTTTAAAGCTAGTCCATCATAACTACAAGGTGTTAGTGTGTGACCCATAAGGTCCAACTTAGCTACTGAGATAACTGGGCTTGGGCCCAACAAGCCTACAACCCAATTAATGACAACACAGAGCACTAGCAATGCTTTGTTGCCCCAGAACTAGTCAGATTAATGACTTGATCATCCTATTGCACATATTTGGTTACCGTATGTATTTCCCTTCGTCTCGGTTATCTTCCCATTAACCTAGGGTAAGGAAATGTATCAACCCCTGCGGTTTAGGGTAAGCTTTATTCGAAATAGGGAATCTTCAATTTACTGACTCTAAAGGCAGATCATCTCATGATCTCTTTTACTATGCATAGATTCCCGAGTCCCTGTAAATGTCATCCCGATTTCTCCGGTTTACAGATAACCTAATCTCTCACAGAGATTTGACGAATTCCTTCAGCTTATTACCCTAGCCCTGTGCCCTTTAAGGACACGCCCAACAGTATACCTATGAGTCTCCATGTTTCAGGCAGACGAGGTATACAATCAAAACATGTCTTCAAGAACACAGTCTAGTTAATAACTTCTGGTCTAAGGAAAGACACACCCAAACATAAAGAGATTACTCTAATGACACTATCTGTGAGATTTCCTCATAGAGTCTCTTTTTGGGTCTGTTCAGTGCGAGCTATACTCTTATAGGTCCACCCACGACTTTAGCTAAGATATCTCCATATCTGCAGCTCATGAGGTCTTTACCTTGTATCCATATACAAGTAGATAAGTCGTACTAGTCTTTACTCGAGATCACTGATCCCCAAACTCAGTGTCTCTAGACTAGGAACATATAATTAGGAATAGACGTGCAATATCCTTGAATCCTCATGATCGTGATCTCATCACAGATACTCAAGAGATACCTGTTCTATTCCAAGGGGTTTATCCAGTTCATTCATATAATATTAACAGTAATATCGAGACACAATATGAAACTGAATAAATAGTGCTTACATTTATTTGCGACAAATAAAGTTCTACATCTAGTGTCCTTTATTTAATCAAAAGATTGTCTCTAGGACACCCATATGCTAACAAGCTCCCACTTGGCCTAGAGCCAATCAGACCTAAGTCGTATGCCCAAAGCCTCATAATGACTATCATGTTTTCTCTGAGAAACAGCCTTTGTCAGAGAATCGGCCAGGTTATCGTCTGTGGGAACATAATCCATTTTTACATCATTCCTATCAATGATTTCTCTGATCAAATGATATCTGCGGAGCACGTGTTTAGATCTTTGATGAGACCTAGGTTCCTTTGACTGCGCGATGGCTCCAGTGTTGTCGCAAAGCAACTGTATGGGCTCATCCACGCTTGGAACTGAAAGTAAACTGGCCTTTTAAGGCCGATGCATGTAAGGTGTAAAACAAAAATTTTACTGCGGAACATACATGCACTCATAGATTCATGCTTTAAGACAGCATGATGTTACCTTGTTTTGGCCTGATCAGTCAGGGAGATGAGATGTCAGGCTTGAAGGGTTCAAACCCTCTAATGGTGATCCACACCACCGTTCGTCTATGATGCAAGAACTCTTTCTTGAAAGCCACCAGATGAACACCACAATGAGGCTTGCTATGCGCACAAGTGGTGAGGGTGGAGGC